>JBBDGP010000780.1:2050000-2610000 GCA_037952835.1 Lithobates septentrionalis
TTTTGTGCTGTATAATGCTAGTAGAATGAAGTTGTTTTGCTGCTGATATTCACACAAAGTTCTCAAAAACTTATTTCTTTATTATTTCTCATGATCTCATGAATAATCTTTTATTTTTTTAAAGCCAGATCTCCAGAATAAAGTTTAGAATTATGTTTTTATAGTCATCTTTTTTTATTTTATTTTTTTTATTTCATCAAGATCCTTTTTTTTTTTTTTTTTTTTTTTTTTTGATCTCCATAATTTTTTTTGTGTCAAGTTTCCACAATAACATTATTATCTTTAGTATTTTTTAACCTCAAGGAGGTCGGTGTTGGTGTCCCTTGTTAATTTGACCTTGTATTTTTGTATTTTTTAAATGTACCTGCCTACTCACAAACTGTCCTTTTTGTAGAAAAACACATAGGCAAGTATTTGTGAAAAATAAAATCTCCATTTATTCTGGGTAACAAAATAAAGAGGAAGGCAACGCTGGAGAAACTTTTGGAATTTGTGGCTTTTTTGGCCCCCAGGGCAGACATCAAGTCTGTGGAAAATAAAATTGTTAGCTTGAGGAGTCCATATAATTTGGTGCCCAATCTGGTCCAGGACTCCCAGAGATCAGGACCAGCAGCAGATGATATCTATGTCCCCAGGAAAGCAGGAGGCTTAAAAGCGCGAATCATCTGTCACCAAACTTCTGCTAACATGAGATTAGCAGAAGAAGCCCAAAGGGTAGCGCACTGGCTATTGAACTTCCTTTTTCTAGTCCCGTTGTACGTGTTGTCTGTCACCGCGTTCTTGACAGTTGGACTTCGGTGTGACCGTGTGTATGCAAGACAGCTTGAGCGTAATTCCGTCGGAACTCCAATGGAAAAACCTTCAGAGTTTTTATTCCGACTGCAAAACTGGTCATGTGTACAGGGCATTAGACATAGCCAACGAATCCTGGGAGGGGGGGCAGACACCCCACAAAAGTGCCATTGAGCATATCGCTCAAATGAAGGACCGGATTGCAGCAATCATGCCGCTGGTAAAAGAACACTTACTACATGCCCAAGCAGCACCGATGTACGGTAGGTTCAATATACAACAGGGGGGCCCGTGTTTTCTCACCTGGTGACAGGGTCCTGGTGTTAGTTCCCACCGTTGAGAGCAAGTTCCTGGCTAAGTGACAGGGTCCCTTCGAAGTAATTGAAAGAGTTGGGGAGGTCAATTACAAAGTATATCAACCAGGTAAAAGGAAGCCCCACATAAACCTGTTAAAGCCCTGGAAGGATAGACTAGCATTAACTACGAGGTCCCTCTCGGTAACGCCTAAGGGTACTGAGTCCCCTCTGATCCCTGAGGTCACGATTCCAGACACCCTGTCGTATTCCCCAAAACGGGAAGGTAGGTAGTTCATGATAAGGAATAGAGAGAAATTTTCAGAGTTACCTGGCACAACTTCAGCAGTTCAGCAGTTCAGCATGATATTGCTACTGAACCTGGGGTCCGTGTCAAGCTCAAACCGTACCGAATTCACGAAGCTAGAAGAAAGGACATCAGTGATGATGATAAACGGATGCTGGAGCTAGATGTCATTGAGGAATCCAATAGCAACTGGTCTAGCTCCATCATGTTAGTCCCAAAACCTAATGGCACTTGGAGGTTCTGTAACAACTTCAGGAAGTATAATGCAGTGACAAAGTTTGACACCTACCCAATGCCCAGGGTAGACAAACTTTTATAGACCGACTTGGCAAGGCCCGCTATCTGACCACTTTAGACATGACAAAAGGTTTTTGGCAAATATCCCTGACTAAGACTGCATTTGTGACCCCGTAGGGTTCATTTCAGTATAAGAAAATACCTTTTGGGTTGCAAAATGCCCCCGCAACATTTCAGAGGGCCATGGACAGGACCCTAAGACCTCACCAACAGTAAGCAGCAGCCTATCTGGATGATATAGTGGTACATAGCACTGACTGGGAGTCTCACTTGCCCAGTGTCCAGTCTGTCATTGATTCCCTCTTCAAAGAAGGTTTATGGCGAATCCCAAAAAATGTGCCATTGGTTTAGAGGAAGCCAGGTGTTTGGGCTACACTATTGGCCATGGAGTCGTTAAACCACAAGTGAATAAAATAGAAACCATCCAGGAGTGGCCACGTTCTGCAAACAAGAAGCAGGTCAGGGCCTTTCCTGGGATTGCGTGTTATTATAGAAGGTTTATCCCGAATTTTGCAACTATAGCTGCCCCACTGACAGAACTTATGAAAGGGAAAGACTCTGTAATGGTGAAATGGTTCCCAGTAGCAGAGGAATCTTTCCAAGTCCTGAAGAATGCTCTTTGTGCACAGCCAGTACTGTCCTCCCTCCCCCCCCCCCCGTATTCTCCAAAGATTTTTTTGGTTCAGACAGATGCGTCTGATGTAGGTATCGGGGCAGTATTGTCACAGGTACACAATGGGGAAGAACACCCCGTTGTGTACCTAAGCAGAGAGCTCAATGACCATGAGAAAAAGTATGCAGTCATTGAAAAGGAATCTAAGTGAATGAAGTGATTTTGTGCAAATACCAATATAAGATTCAGAATAAATGATCCCATATGGGATATAAAAATAAAGAATATTTTAAAAATAAATAAATTGTGTATTAGACGTCTATCTACAATAACCATATACAAATGATATGTATAGATGATGTAATCTCAATCTTGCTGTGTATACTCAAACAACATCATTAATATACTCATGTGCAGTTGGATGTGTATCACCTTGTGTAAGCCGAAAACCAAAATCAAAAAGGCACAGAAAAAAACACAGCTTCAAATTTCAATAAAATAGTGACAACAAAGTCCAGTAATTGCTACAGTGAATGGGGAGTGGTGAAGTTCTGTCGCTGTTAGAATAGGTGGAGATGATTATTCATATATAATTCTGTTGTGGCTCCTTTAACAGTCTGGTCTCCCAGAACTCTTACCTCAGTGCTATAAATAGCAGGCAATCACCATCTGGGATATCCACTGACCTCCCTGGATAGTCGGTGTTATCTCTCTGGATGATGGATTTAACAGTAATCCTTCTAAGGGTGCAGTGGTATGTTGTCAGATCAAATTGATATAAGGAGGTTCCTCAGTGTAAGAAAGGGGACAAAGAGGAAAAGAAGCCTCCAATAGTGTAGTATGTCAGGGCTAAAAACGTGTTTATTTACACATAATAGCATGGACTTTTACACAGAAAAGTTAAAAATAGCACAGGGAACAAAATAGGCGTTGTTCCTCGCCTTCTCACGTCACTTCCGGTCGCGGCTCTCCCGGCCAATCCCTACGCGTTACGTTGCCTCTCACAACTACTTCTTGTGAGTTCCCTGTGCTATTTTTAACTTTTCTGTGTAAGAGTCCACACTAATATGTATAAATAAACACATTTTTAGCCCTGACATACTACACTATTGGAGGCTTCTTTTCCTCTTTGTCCCCTTTCTTACACTGAGGTACCTCCTTTTACCAATTTGATCTGACAACCTACTGCTGCACCCTAAGAAGGATTACTGTTAGAGCAGTCCTATCCCTCGACACTGCCAAGGCTTTTGACCGCGTCGAGTGGCCATATTTATGGGAGGTCCTGGAGAGGTTTGATCTGGGGGAGACATTCATAAAATGGGTACGACTTTTGTATACGAATCCCACAGCCAGGCTGTGTGTTAATGGCAATCTCTCTGCACCCTTCAGGCTTTATAGGGGTATGAGGCAGGGGTGCCCTCTGTCGCCCCTGCTGTTCGCCGTAGCTCTGGAACCGCTGGCGGAAACGGTAAGAGCGTCTCCATTACGTGAGAGGTTCTGCAACTGACAAAATATCATTATATGCACACGATACTCTCTTATATTTGGGAGATACCTCCACCTCACTAACAAACGCGATGTCTATAATTATGCACTTTGGTACCTTCTCAGGCTTCTCCATTAATTGGAGAAAGTCGGCCCTCCTACCATTGGACGAACTTGCAGATCCGCTACCGGAGTGTGCCGGGTCCCTTCAGGTGGTAGCCTCATTCAAATACTTAGGAGTACAGGTCACCCCGGATGCCTCCAAATATCTAGCCCTGAATCTCCTCCCTATGTTTAATAAACTACAAACCAAATGCGATGCTTGGTGTAAACTACCCATTTCAGTCACCAGTAGAGCCAATCTCATAAAGATGGTATGGGCGCTATACATACTACATAATTCCCCGCAATGGATCCCATGTAAATGGTTTACACATATTGATACCATATTTCGAAGTCTCCTTTGGAAGAAAAAGATTGCCAGAATCAGGCTATCCACAATGCAGTACAGTAAAGACCAGGGGGGGCTGGCAGTCCCTAATATGCACCTCTATTTCCTGGCCTCACAGTTAGAGCACCTAGGTGGCTGGGGTGAGGTTGATGTATCAGACCCTATAACATACTATTTCATGCCACATTCGACCTTCCCGCAGCTTCGCATCTTGAGGCGGACCTTCCCCAACACTCTAAATCACTACCTACTATTAACCTACTGACCAAATTATGGGGCCATATTAAACATTGCTTGGGTATGATAGGAGTCATGGAGTACACCCCGCTTTGGAGTAACCCATGTTACTCTGAACTACAGAAGCTAGAGGGGTTTCAGTCCTGGGAAGCAAGGGGCATTAAGTACATACTGCAACTTTATTTACAGACCATCTTTAAATCCTTTACTGAACTGCAGGAAGAATTTGGACTGTCAAGACACAACTTTTACAGATTTCTCCAACTCCGACACGCAGTGCAATCACAGGCACGAGTGTCCAGTTTGGTACATATAGAACATCAGATCATAACATTCATCCTAAACACACAACAAAAAAGGCATGATCTCACACATCTACAACACACTCTTATCCAGTTCACAGGATGCAGCAAAACTACCGTGTAGACAACGGTGGGAGCAGGACCTGGGAGAGATTGGGAGTGAAGACTGGGAGCAATGTTTGCAGTCTTTGCCGATCGTCTCGGTGTCCCCTTCTTACAGGCTCTCCCAGCTCTTCATCCTGCACAGAACCTACCGTACATCGGTGCTGCTTCACGGATGCGGCAGGAGGGACTCTCCTCTGTGCCCCAGATGTGGGGAGGCTAATGGGGACCTTATATACTTGCTATGGCGCTGCCTGAAACTGTTCAGACATTGGAGTAAAGTAACTAACACCATATCACAAATATCACAAATATATGGATCCACTGTTCCAACACATCCGGTTACATGCTTGCTTGGTGCGGTGGACAAAGAACTGTTCGCCCCCCCGGCCAATATAGCAGTCTCCAGATTGTTATATATCGCACGTAAGCAGATAGCCCGCCTATGGTTAACACCACATAGCCCAACAACGAAACAGTGGATCGAACAGGTCAATAACACTCTAATTAAAGAAAAACTGACGTATCAACATAGAAATGCGAGTAATAAGTTCTACAAAATCTGGCAGCCCTGGCTGGACACTCCAGGTTTGGCACCCACTCAGTTAGTCCTTGATAGACTACTCCAAATTTAAACGTCTGGCTTCATACGAGTAGTGAACATATACCTCTATTGAGTTAAGACCCCTGAGTCTACCTTCAAAAATTGAGGTGTAATTCTATAATTTACTACCCTTGGGGAAATCTAGTAATGTGGTTCGTTGCGACCTAACTGGGTCCGGTTGTGCGTGAAGGCATCAGTTGGTTCCTCCTTCCTGTTGGAAGGAACACAGTTCATTAACAGTTCCTCTTTTGATATAGAACTCTTGATGTGTCATGTACATTGTTAACAACCTACTAGCAGTAATATATGGATCCAAAAGTATAAAAAGGAGCGTAATTGATATAAATATATTAATAAGAATGGTCATGACTAAGTTCCAGTCTATAAACCATCAACTGTATAAAATACTGTTGCTAATGTATATTATATAAAAAGTATTGCTGTGTATTTGTATACTTTGTACACCTATTTTTTATGACACAATAAAATCTTTTCTGATTAAAAAAAAAAGGATTACTGTTAAATCCATCATCCAGAGAGATCATACCGACTATCCAGGGAGGTCAGTGGATATCCCAGATGGTGATTGCCTGCTATTTATAGCATTGAGGTAAGAGTTCTGGGAGACCAGACTGTTAAAGGAGCCACAACAGGATTATATATGAATAATCATCTCCACCTATTCTAACAGCCACAGAACTTCACCACTCCCCATTCACTGTAGCAATTAGTGGACTTTGTTGTCACTATTTTCGGCTTACACAAGGTGATACACATCCAATTGCACATGAGTATATTAAGGATGTTGTTTGAGTATACACGGCAAGATTGAGATTACATCATCTACACATATCATTTGTATATGGTTATTGTAGATAGACGTCTAATACACAATTTGGTTATTTTTAAAATATTTAAAATATTCTTTATTTTTATATCCCATATGGGATAATTTATTCTGAATCTTATATCACTATTTGTGCGAAATCACTTCATTCACTTAGATTGTTTAGTGTTATGTGTTACACTTATAGATTTTGCTGCACTTTTATTTAGATCACATATTGATTTAGTTCACTGCTTTAAAGTAGCGCGAGAGGCTTTTTCAAAATTATCATTGAAAAGGAATGTTTAGCCATAAAGTGGGTCGTAGACGCGATAAGGTACTATTTGTTAGGGCACCAATTTGATTTAATAACTGACCATGCTCCCTTGAAATGGATGGCCCAAAAGGAGGAGATTAATAGATGGGTGAACCGGTGGTTTCTGGCTCTACAGGATTGTTCCTTCCCTGTAAAACATTGACCAGGTGTTGAGATGGGGATTGTAGATGCCTTGTCCTGTGTTCAATCCTGTTGGGGCCACAGGTGTTCCAAACCTGGGGTTGAAACAAGGGGGGGGATATGTAGCAGAGCGTCCCAGAGAGAGACGGGAAAAATCCTGTTCGGGGTTTATATGTCTCCCAGGCTCCTCTCATACACGTTCAGGGATCTCTGATCCATGGTCCAGTTCGGGTCTTGGTTCTCTCGCCCCAGGCTAATTTTTAAACTCACCTGAGACAGACAGCCAGTGCTCTTGGCCTGTGAACCTCAGACAACTTCTGTCTAGGAGAGTAAAAGGTTGGTAAAAGCTATTAAGCTGTGTATGGAGAAGCTGACAAGCTGTAGGCTTGCTCAGCCTGGTAGTTAAGATCTTTAAATATTGTATAGCTAGTGCCGAGACACGGCTAGGTTTTTGTTTTGGCTATTTTTGTTCCTATTTGTTTTTGGAACACTGTACAGCACCTGTATATAGACTTGTATATATCACAAATAAACACGGCACTGTTTTTCACTACTTCACTGGATCTGGTATCTGTGTGTGTGTGTGTGTGTGTGTGTGTGTGTGTGTGTATATGTATGTATATATAATATTTTTCTAAAAAAATCTTTTTTGCGAGTGGATTTTGAGGACTGGCGAGCTATATGGCTGCCTGAGAGCGGGGGGCGAGCCAGCAGCCTGGGTGGAATGGGAGTCCTTCTCCCAGCGATTGCGGAGGGGAAGAGAGAGAGCCGCCAAGGTGATCAGGGCGCAGCGCGGGGAACACAGCAATAACAGCTTTCATTTCATTTGCCGTGTTCCCCACCTCTTGCTGTCAGTTCCAGCCCCTCCTCCTGTCCCCTGACTTTGATAGACAGATCACCCGTCCAATCCCGGTGACGGGTGATCTGTCAATCAAAGTGCCCCGGCCAGGGGGCGGGTCTGTATATGACGTTGAGTGGCGGGAACATGGCAATTGAAATTAAAGCT
This sequence comes from Lithobates septentrionalis, assembly GCA_037952835.1. Taxonomy (NCBI): domain Eukaryota; kingdom Metazoa; phylum Chordata; class Amphibia; order Anura; family Ranidae; genus Lithobates; species Lithobates septentrionalis. The sequence continues at coordinate 2,057,773 of JBBDGP010000780.1, forward strand.
GTTATTGCAGTGTTCCCTGCACTGCACTCTGATCACCTGGGCGGCTCTCCTGTTCCTCTCCTCCCCTGCACAGGTAGGCTGCATGGGTGGGCGCCAGGCTGCATTGGTGGGCACGGATAAAGATGTTGTTGTTGATATTTCTTTTTATAACTTAATTCTGCCTAAAACATTTAAGTGTCATTTCATGAGAATTTGAGGGTGTGTTTAGGGGCGGAATTAGGGGCAGGCTGGGGCAACTGGTGGCGAGTAACCTTTGAGGCCTAGCTAGTAGCTCAGGACTTGAAATTTTGAGTCCTGTATGTATGTATGTCTGTGTGTGTGTGTGTGTATATATTTATATTTGCTGTCCTCTCAAAATAACTCAACACACAGCCATTAATGTCTAAACCGCTGGCAACAAAATTTAGTACACCCCTAAGTGAAAATGTCCAAATTGGGCCCAAAGTGTCAATATTTTGTGTAGCCACCATTATTTTCCAGCACTGCCATAACCCTCTTGGGCACGGAGTTCACCAGAGCTTCACAGGTTGCCACTGGAGTCCTCTTCCACTCCTCCATGACGGCATCATGGAGCTGGTGGATGTTGGAGACCTTGCGCTCTTCCACTTTCCGTTTGAAGATGCCCCACAGATGCTTAATGGAGCTTAGGTCTGGAGACATGCTTGGCCAGTCCATCACCTTTACCCTCAGCTTCTTTAGCAAGGCAGTGGTCTTCTTGGAGGTGTGTTTGGGGTCATTATCATGTTGGAATACTGCCCTGCGGCCCAGTCTCCGAAGGGAGGGGGATCATGCTCTGCTTCAGTATGTCACAGTACATGTTAGCATTAATGGTTCCCTCAGTGAACTGTAGCTCCCCAGTGGCGGCAGCACTCGTGCAGCCGCAGACCATGAGACTCCCACCACCATGCTTGACTGTAGGCAAGACACACTTGTCTTTGTACTTCTCACCTGGTTGCCGCCACACACGCTTGACACCATCTGAACCAAATAAGTCTATGTTGGTCTCATCAGACCACAGGACATCGTTCCAGTAATCCATGTCCTTAGCCTGTCTTTAGCAAACTGTTTGCAGGCTTTCCTGTGAATCATCTTTAGAAGAGGCTTCCTTCTGGGATGACAGCCATGCAGACCAATTTGATGCAGTGTGCGGCGTATGGTCTGAGCACTGACAGGCTGACCCTCACACATTCAACCTCTGCAGCACTCCTACATCTATTTCCCAAAGACAGTCTCTGGATATGACGCTGAGCATGTGCACTCAACTTCTTTGGTCGACCATGGCAAGGCCTGTTCTGAGTGGAACCTGTCCTGTTAAACTGCTGTATGGTCTTGGTCACTGTGCTGCAGCTCAGTTTCAGGGTCTTGGCAATCTTCTTATAGCCTAGGCCATCTTTATGTAGAGCAACAATTCTTTTTTTTTTTTTTTTTTTTTTAGATCCTTAGAGAGTTTTTTGCCATGAGGTGCCATGTTTAACTTCCAGTGACCAGTATGAGAAAGTGAGAGCGATAACACCAAATTTAACACACCTGCTCCCCATTCACACCTGATACCTTGTAACAATGAGTCATATGACACCAGGGAGGGAAAATGGCTAATTGGGCCCAATTTGGACACTTTCACGTAGGGGTGTACTCACTTTTGTTGTACTCACTGTTATACAAGCTGTACACTCACTACATTACATTGTAGCAAAGTGTAATTTCTTCAGTGTTGTCACATAAAAAGATATAATAAAAATATGAGGGGTGTACTAACATTTGGGATACTGTATGTCAAGTAAAAATGCTTTAAAAAATATAATTTATTAGTTTGCATTTTTTGAACTGATTAAAAAAAAAAAAAAAAAAAAAAAGAAAAGTGAGCGAGCAGGCGAAAAAATCTAAATCATATCAGCATTTGGTGCGTCTACCCTTTTTGGCTTCAATCCAGTATCAATTAATTTAGGTATACATAGTGCTTGTGCACACAGTTTTTTTGAAAGAGCTTGGCAGATAGGTTGTTCCAAACTGAGAAATACAGGCAAATGCTTATTCATCATGCCATACCATCAAGGAGGTGTGTGATTGGCCCCAAATATATTCTGTAGGAGGACAACCCCAAACATGCAGCCAACGTCATTAAGAACTACAGTGCCTTGAAAGTATTCATACTCCTTGAAATTTTCCACATTTTGTCATGTTACAACCAAAAACGTAAATGTATTTTATTGGGATTTTATGTGATAGACCAACACAAAGTGGCACATAATTTTGAAATGGAAGGAAAACGATAAATGGGTTTTCAATTTTTCTTCTAGTTATTTCTACTGGAATTTAAAAAAAAAATGCTCTTTCGGTGCTATTGGCGGTGAGAGCATCCTGTTGTAAAGGGGATTTACCCTATAATGAGCTGGATGTCCCCACCTAGTTCTTGGTGATTCCTCACTTATTGCGGGCTGCAGGATGTGACCTTTTACTTATACGTTGAAGCCCGGCAGACCCGGGCTTTAAAGCTCAGTGCCTTTTTTGAGCTAGAGCTGGGATGTGCAATTACCGGACCTCCAGCTGTTGCAAAACTACAAGTCCCATCATGCTTTGCCTCTGGGTGTCATGCTTGTGGCTGTCATAGTCTTGCTATGCCTCATGGGACTTGTAGTTCTGCAACAGCTCGAGGTCCACTAATTGCATATCCCTGATCTAGAGCGATAGTTACCTTGTTATGGTCACCTTTCCTTGATCAGGTTACCAATGTAGGTTTACTGATTGTGTGCGGGCTGCCCTGGGCGTTGGCAGCCAATCTTTGCTGAATAGTTATATCATTTTGGTTATGACACTGTTCTCTTTCTTCTCTGCTGTGCCTTTTAACAATCTTTTCATATATTACGTACCTAATTTTCTGTTATGAATTTGACTTTGAGCCCTGGTGAACATTGCAGCGATTTGGCATGCAGTTTGACATGCCGGCTATTGCCGGCAATGGCACCATCCGAATCAGTGCGACGTCGCAAAGATGTTTCTGAAATCGCCCTCGAAGTCAGGACTGACATGCGGGAATGAATCGTGCGAGTTCAGCTGAACTCACATGTTTTCATTCCAGCTGTCAGTGTGAACCTGGGCTAAAAGATTGCCGAGTGGTTCTGAGGCACCACTGCTCCCCCCCAGACGTGCTGGAACTTTGCGAGGACAACAGTCTTGGCCAACCTCCGTCCCCCAGTGGGCCTTTTGTCCCACTACTAGTTACAATTATGTTGTATAGACCTTTTTTACACCGAGTATTACTCTGCCTTTTTATGTTTTGTTACATGATCCTTTACTCTTGTCTTGATTCTCTTTCTCTCCCACTCTTTTTCTCTCTTTGAGTCCGCTAGGATTGTGCTCGGAGGAACCATTTCATATTTTCTCCCCTATTCACTATGCCGCTAAATTGGTTGTCCCTGAATGTACAGGGCATGAATTCTCCTCAAAAACTAGTGAAAGTTTTTAAATATCTCAAGAGGCAGCAGATAGATACAGCCTGTTTGCAGGAAACCCGTTTTTCAACAACCTCTTGTCCTAAATATTTTGATGCTCAATATCCCCAGTTTTTTATGGCAACTGGCCCGACTAAGCAAACCCCTCAGGTTTTCTCTTCTCTTTTTTTCCTTTTATTTGGGTTCCTGGAGGACTGGGCCGACTTCTCAGTCGATAACCGGTACTATAGAAGGGACTGACTGCACCTAAATGAGGAGGGTGCAGATCAGCTGGGAATGATATAACCTTTATCACCTTTTAAGGATAGAGAGGGTAAAAAAGGGGGAGGGGTATGCCTATACATCAAGAATAATGTACAAGTGAATGTGAGAGATGACAACACTAATGAAGCTAGGGAGGTGGTTGAATACCTATGGGTAGAGCTCCAAAGGGATGAAGCTAAGGGGAAAATAATACTGGGAGTATGCTATAGGCCCCCTAACCTGAGGGAGGTAGTGGAGACAGATCTCCTATCACAATTTGGATTAGCAGCAAGGATGGGAAGTGTTCTCATAATGGGGGATTTTATTTATTCAGACATAGACTGGGCGAAGGGAACCGCGCATTCATCTAAGGCTCGCCAGTTCCTTAATGTCTTGCAGGACAATTTTATGGGTCAGATGGTAGACGCACCAACTAGAAATAAAGCATTACTGAATCTACTGATTACCAACAATACAGACCTGATCACGGATGTGGAAATACGGGGCAATTTAGGTAACAGCGATCACAGGTCAATTAGTTTCAGTATAAATCACACAAATGGGAAACACAAAGGGAATACAAAGACACTGAATTTCAAAAGAGCCAACTTCCCTAAACTACGAACGTTGCTAGAAGGCATAAATTGGGATATAATCTTATGAACAAAGAACACGGAGGAGAGATGGGTTTGCTATAAGGATATTAGCCAATGCATCCCATTGGGTAATAAATTTAAAAGAGCGAACAAAAGTCCTGGATGGTTTAACTCCAATGTAAAAATGCATATAAAAGCAAAGGAGAAGGCCTTCAAAAAATACAGGGTTGAGGGATCATCATCAGCATTCAGACTTTATAAAGAATGCAACAAGAAATGTAAGGGTGCAATTAGGACGGCTAAGATAGAACATGAAAGACACATAGCGGAGGAGAGCAAAAAAAATTCCAAGAAATTCTTTACGTATGTAAACCGTAAGATAGGGAGGACAGACCATATTGGCCCCATAAAGAATGAGGAAGGACTATCTGGATACAAAGGATGGGGAGATGGCGATCTGCTCAGTCTTCATGAGGGAATCGGGGGGCTTCAGTAACCAAAACTGCAGTGTTTATCCTCAGTACACATCACAGGAAGCACCTCCATGGTTAACAGAGGACAGAATTAAAATTAGACTTGAGTGAAAAACTTAACATTTTAATAAATCACCGGGACCAGATGGCTTGCACCCGAGGGTACTTGGGGAACTCGGTCAAGTGATTGCCAGACCGTTGTTCCTAATTTTTAAAACAGTCTACTGACTTGAATGGTACCAGCTGATTGGAGAAAAGCCAATGTAGCACCAATATTTAAAAAGGGCCCAAAATACATCCCTGGGAATTACAGACCAGTTAGCCTAACATCAATAGTATGTAAGCTCTTGGAGAGGATGATAAGGGACTATATACAAGATTTTAGTAATGAGAACGGTATCATTAGCAGTAATCAGCATGGATTCATGAAGAATCGTTCTTGCCAAACCAATCTTCTAACCTTCTATGAGGAAGTGAGTTGCCAGCTAGATAAAGGAAGGCCCGCAGACGTGGTGTATCTGGATTTTGCAAAAGCATTTGACACAGTTTCCTATAAACGTTTACTGTTTCCAAATGGGGTGAGTACATGGATTGAAAACTGGCTACAAGGGCGAGTTCAGAGGGTGGTTATAAATGGGGAATACTCGGAATGGTCAGGGGTGGGTAGTGGGGTCCCCCAGGGTTCTGTGCTGGGACCAATCCTATTTAATATGTTCATAAACGACCTGGAGGATGGGGTAAACAGTTCAATCTCTGTATTTGCAGACGATACTAAGCCAAGCAGGGCAATAACTTCTCCGCAGGATGTGGAAACCTTGCAAAAAAGATCTGAACAAATTAATGGGGTGGGCAACTACATGGCAAATGGGGTTCAATGTAGAAAAATGTAAAATGCATTTGGGTGGCAAAAATATGAATGCAATCTATACACTGGGGGGAGAACCTCTGGGGGAATCTAGGATGGAAAAGGACCTGGGGGTCCTAGTAGATGATAGGCTCAGCAATGGCATGCAATGCCAAGCTGCTGCTAACAAAGCAAACAGAATATTGGCATGCATTAAAAAGGGGATCAACTCCAGAGATAAAACGATAATTCTCCCGCTCTACAAGACTCTGGTCCGGCCGCACCTAGAGTATGCTGTCCAGTTCTGGGCACCAGTCCTCAGGAAGGATGTACTTGAAATGGAGCGAGTACAAAGAAGGGCAACAAAGCTAATGAATGGTCTGGAGGATATTGGTTATGAGGAAAGGTTGCGAGCACTGAACTTATTCTCTCTGGAGAAGAGACGCTTGAAAGGGGATATGATTTCAATATACAAATACCTTACTGGTGACCCCACAATAGGAATAAAACTTTTTCGAAGAAGAGAGTTTAACAAGACTCGTGGCCACTCATTAAAATTAGAAGAAAAGAGATTTAACCTTAAACTACGTAGAGGGTTCTTTACTATAAGAGCGGCAAGGATGTGGAATTCACTTCCACAGGCTGTGGTCTCAGCGCGGGGGGGGGGGGGGGGGCATCGATAGTTTCAAGAAACTATTAGATAAGCACCTGAATGACCACAACATACAGGGATATACAATGTAATACTGACATATAATCACACACATAGGTTGGACTTGTGTCATTTTTTTCAACCTCACCTACTATGTAACTATTTGTTTATCAAGCCGCCAGGTATTGCCCTGGTCAAGATGGTTATATTGATGATAATATGTTTTATATATTAATTTTATTTTTTTTGATGATGTATCCTCCCCATTAGAGAGACTCTTTACCACAAATGCTTTCGTTTAGATAAGAAAGTTTCTCTAAATAGACACTTATGTTTGATGGGTATCATGACCCCTATGATACCTCGGAAAGCTATTTTTGGGCTTCCCTTTGTTTTCTTTTTGTCACCTGGAACGTTACGCTTTTAACCTGTGTAAAACCACTGTTTACGTCTCCTTTTTATTATTTATTTTTGTTTTTTTGCTCTGTTTGTTTACTACATAATAAAACCATCTAACTGCTGTCCTGATATGTTTGATTATATCTTAATAAATCTTTTGTAAAAGAAAAAATATCCCAAGCTTTGAACATCTTACAGAGCACTGTTCAATCCATCTTCCAAAAATGGAAAAAGTATGGCACAACTGGAAACCTACCAAGACATGGCCATCCACCTAAATGGACAGGCCGGGCAAGGAGAGCATTAATCACTTGCCACCCAGGCCAATTCTGACATTTCTCTCCTACATGTAAAAATCATTTTTTTTTTTTTGCAAGAAAATTACACAGAACCCTTAAACATTCTATCTTTTTATTAGCAGAGACCCTAGAAAATAAGTTGGCGGTCGTTGCAACTTTTTATCTTGCACGGTATTTGCACAGCAATTTTTCAAACGTGTTTCATGCATTAAAAAAAAAACAGTAAAGTTAGCCCAATTTTTTTAGTATAATGTGAAAGATGATCTTACGCTGAGTAAATAGATACCTAACATGTCACGCTTCAAAATTGCACACGCTCGTGTAATGGAGCCAAACTTCAGTACTTAAAAATCCCCATAGGCGATGCTTTAAAAATGTTTACAGGTTACATGTTTTGAGTTAGAGGAGGTCTAGTGCTAAAATGTATTCCTCTCGCTCTAATGTTCGCGGTGATACTTCACATGTGTAGTTTGAACACTGTTTACATATGTGGGCGCAACTTACGTATGTGTTTGTTTCTGCGAGCGAGCACGTGGGGACAGGGGCACTTTTAAATTTTTTTTTCTTTTTATTATTGTTAATTTTACTTTTTTATTTTGACTTTTTCTTTTTACATTTTTTTTTTAATCACTTTTATTCCTATTACAAGGAATTTAAACATCCCTTGTAATAGAAATAGTGCTTGACAGATCCTCTTTACAGTGAGATCTGGGGTCAGAAAAAAAAAATCTCAGCTTCCCAGCCGAGGCGGCGGGATTTTTTCAAATGCAGATGTCGGGCGTGATGTCATAACATCAAGCCAGGCCTCCGAAGGATCATAGAAACTCCGGAGACCATCTGGCCCGCTGGAAATCTCTATGGTTACGATCCGGGCCGGTCGGTTCCTCCTTCTCCGGTTTGCCGATGGCAGGGGAACCGGGAGAAGCACCGGAGGCTGGTGAGAGGGTGGGGGTCAGTCCCCAACTGCTGCCTGTAAGAACGATCAAGCGGCTGAACCTCTAGCTGCAGGCATCATTCAGATATCACCACTCAAAGTCCACAACGTCATTTGACATTACGTGGATGGCAAGCAGTTAATCGGAGAAGCAGCCAAGAGGCCCATAGTAACTCTGGAGGAGCTGCAGAGATCCACAGCTCAGGTAGAAGAATCTGTCCACAGGACAACTATTAGTTGTGCACTCAATAACTGTGGCCTTTATGGAAGAATGGCAGGAAAAAAGCCATAAGAAGTCTCGTTTGCAGTGGGGGGGCAGCAAACGTGGAAAAAGCTGCTCTGGTCAGATGAGACCAAAATTTTAACTTTTTGGCCTAAAAGAAAAACGCTATGTATGGTAGAAAACTAACACTGCTCATCACCCTGAACACACCATCCCCAATATGACATGGTGGTGGCAGCATCATGTTGTGAGGATGCTTTTCTTCAGCAGGGACGGGGAAGCTGGTCAGAGTTGATGGGAAGATGGATGGAGCCAAATACAGGGCAATCTTAGAAGAAAACCTGTTACAGTCTGCAAAAGACTTGAGACTGGGGTAGAGGTTCACCTTCCAGCAGGACAACATCTCTAAAAATACAGCCAGAGCTACAATGGAATGGTTTATCAAAGCATATTCATGTGTTAGAATGGCCCATTCAAAGTCCAGACCTAAATCCAATTGAGAATCTGTGGCCAGACTTTAAAATTGTTGTTCAGACGCTCTCCATCCAATCTGACAGAGCTTGAGCTATTTTGCAAAGAAGAATGGGCAAAAATGTCACTCTCTTAGATGTGCAAAGGTAGTAGAGACATCCCCAAAAAGAATTGCAGCTGTCATTGCAGTGAAAGGTGGTTCTACAAAGTATTAACTCGGGGGGCTAAATACAAATGCACACCACACTTTTTACATATTTATTTATAAAAAAAAATTGAAAACCATTTATCATTTTCTTGCCACTTTACAATTATGTGCCACTTTGTGTTGGTCTATCACAGGGGTCTCAAACTCAAATTGCCTGAGGGCCACATGACAAGTTTTCATATCCCATGGCGGCCGCATGCAAACTTTCAAAACTTCAAAAACAATAAACTATACCAGCAATAATATACTATACTATACCCAGCACTGGTGTCAGCAGACGCATTATTAAACCCAGCACACTGGTGTCAGCAGACGCATTTTTAAACCCAGCACTGGTGTCAGCAAATGCATTATTAACCCCCAGCACTGGTGTCAGCAAATGCATTATTAACCCCCAGCACTGGTGTCAACAAACGCATTATTAAACCCAGCCCTGGTGTCAGCAAACGCATTATTAAACCCAGCCCTGGTGTCAGCAAATACATTATTAACCCCCAACAATGGTGTCAGCAAACGCATTATTAAACCCAGCACTGGTGTCAGCAAACGCATTATTAAACCCAGCACTGGTGTCAGCAAACGCATTATTAACCCCCAGCACTGGTGTCAACAAATGCATTATTAACCCCCAGCACTGGTGTCAGCAAATGCATTATTAACCCCCAGCACTGGTGTCAGCAAATGCATTATTAACCCAGCATTGGTGTCAGCAAACGCATTATTAACCCCCAGCATTGGTGTCAGCAAACGCATTATTAACTCCCAGCATTACCCCCATAATTACCCACTCACACTGCACAAACAGCCCCACACTGCACAAACAGCCCCACACTGCACAAACAGCCCCACACTGCACAAATAGCCCCCACACTCCATAAAATACCCCCCACACTCCATAATTACCCCCACACTACACAATTACCCCCCACACTGCACAATCACCCTCCACACTGCACAAATATCTACCCCAGTCACCCCACTAAGGACTTTGCCTTAGTGTGATCGCTCACGCACCTCTCCTGGCAGTCAGGATCATCTGCCTCCCGAGTCCTCTCCTCCTGGCTTCCACACAGGCCTAGTGACAGGGGACTCAGAGAACACAATCTCCTGCCCTGAGGTGGCAGAAGGACCCTGGATCGGGGCTCTGGTCGATCGTCAATGCCTAGGTGGGCGGATCGATGAGCGGGTGGCACTGGCAGGTGGCACTGGTTGGAAGTGGCAGGTGACACTGGCAGACTGGTTGGCAGTGGCAGGTGGCACTGATTGGTGGTGGCACTGATTGGCGGTGGCACTGGTTGGCACTGGCAGGTGGCACTGACGGCACTGATTGGTACTGACAGTTTCACACTGAGCGGAGTGTAACTGTGTGAAACTGACAAGTAACAGAGAGTAGCTGTCCACACTCAGCGCTTGATACTTGTGTGAAACTTTACACGTAACACAGAGGAGAGAGACAGAGGGATCTGTCAGAATTGAGGTTGATGTGGGTGGGCAGGACCCGGCCGGGGTCGGCGGGACCCAGCAGCTATCAAACACCAGCCAATGGTTGGGCTGCTTAAGAAAAGGGGCGGGCCACATACACTTAGCGGCCTGCCCAGATCCCATTGGCTGGTGTTTGATATTGGCCGGGTCCCCCCCACCCCGACATCAACTTCAATTCTGACAGATCCCTCTGTCTCTCTCCTCTATGTTAAGTGTTAGTTTCACACAAGCTTCAAGCGCTGATTGTGGAGAAGGGAGGAGGAACGGCGGCCAGTGTTGTATATCGGCCTAATGGCCAAATATCGGTTGACCTCTAGTCCTGGATCGGCCCTGCCTGCGGGCCATTTTTAACAGGTCCACGGGCCGCAAATGGCCCGCAAACCGGTACTTTGAGACCCCTGGACTATCACCTAAAATCCCAATAAAATACATGTAAGTTTTTGGTTGTAGCATGACAAAATGTAGGATATTTCAAGCATGGTATCTTCAGTGTAAAGGAGAACAAGGAGTCCTGTAAGTGATGGTTTGCCCCCCACAGAGCCCTGATCTCAACAAAAAAAAAATGTAAATATATATTTTTTGAAAGCATTCTTATGTTACAGCATTTCTTCACACCTGCCTAAAAGCTTTGCACAGTACTGTATATTCCTGATGGAATATCTCTTCTTTTATACATGATTATGTTTTTACATTGAAATTGTAAAAAAACTGTATGGTTTAGACATCTTGTTGATCATTTAGAATAAGAACATGCAGACACCTAGAAAATCCTAAAGTAATAAAAGAAACCGCGCTAAATAAAATGAGTGTACATCAAATAAATGAGTCCATCAAAAACATCCAAACAGTGTCAATTGTTGTCCGGCAGGAGATCACCATAGGACACAGATCTTCATCCCCAACAAAAGTGACATCACACTCAAAATCACCGTAGAAAATAGTGTTGGAGATAGGACAGTCCTTCACCTTCAAAACAACTGCCTCTTACCAGCTCCCTTGATCTCTGGTCAGGAGATCAAATACGCCTTTTGGCTTATAACCCAGCCACAGTCTCAAATTGGGATGGATGTAACGTCAAATCAGGTCCTCCTATTTGTCTTAAATGACCCCCAAACAGCTGTATAGATGATCCAGTTCCGTGAATTAGAATTAATTCCAAAACATCATTATGATAGCCGAGGACCTAGCAGATATGTCGGACCTCAGATTATAGAGATCCTGTAGGCCAGGTGCATTAGCCTGCCAGCAACAAGGGTCTCCACCTCCACTTCAATCGAGAAAGATGGATAACCTTGTCTGGTTTCAACGACCAGAGGACAGGTATTCCACAGCTCGAATCCCTCTGGTCGTTGAAACCAGACAAGGATATCCTTCTTTCTCGATTGAAGTGGAGGTGGAGACCCTTGTTGCTGGCAGGCTAATGCACCTGGCCTACAGGATCTCTATAATCTGAGGTCCGACATATCTGCTAGGTCCTCGGCTATCATAATGATGTTTTGGAATTAATTCTAATTCACGGAACTGGATCATCTATACAGCTGTTTGGGGGTCATTTAAGACAAATAGGAGGACCTGATTTGACGTTGCATCCATCCCAATTTGAGACTGTGGCTGGGTTATAAGCCAAAAGGCGTATTTGATCTCCTGACCAGAGATCAAGGGAGCTGGTAAGAGGCAGTTGTTTTGAAGGTGAAGGACTGTCCTATCTCCAACACTATTTTCTACGGTGATTTTGAGTGTGATGTCATTTTTGTTGGGGATGAAGATCTGTGTCCTATGGTGATCTCCTGCCGGACAACAATTGACACTGTTTGGATGTTTTTGATGGACTCATTTATTTGATGTACACTCATTTTATTTAGCGCGGTTTCTTTTATTACTTTAATATTTTGTATTGTGGGTATCTCACATTTTTGCTACCGCAGCTTTTTATTCAATTTGTGGTATAGACAGCAGATCAATTGATGTATGTCGTATTACCCTTTCTGACAGCGCTGTATTTTTTCTTATATTTTACCTAGAAAATCCTCTCTATTAATGTGGCGTCTAAGCAGGCCAACTGGAGACTCCACATCTTTTGAATCTGACTAGTGCAGCTAATAACTCATCTGAACAAGCCCTTAAAAAGAAAACCCTTAAAGGCTAAAATCCAGCTTTCCTATGTACCAATATACCATGAATGTAGCTTGTTTGCAGAAACATAAAAGCTTTCTTTGATTTTGAGAATAAGGCCTTACCTTAGCCCTTGCTGTATTTCTTAGCTTACCAACTGACCTCATTAGCATTCACCCATCAACTATGTTTGCACAGCACCCCCAGCATCTCTCTAATTGTGCATTTGCCTGGCTTCTCCAGGGTCCCTCCAGACGGGCTCAGGTTGCATGTTATACTCCCTGGGGCCACATGTAGCCAACGGTACACCCCTGATGTAGTGCAAGGGCCTGCCTGATTGGATACAGGATGATTGGATAGATGGTGTGTCCTCCTCTTTATATAGTTTTTGGTAAATCTAAAGGAGATTATATAGTGTATGGCCACATTTGGACACCTAAAATTACCTAGTTGCTCTTTCTGTGTCATTAACTATTAATGGCACACCAAAGACAGAAGCAAGCACACATTTTGCCACATAAAAAAAAAGTGACAAACGCAGTAAAAACATGCAACTCGCACCACGTCAAAATGTCCCATGAGCTACTTTGCCATGTGTAGAGCAGCCCATTGAAATCAATGGGCTTCCCTATGTGTGTCACTGGAAAAACAAGTCCAAAAATAAGCCTACTACACTAGGTGTGAATGGGGCCTGAAAGTGAAATTGGTGCGTTTACACAAGAACCATGAGGCTTTATTAACATCTGTGTTTCCAAATGCATGACGAACCACACAGAAAATGCATGCTTTACCTTGCGTTTCAGAAATGCTGCAAATGTGCATTGTGCTTGTGTTGTCATCACATGTTAAAGGCTCCCCAAGTGCAGCAAACGCACCAAAAACTGCGGCAACGCACCATGCTCCACTCCAAAAAAAATTGGGAGATCTTGAGGAGATTGTACAATCTGATTGTATAGGAAGTGGGTGGAAGGTGGTATTGTAATGAGGGAGGTGTGGTCTAGAGTAGGGGACACACCCTATCACGCCCTGTTTTGTAATGAATGTTTTTGTGAACAAGGAAATTAAGGGTGCTTTCACATCGAGGCTTCAGCGGTAAATCTATGCTATTTTTAGCGGTGCTTTACCGTCATTTTCGCGGCTCTATTCGGCTGCTAGTCTAAGGCTTCTGGGAGATGACCTACAGGAAATGAATGTTGAGAGACAATCTACAGGAAGTGATGGAATCTTAAAAATAATTTTAAAAATTCAAATAAACTTAAAAGATTTTAAATCTCCTATGAATAATATAACTGAGAGAAAAGGACATTCGGATGGCTGGGCCAGAAATGGCATTGGAAAACACTTCTATTTATTATGAAAAGTGAAATTCCACCCGAAAAGGTGAACTTAACGTACTTCAGCCTCTGAAGATTTGGCTGCTCAATGACCAGGCCATTTTTTGCAATACGGCACTGCGTCGCTTTAGCTGACAATTGCGCAGTCATGCGACGCTGTACCCAAACAAAGTTGACATCCTTTTTTTCCCACAAATAGAGCTTTCTTTTGGTGGTATTTGATCACCTCTGCGGTTTTTATTTTTTGCGCTATAAACAAAAGAGTGACAATCTTGAAAAAAACAATCTTTTACTTTTTGCTATAATAAATATTCCATATATATATATATATATATATATATATATATATATATATATATTTTTTTTTAAATGATTTTTTCCTCAGTTTAGGCTGATGTGTATTCTTCTATATATTTTTGGTAAAAAAAAATCGTAATAAGCATATATTGATTGGTTTGCGCAAAAGTTATAGCCTCTACAAAATAGGGGATAGATTTATGGCATTTTAATAATTATTATTATTATTATTATTATTATTATTATTTTCCCCTAATCGTCTTTCAGGACAGCCACCTGAGAGCTTGGCTCCTCCCTTCTGTTGGAAACACCTGCGCCAGCTTCTATAAATTTCCTCCTCCCCTGCTGGCTCCTCAGTTATTTGTGTTTCCTCCAGAGAGGAGACACCACAGGAACCAGCCAGGAGAGCCAGGGAGGCTCAGGTAGCATGTCCTGAAAGAGGAGTAGAGACTCCTAGGACAGACCAGGGGAAAATGTTAGTGTTTACACCCGCAGCGGTTATAGCACTAACCTGGTCAGAAATACTTTGTCTGGATATTGCCACACCCGCATCTCTGAGCGCAGGTTGAGGTCGGGGGGGCTTCCCTTTCATCACGAGTGCGGTGTAGCAGAGTGCAGCTCCTGCAGTCTCATGCCCCCAGCAGCGCGTGGAGCAGAACACGCCGGGTACTGGGATTGCGCGGCCTGTGGCGGGTGACGTCGTATCCGGCCAGAATGGGCGTGCATTTGCGGGTTCGCGGGTTCCGGCCACAAACGTTGAAAGGGAGCCAGGCATGGGGCTGGAGAGGAGCTGTACATGCTGTAGAGACAGCAAAAGCTCCAGAGGTGACACGAGGATGGCGGATGCAGAGGATTTGGACCGCACTGCTCCAGTAGAGACCAGCTCCAGCCATTTTAAGGTAAGGGGAACCTAGGGTGGAGCTCCCCTGGCCTGAACCACCCCCCCCTATCATTAGTGTGGGACAGCAAGAGGGGGTGCAGGTTAATGACCCTCAGGTTTCAGAGGGTGGATTCATAAGGCCCCTGGTGAGACAAGCCTGTATGAATGTGTTGCACTCCTGCAATTATGCAGGCAAGGGTACTGTGTGTTAATGGTTGGGGTTTTTTTTCTTATGTCTTTTTTTTTTTAGAAAACAGAGAAAACCAGGGCCCCTCATGTTTTAAAAAGGAGGTGCCCTTCCTGTAAAATACCCTTAGAGATTCTTGGGAAAAACCATTATGTAAAGATTGTATTAGCAAACTAGTACAAGAACATTCTTCAGAGCAGGGTGAATTAGCGGCACCTGTTAAAGAATTGTCCAATACGTTTGAATCCTTCAAAAACTTTTTTGAAGGGTTTCAGATGCCACAGTTTCAGACTGCTCCTTCGACAACAACCATACCGAAAGCACAGGCAATACCCTCCACTAGTGCAGGTCCTTCAGTAGCCCCTAGAGAGGAGGTGGAAGAGGAACCTGACAGTGCAACTTCTGGCTCCCAAGATTCTGAGGGGGAAGCTCTGGATGGGGATTCCAGGAAGCTATCCCGATACAAGCTCTCATTAGAAGAGGTAGATCACCTTTTAGGGGCCATTCATACCACACTAGGTATATCAACAGAGAAGAAACCGTTATCATTACATGATCAAATGTATGAGGACCTAGGGGATCGGGAAAAGAGGAATTTTCTTGTTCATGAGGTCCTAATAGGGGCCATTAAGAAGGAGTGGCAGGAACCTGAAAGAAAGCCATTTTTTTCTAAAGCCTTAAAGAGACTGTTTCCCTTTACAGAGGATCCAGCATCAGTGTAGATGCAGCCTTCTCGCAGGTGTCAAGGAATACGGACTTAGCATTTGAGGACATGGGGGTTCTTTCTGAGCCGATGAATAAAAGAATGGACTCATTAAAGAAATCATGGGACTCGACAGTGGGTAGCCCGAAGCCAGCTATGGTGGTCACGGTGGTGGCTAGGAACGTAGAATTCTGGTTAAATCAATTACAGGCTCACATTGAAGAAGGAACTGCGAAAGAGCAGATTCTGGCTTAATTTCCCACACTGCTGCGAGGTCTTGCGTATATCACAGACACTTCCGCAGAACTTGTTTGGATGGCAGCCAGGTCCTCCGCGTTAGCCAATTCCACAAGAAGGGCTCTTTGGCTTAAGACATGGCAGGGTGACTGCGCGTCCAAAGCCAAACTCTGCAGGATTCCCTTTACAGGGGATCTGCTGTTCGGACCAGGGTTAGAAAAGGTGCTGGACCGAACTGCAGATAGGAAGAAGGCGTTCCCATTGAAGCGTAAAGCTAATTGGAAATGGCCACAGCAAAGTAAGAAGAGGCAAAGAGGGAACACAAGATCCCGCTTTACAACTCCCAAGATGGAGACCCAGAGGAAACCTTGGGTTCAGAGAGGGAAAGGCAAGGGAGGGGCGATTTTTCCGTCCTCCTGAGCAAACCCAGAAGAAATGACAAAGTAGTCGCAGTGGGAGGGAGACTGGGGGCCTTCCTCCCGCAATGGGAAGAAATATTTTCCAACCCGTTTATTCTGAGAACAATAAAGGAACGATATCGTTTAGAGTTCTCAAAATCACCCCCAAACAGGTTATACATCACCAAACTTCCAAGGATCAAGGAGAAGGCCAGAGGATTAATGAGATCCTTAAAGGAACTCAAAGAACAAAGGGTGATTATCAAGGTACCAAAAGGAGAAAGAGGGCAAGGTTTCTACTCCCACATATTTGGAGTGCAGAAAACTTCAGGGAAGGTCAGACCAATCCTCAACCTCAAGCCTCTAAATTTGTACATAACCTACAAGAGGTTCAGAATGGAGTCCATATATTCAGTAAGGGCACTTCTGCCCCCAAACTGTTATATGGTCTCCCTAGACCTAAAGGACGCGTACCTCCACATCCCGATACACCAGGAGTGTCAGAAATTCCTGAGATTGGCAATAAAGACGGAAGTAGGAATCATGCACCTTCAATTTCAGGCTCTACCCTTCGGCCTCTCCTCATCGCCCAGAATTTTTACAAAAATTCTGGCCGAAGCTCTGGCACCATTACGGGTCAAAGGCATATCCATCATTGCCTACTTGGATGACCTTCTCTTGTTGGCAGAGTCGCCCAGGAAGTTACTACAAAACCTCTGCTATACGCAAATGTTTTTAGAGAGTCTAGGTTGGCTGGTAAATTTGGAAAAATCCAATTTACAACCCAGTCAGCAAATAGTATACTTGGGGTATGTCATAGACTCAGCGCAACAAAGACTGTTTCTTCCCAAAGAGAAAATAGGGAAGATTTAGAAAGAAGTAAGCAGATTACAAGCCAACTTACCATGTACCATAAGGCAGATAATGTCAACACTGGGACTGTTAACATCCGCAATCCCAGCAGTACAGTGGGCAGGCCTGCATTTCCGGCCACTGCAGGTGTTCCTATTAAGGATATGGGATCACAGGCAGGAGTCCTTAGACACCAAGGTTCTATTGCCAGCAAGGGTAAAAAGAACCTTATGGTGGTGGAGGAGAACAGAGAACATGAACGAAGGACGGCTGTGAAGCCTACCAATTTCCCGAATCTTAACCACAGACACGAGCGGCGTAGGGTGGGGAGCACATTTAGGCTCTCCGATATCACAAGGGACTTGGGGAAAGGAGGAGAGGATGAGATCATCCAACTGGAAGGAATTAAGAGCAGTATGGTATGCACTTCAAACCTTCCAGGAAGAGGCAGACTAGAAAATTTCAACGTAAGAGATCAGAGTTTTCAGCAACTACCACTGGTCAGACGTATCAGATCAGGGATTTTATAGGGTGCCATACTGAAGGTGTAGTATATTGCCTACAATGTAGCTGTAATTTACAGTATATTGGTAGGACCAAAAGAGCACTTAAAGTTAGGGTGAAAGAGCATGTACAGAACATTCTGAAGGGGTTCCCCAAGCATAATGTCTCAAAACATTTTGATTTAGTACATAATAGAGATCCATCCCAGTTACAATTCTGGGGTATAGAAAAATATAATGCATCATGGAGAGGCAGCCATAAGATCAGAACAATTAGTCAGAAAGAATCTAAATGGATACATACTATGAAGAGTTTGGTGCCGGGAGGCCTCAATGTAGAATTTGATCTTAACTGTTTTTTAAGTAATTTTTAAAGCTATGTAGTTTTATGTATGTTACTATTTGTCTATGGTGCAGTTTTTGCTTGACTTCCGATGTGCAGCAACCACCCACATGGGGTTTCTCTCCCCCTTTTTACTTGTCTACTCCAGGTAGCCCTTAGCTAGGCTTGGTTTTATCTAGTTCTAATATTTTTTATCATCATTTTAAGTATTATGACACTTTTATCTGGCATTATATTGGGTTTTAGGGATTAAGTTATGTGTATTATCGCAGCGTTTGACTGGGTTCCAGCCCATTTGCTCTATTTTCTGCTATCTTCATTATTATTTATTATTCTTTAATTATTTTTATTTTTTATTATTTTTCACTTTATTTTTATCTTTATTAGTATTATTTGTTTTT
The DNA here is from genome assembly GCA_037952835.1 of Lithobates septentrionalis. Lineage (NCBI taxonomy): Eukaryota > Metazoa > Chordata > Amphibia > Anura > Ranidae > Lithobates > Lithobates septentrionalis. The sequence goes on from JBBDGP010000780.1 coordinate 2,076,293, forward strand.
TTCTTTTTCATCTAATTTTTATTTTTGATTTTTTTTAATTTTTTTCATTTTTTTCACTTTTTTTTTCAATTTCATCTTTTTTTCATTTTTTATTTATTTATTTTTTTATTATTCTTCTTTTTATTTTCTATTTTCTATTTTTTATTTTTTATTTTTATTTATTTTATTTTATTTTTTCTATGTTTATTTATTTTTTTATATATTTTATTTTTTATTTCCTTAATTAATTGTTCGTTCTTATCCTTTATTCATCTTCACTTTGATTTAATCAAGAAGAATTTTTTATATTGGTAGATTTACATATGTCTGGCAGTAAAGCTATACCTTAGCCTTGTCTCCCCATCTTCACTGCACGGAAGAGGTTGCTTTGGTTGATAAGGGGACAAGAGTGTTAGAACAGCCAAACTCCATTGTTTCGGTTACTCAGTATTTAACTTCGTTTTGAAGTGTCAGCAGAGGAGTACTTATTTATACAATGGCCGCTGTATACATACGAAATTGGCTACTAGAAAATGGCCACCGTTACTAATTGGAGCGGACCACAACAAAATGGCCGCTAATCTATTTCCGGTTTTATAAGATATAAACACATTTGTCACAGCCAATCAGCATCCCCTGATGAAGTCACGTGATGACGTAACGCGTAGGGAGTGGTCGTAGGTTGACAGTGCACCGGAAGTGACGTAAGAGTGGCGCTCGGATGCTTCGTTTTGCTGATTCTTGCTTGTTTTTAATTTTTTCATTGTAAGAGTCCAGGATTACTTTTAATAAACCACACTTGGATTCGACATACTACACTATCTGGTATCTTTTCTTCTCCCACCAATACCCGCCCTCCCTCGTTCCTTTGTTCCCCCTGCCTCTCCCCCCCCCCCCCCCCTTCCCCTTCGAACGGAGGTGACAGGTTCGGATGAGGACGTGATGGGATGTTTATCTGAGGCCGTTTTCAGAGAGATGTAAAGATCCCCCTAGTGGTGGCTGTTTGATTACACACCAGAATCATCACCTTCCTTATGGGCCGAGAGTGATTACTGGTTGTTTATACAGTGGAATAAAGGGCCCCCTGCTGGCTGAAGAGGGAACCACACAACGAATTCTTGCTCACTATATGCCTGATTGTCAAGCTATGAAGGTGAGGGTTCTGTGAGCTCATCCCTGGATTCCTACCTCTCCTTGCACATTGCACATTTTGGACCTTCTTGATATTTTTTGCACAGACACTTGTCATGCACTTGTGCTCCATATATTATTGCATCTAAGAGACGTTATACACTGTGAATGTTTTTGATTTTTTATTTATTATTTACTTTATGAGGATTCACCATTCATTCACTTTTAGACACCTTATGGTTATTTATTAGTTTTGATTCTACTTTTTGCTGTAGCGCGGGACCATTTTTTATCTTATTATAGGGTGGGGAGCACATTTAGGCTCTCAGATATCACAAGGGACTTGGGGAAAGGAGGAGAGGATGAGATCATCCAACTGGAAGGAATTAAGAGCAGTATGGTATGCACTTCAAACCTTCCAGGAAGAGCTGAGGGGTCATCATTTGCAGGTCAGGTCAGACAATGCGTCAGTGATCGCCTATATAAACAAACAAGGGGGGAAGAGAAGTGGAACCCTGTGGTCCTTGGCAGAGGAAATCTTAAAATGGGGAGAAGAAAACGTACTCTCATTATCAGCAGTCAATTTGAAGGGGGACTTAAACAAAGTGGCATATTAACTCAGCAGGAAAAAAGTGAAAGAGGGCGATTGGGCGCTGAAGCAGGAGGTATTCGAGCAGATTGCTCAAAAATGGGGAATACCTTAGGTGGACTTGTTTGCCTCAAAGGAAAACAGGAAAGTCAGAGCTTTCTTCCCCCTGAAAAGAGAGGACAGAGCGCTCGGGGTAGATGCGTTAGCACAGACGTGGGCATTCAACAAATGCTATGCCTTTCCCCCACCGGTACTACTACCAGCGGTAATAAGGAGGTTACGTACAGAGAATACAACACTAATTCTCGTAGCGCCCTATTGGCCCAGGAGACCGTGGTTCTCTATGCTCAGAGAACTCGTGGTGGAACCCCCCTTATTACCGATCCAGGAAGATCTACTCTCTCAGGGTCCAGTACACTGCCTCCAAGTGCAGAGGTGGAACTTTGCCGCATGGTGTCTGAGGAGCAGTTGCTAGAAGCAAAAGGGTTCTCAGGCCGTCTAATAGACACAATGCTGAAAAGCAGGAAGATTGAGACACGGAACATCTACCAAAAGGTATGGAGATGTTTTAACAGATGGTGTACAGACAAGAAAGTTAATATACAAAGCTCAGTAGCAGTCCTGGAGTTTATACAGGACGGGATAGACAAAGGACTAAGTCTTAGCACGCTTAAGAGTCAAGTGTCAGCACTTTCTTTTTACCTGGAAAAGAGATTAGCATCTGATCCGTGGGTAATCAGACTCTTTAGATCACTGAGCAGACAAAGACCAACACAAGGTACAGTCTTTCCAAAGTGGGATCTGTCATTAGTGCTGAAAACTATGACAGCAGACCCCTTTGAACCAGTGGATAGTTGCAACCTGAAGATGCTGACGCTTAAAGCAGTCTTCTTGGTGGCAATTACTACAGCAAAAAGGGTCTGTGAGTTGGAGGCCCTATCAATCAGGCCCCCCTTTTTTTCAGATTGTTCCGGATCGCATAATCTTTAAGATGGATCCAGCATTTCTGCCTAAAGTGGCCTCGAAATTCCACAGAGGCCAGGAGATTGTGTTACCATCGTTTTGCCCAAATCCTTCTAAAGAACAGGAAGTAAGGTTCCATACTCTAGATGTGAGAGATGCGTCTTGCATTATTTAGAAGCAACAAAAGAGATTAGGAAGACGGATTCCTTATTTATTTTGATTTCTGGAGTGAGAAAAGGGCATAAGGCCTCAAGACGCACCATAGCCAGATGGCTAAAAGAAGCCATTGAACAGGCTTATAGGTTAGGAGGCATGCAGGTCCCAGAGGGTATCAGGGCACACTCCACCAGGGCAATGGCTGCGTCGCAAGCAGAAGGACCTGGAGCAACGCCGGAACAGATTTGTAAAGCGGCAACCTGGTCCAGCTTTGCCACCTTTGTAAGACACTATAGAGTGGATCTTTGGGCGGCTAAAGATCAGACCTTTGGACGCAAGGTCTTACAAGCCGTGGTCCCGCCCTAGGGGTAAGTGCTCGTTTATCCTCTCAGGTGGCTGTCCTGAAAGACGATTAGGGGAAAAACGAAGTTACTTGCTGGTAACGTTCTTTCCCCTAGTCTTTCAGGACAGCCGGGTACCCACCCAATTGTGTATTAAGACATAGAGATTTCCTTACAGGAAATGTGATCTAATGAATTATGTGTATCATATGTTCTTGTGTCTCCCCAGCGGACTGGAGGTGCTCTTTAAAGAACTGAGGAGCCAGCAGGGGAGGAGGAAATTTATAGAAGCTGGTGCAGGTGTTTCCAACAGAAGGGAGGAGCCAAGCTCTCAGGTGGCTGTCCTGAAAGACTGCGGGAAAGAACGTTACCAGAAAGTAACTTTGTTTTTTTCACTATTAATGGCGGTGATCTGATTTTTATTTTTTTTTTTTTATCAGGACTGCGATATTGCGGCAGACAAATTGGACACTTTGGACACATTTTTTGGACCATTGACAATTATACAGCGATCAGTGCTATAAAAATGCACTGATTACTGTATAAATGTCACTGGCAGTGAAGGTGTTAACACTAGGGGGCAATCAAGGGGTTAACTGTGTTCCTTAGGTGTGTTCTAAGACCCCATTCACACAGGGGCAACACGACTTGCAGGTCGCCTCAGCGAGGCGACCTGCAAACGACTTCCACGGCGACTTGCAAAACGACTTCTGTATAGAAGTCTATGCAAGTCGCCCCAAGTCGCCCCCGAAGTCGTACAGGAACCTTTTTCTAAGTCGGAGCGACTTGCATCGCTCCGATTAGAACGGTTCCATTGCACAGAACGGGAGGCGACTTGTCAGGTGACTAGGTCGCCTGACAAGTCATCCCTGTGTGAATGGGCTCTTACTGTAGGGGGGATGGGACTATCTAGGAGGAGAGAGAGATCGGTGTTTATACTTGGTATGAACACATAATCTGTCTACTCCCCTGAAAGACCTGGGATTTGTGTGTTTTACACACAGATCCCGGTTCTCGCTCTGTCACGAGCGATCGCAGGTGCCTGGTGGTCATCGCGTCCGCCGGGCAATCGCATTTCGCATTGGCTCTGGGCACACGCTGCGGGTGCACGCGCATGCCTCCGACGAAATGTAAGGTGACGTTGTTTCGCCCAGCTGTGCCCTTCTGCCGCAACTGAAAACTAAAACTGCAGGGGCTGGTCTTCAAGCAGTTAAAACAATGGACACAAGATCATTAGGCGTAGGGGCATCACAGGATGAGCGTAACAAAATGTCATTGTAGTAATGATAGATATATTTCAATCATTGTCTTTATTTTTTCAAGGAGGTCAATGAAAACTCACTAAAAAGGTTAAATGGATACCTTGAGAATCTTCAGAAGCCTGGACATCTTTCACACAAGCCAGCCCAGCTCACATTTTATGTTCGAGAAACTGAGCCGACTTCCGAAAATGACCAAGAATCCTCCAAAATACCAGGTGAATGCATCCCATATTTCTGTCTGTAAAAATACTTAACCCCTTCACGCTTAAGCCTTTTTTTATGAAACTTGTTGCTTAGTTAAAATCAATATTTTTTGCTAGAAAATGACTCAGAACCCACAAACATTATATATTAATATATATTTTTTTAGCAGAGACCCTAGAGAAAAAAACGGAAGTCATTGCAAAACCATAATGTTAGCCCAATTTTTTGTATAATGTAAAAGATGCCAAGTAAATGGATACCTAACATGTCATGCTTTAAAATTGCGCACACTCCGTGGAATGGAGAAAAACTACGGTACTTAAAAATCTCCATAGGTGATTTAAATTTTTTTAACAGTTACCTGTTTAGATTTACAAAGGAGATCTAGTGCTAGAATTATTGCTCTCGTTCTAACAATTGTGGCAATACCTCACATGTATAGTTTGAACACTGTTTACATTTTCAGGCGCGACTTACGTATGCGCTTGCTTCTGCGCTAACACGGCGGGATTAATTATTAATTATTTTTTTTCTTATTTATTTCATTTATTTATGCACTGTCCCTTTTTAAATGTCTTTATTTATATCACTTTTATTGCTGTCACAAGGAATGTAAATATCCCTTGTGACAGTAATAGGCACGTGACAGGTACTCTATAAGACCCCAAATCCCTTCTTTGCACTTAAAAGCATTCAAAACGATAAGTTTGGCTGTTTTGAATACCTATTTTTTTTTTTTTTTAATTATTATTATTATTATTTTTTTTAATCTAGCGCCTTTTAATAAGGCACCAGTTAACCAGAAGTGATGTCATGACATTGCTTCCGGGTTACTAGATCCGAGACCCGATCAAAGCCGATTCCTCAGCGTCAAGGAGTTAAGGTACACCGCTTGAAATATAGCATCTTATATGTTTTACCCAAATACAATAATATATTTTTCAAGCCGCATTTTGCCTAAGCCATCATTTTAGATTTTGGTGCCGACACCAAGATTCTTAGCGCCATTGTACAGTAGTTGACAGAAACCATATGTTCATAATAATCCAGCACTAAATCCAGGGGTTTTCACTTTTGCAGTGCTTCAATGCGCAATGCCTCTTTGGGTGCAGCCCTCCTGAGACTGGGAAATCTTCCATTCAGCTAAGTAATTTTTCATTTTGAGTAAGGCACTGTTCAAATCTTAGCGTTCTAAATTGCAGGTGGAATCACTGCGATTCTGCCTGCGATTCGAAATGGCAGTAAATCGTGGGACGCCCATGCAATCACCTTCACTTCCAATGGCACCCGGATTGCGCCGCGATTCGTCGGGCAAAAAACGCGGTAAAATCGTGCACAAAATCTTTGACTCATTATGTAAAACTCTATCTTACCTGTTTAGTTTGCTACATGATTTCTTTATGTTCTGTTATCATATTTTATACTAGGTGGTGGTTAACCATTTTTTAGTTTTGATTAAAATAAAATCTGTTACACCAAATGTAAACTTTATCTATTTGTTTATTTCATTTCATTGATTTCAAGATTGATTTTTGTGTTGTATAATAATAAGTTTCACAATTTATATTACTGATGGTTTATTCCAGAATTTATGTTATGTTAAAGTATAACTAAAGGTAAAAAGGTGTGGTTTTTTGCTTTGGCTAGAGAGGAAAGGGATTAGACCACCTGTCAGGTTTTTATCATTCTCCTTGCCCCCTGCTAAGGAGATTCACCTTCCCTATTTATCTTTTTTACAGTTATCACGAAGAGTGAAAGTGGAAGAAAATTCCCAAATTTTGGGTTGTCATTAAAACCGTAATGGAGAGAGAAACTTCCAATTTGAACATCAGATCTAGTGACCATGGGGACAACCAGAGATTCCCTCTTTATGGAGGAAATTCCTCTCATTTCCTGCTTTGACTATGGGACAGGAAGTGAAGGGAATTCTTCCCAATGGGACACAGATGTTAAACAAACTGACAGGGTTATAACCTCTCCCTGCTATATTCAAGAAAAATTTTTTCCTTTTTTTAAACTTCTAAAGGGATCTCATATTATAAAGGTTTTTAGAAAGCTAAAGTTTTCATTGCATGACATTTTTTTTTTTATTCAAGCTTTATTATGAAATGAGCAGTCCAGTCAGTACACATGAACTATCAAAGATTCAGGAAAACAGTATTACTAAACATATCTTATAAATAGTTGTTTACCCATAATCACTCCTAATTTGGATGTACTAATTGGGAAAAAAAAGTATTTATTCCTGTTTACTCTAATTCCAACATTTGTTTCTTTGTGATTTCCCATGAAGTCAAGGCATAGGGATAATACACGCACCACTCACAAAAATCTAGAATACAGCTAGCTTGCAGTTTGAGCTAACCAATTTTTGACTGTTTTACAGTAAAATCTCTAGCAGTATTAGCAGCCCTGTCTAAGCCCTCCCCTGGTGGACTATAGAATAGACCAACTTCTCGTCTGCATAATATAAGAAGGAGGCGTTCTGTAGACCAACAGGGGAGAATGGAGGAAGTGTTGTCAGCTTGGTACAGGAAGTCACTAGATTTCTGGCAGAATAAGTAGGTATATTTCTTAACTTGCAGTATTTTTAAGAAGACAAAATGTGAGGAAATGTGCCTATATTGTAGACATAGAAATATATTACAGCTGCGCGATTCTGGCTAAAATGAGAATCACGATTTTTTTGCTTAGAAGATAGATCACGATTCTCGCGGCGTTTTCGTTTTTTTTATTTTTTTATTATTCATTAAGTGTATTTTTTCCCAAAAAATTGCATTTGAAAGACCGCTGGGCAAATACAGCATGACATAAAATATTGCAGCAATTGCCATTTTATTCCCTAGGGTCTCTGCTAAAATATATATAATGTTTGGGGGTTCCAAGTAATTGTCTAGTAAAAAATATTGATTTTAACTTAAGAAAGAAGTGTCAGAAAAAGATTTAGACTTTAAGTGGTTAACTTCCTGCATTTACACGTTGTTGAAAACTTGGCAGACTGCCCAGATTTTTTCTTTACAAACAGAAGTGTATCCCTTTGATCTAAGAAGTTAGTTTGTTACAATGTTTCATATTAAAAACTCGCAGACTGCCGGGATGTTTTCTTTTGACAGCTGAGTGAGCAGATAAGTCTCTCCACTTGTTATATGAAAGAATCGGCAAACTCTGCAACAGATCATTAGGGGGGGTTGAATCGAAATCGCGATTCATTTTTTTTCGATTAATTGTGCAGCTCTAATATAAATAAATATAATTTATTTTACTGTGCAAACATTTTAGACAGGTGTGAAAAAATGCTGTAAACTAGAAATGCTTTCAGAAATAGAAGCACTATTAGTTTATTTTTATTCAATTGACAAAATGAAACGTAAATGAAAAGAAGAGAAACCCAAATAATATCAATATTTGGTGTGATCACCCTTTGTACTTGCATGCAGTTTTTGAAGCGGGTAGGTTGTTCCAAACTAAGAACTAACAACAGATCTTCTGTGGATGTAGGCTGTATTTTCATGTAATCCCAGGACAGAGTCAATGATGTTAAGATCAGGGCTCTGTGGGGTCCAAGCAATCCCTTCCAGGACTCCTTGTTTTTTACACTGATGATAGTTCTTAATGCTATTGGCTCCATGTTTGGGGTCGTTGTTTTGCTGCAGAATAGATTTGGGGACAATCACACGCCTCCCTGATGGTATGGCATGATGGATACATTTCTGTCTGTATTTCTCAGCATTGAGGACCCCATTGATCCTGACAAAATCTCCAACTCCATTTGCAGAAATGCAGCCCTAAACTTGCAAGGAACCTCCACCATGTTTCACTGTTAGCTGCAGACACTCATTATTGTACCGTTTTCCAGCCCTTTGTGATCAAATTGCCTCCTGCGACAGCCAAATATATCAAATTGTGACTTATCAGTCCAGAGCACCTGCTGCCATTTTTCTGCACCCCAGTTCCTATGTTTCCATTTATAGTTGAGTCAATTGGCCTTGTATCCACATCCTATTCATGAGTCCTGCAAGTGATCGTTTGGCCCCCACAGAGCCCTGATCTACGCATTGAGTCTGTCTGGAATTACATGAAGAGACAGAAGGATTTGAGGCAGCCTAAAGCCACATAACATTTTTGGTTAGTTCTCCAAGATGTTTGGAACAACCTACCTGCTGAGTTCCTTCAAAAACTGTGTGCAAGAGTACCTATAAGAATCGAAGAATTTCTAATGTTTTGAAGGCAAAGGGTGGTCACACAAAATATTGATTTGGATTTTTCTTCTGTTCATTTACTTTCCATTTTGTTAATTGAAAAAAAAAAACTATGAACACTTCTATTTCTGAAAACATTCTTAACTGCTTGCTGACCAGCCACCGCAGTTGTACTGCGGCAACATGGCTCGGCTGCGCAAATCGCCGTCATGTTACGTCTGTAACAAATTTGGCCACTAGGGGGTGTGTGCGCGCACCTCCTGCTCACCCACGGAGACGATACGAGTGCCCGGCGGTCGCAATCACCGCCGGGCTCCCGGGAACGCTCGGGGCACACAGAGAACCAGGATCTGTGTGTGTAAACACATAGTTTCTGGTTCTCTGAGGGGAGAACAGACAGATCGTCTGTTCATACAGAGTATGAACAGCGATCTGTCATCTCCCCTCCCCCTTCAGTTAGAACACACAATAGGGAGCACATTAACCCCTTGATCGCCCCCTAGTGGTTAACCCCTTCACTGCCAGTGACATTTTTACAGTAATCTGCATTTTTATTGCACTGATCGCTGTAAAAATGGCAATGGTCCCAAAAATGTGTCAAAATTGTCTGACGCATCCGCCATAATGTCTCAGTCCCGATAAAAAAAATGTCATATATTTTTGGGGGATATTTATTATAGTAAAAAATATTGCATTTTTTTTTTCAAAATTGTCGCTCTTTTTTTTGTTTATAGCGCAAAAAATAAAAACTGCAGAGGTGATCAAATACCACCAAAAGAAAGCTCTATTTGTGGTAAAAAAGGATGTCGATTTTGTTTGGGTGCAACGTCACACGAACGCGCAATTGTCAGTTAAAGTGACGCAGTGCCGAATCGCTAAAAGTGCTCTGGTCAGGAAGGGGGTAAAATCTTCCGGGGCTGAAGCGGTTAATTTTCAGCATTGTTCACACCTGCCTAAAACTTTTGTAATATATGTATATACATATTCATTCTACAAATTGACTTAAGTTGAAGTACAATGTTGGTGTGCAGTTGACAAACCTCCACATTTGAGTTCCTCCACTTTTACAGAATTAAACACTGCAATAACTGTATATTTTTTTCTTTTTTTAAACAATAGCAGTGGGAATTATGCTTTGTTTATGTTACTGCAAATGTTCTGTAAAAAAATATAGATATCAACGGGAAGTATTTGTAGGATGAGAAAACACGCCAGCATATGGCTCATTAGGTTTGTGATTTCATCTTTAGCATAAATGTGCTTATATGAATAAAAAAAGTCAGCATTTTCTTTTTGTTGCTTTTGTCAGGGTTCCGAACGGTCAGCTTCACTTTAGATAGCAGAGACCTGCTCAGCACGGTGTTGGGTATTCTCAATTCCTGCAGCTTGTCCACAGACCACGTGCAGTGTTCGGTTAAAGGTACGGCATCTCCAAGGAAAGGAGCAACCAAATTTTACAGACCCATCAAGTGGAACAAGAGCTATTATGCCTTCACTGGATTCAAGGACCCAGAGGAAGAACTGGCACAAGCACATAGAGCAGAAATAACTATTATGCAAGTAACATCCAAAGCATTATTAGTAATGTTTCTTTGCTTCTTGTAGGCGTTGCCCCTTATTTATCATGGGGGCTAAGTTTTGTGCACCTTGTTTTGCTAGCTACTCACTTACCATTATTAAAGTTGACCTTTCAGCATAAATTACTGACATGTCACAATATACAGCAATTTAGATAAAATAAAGCTGTACTTTTTTTTTTTTTTTTTTAATTTTTTTTTTTTATCAATAAAAATCAGTCTTTGAGCTGCAATCAAGTAACCTTACTTAGGCTGGCCTGGCTATACATGATTTGTTTTGTTTTTTCGTTCAGCAAGTGGGCAGAACAAAAAAAAAAATCAACAGATTCCTCTATCCACACAAGTAAGGTGGATAGAGGAATCCCTTCTTGCCAGGACATTCTATTCTCACGGCAGGACTCTCTGCTGTCAGAATACACTGATCAGCAGCTGCAGCCACTAGTTGACAACAGTATTCAAACGTTCTCATTCAACAGATGTCAATCTTCTGAACCAGATTAGTTTTGATTATTATGAGCAGCTGTAGAAGAATTCATTAGCCTGCTGCAGGCAAGAGGAAATACTACTTCAGTCTCCTCTTCTCTGGTCATCAGACTGCAACATTGCAACTTTATATCAAGCCCCAAGGTAAAAGGCTTCAACAGTCAAAAACTGCACAGAAACCAGAATATTTATACATTGTTTCATCTCTAAAGCCAGATACACGTGGGCCGAATGTTGGGAGACATTTGCTGGTTCAAAACAACATCCAATATTTGGCCCGTGTGTAAGTCGGTCTGTCTGGCTTTTGTTGGACGAGCATGCTGGAAAACCAGCAGCCGACTGACTCCTGATCAGCCAATGGCAGAGAGCACTGATAGAAATGTTGTTCTGGGGGTTGGGCTACCCCCCCCCCCCCCCATCAGAACACAACAGTTTAGCAGGGGAGATTGCTGTACTAATGTCAGGTGGTTAGTACAGCTGCTCTGATCAGGGCTGTCAATTTTTTTTCGTGCGGGGAAAAAAAAAAAATTGTTAGCATGTACCAGACTTAAGGCATTGTCAGGGATGAGTATTGTTATCTTTTCCAGATGTAAAAAAAATCCTGCTAGTGTTACACATATACATTGCTTGCCAGGGCCGATCCTAGGGTCACAGACGCCTGGGTGCAAAAATATTTCTGGCGCCCCCACATGGGCGTGGTCATCTTGCTAACTCCTCCCCTTTACAAATGTTTCTATGGCTACGACTCAAACACAGAGATCCTCCCCTAAGAAGTCTTCATTACCCTGGGATCCTCCCATGATCTTTTAACAATAAAGAAAATGAGTACACTAACTGGACCTTGAGGGGAGTCTCTCTGATGCACACAGAGAGGGCTTCTGTTAGAAAGTCTGTTAGAAAGAGCCCCCAGACATACTGCAGACATGATACAAGAGATGATCAGAGACTGCAGACATGATACAAGAAATGGTCAGAGACTGCAGACATACTACAGGAGATGGTCAGAGACTGCAGACATACTACAGGAGATGGTCAGAGACTGCAGACATAGTACAGGAGATGGTCAGAGACTGCAGACATAGTACAGGAGATGGTCAGAGACTGCAGACATAGTACAGGAGATGGTCAGAGACTGCAGACATAGTACAGGAGATGGTCAGAGACTGCAGACATAGTACAGGAGATGGTCAGAGACTGCAGACATAGTACAGGAGATGGTCAGAGACTGCAGACATAGTACAGGAGATGGTCAGAGACTGCAGACATAGTACAGGAGATGGTCAGAGACTGCAGACATAGTACAGGAGATGGTCAGAGACTGCAGACATAGTACAGGAGATGGTCAGAGACTGCAGACATAGTACAGGAGATGGTCAGAGACTGCAGACATAGTACAGGAGATGGTCAGAGACTGCAGACATAGTACAGGAGATGGTCAGAGACTGCAGACATAGTACAGGAGATGGTCAGAGACTGCAGACATAGTACAGGAGATGGTCAGAGACTGCAGACATAGTACAGGAGATGGTCAGAGACTGCAGACATAGTACAGGAGATGGTCAGAGACTGCAGACATAGTACAGGAGATGATCAGAGACTGCAGACATAATACAGGAGATGATCAGAGACTGCAGACATAATACAGGAGATGGTCAGAGACTGCAGACATAATACAGGAGATGGTCAGAGACTGCAGACATACTACAGGAGATGGTCAGAGACTGCAGACATACTACAGGAGATGGTCAGAGACTGCAGACATAGTACAGGAGATGATCAGAGACTGCAGACATAATACAGGAGATGGAAATGTGGAGCCCTCGCGCTACTATGATAAATAAGTGAATAAACAAATTAAGCAAAAACTAAAATTAATGTGGTCAAATCTCAAAGTGCTAATTAGTGCATAAAGGTGTGACCATAAAATAAAATAAAGAGTAACTGCCTGCAGCAGAACAATCACAATCCACTCACAATAATGTTAAAAGGTGATTCCGCGCTACAGTGTGGCAAATCTAATAAAAATAATCATTAAATATTAAATTCAGTAAAAGCGTCAAAAGCTTGCTAAATGATAAATTAGTGTACAAAGTGTAAAAAATAGAATACATTCATATATTCCAACAAAGCCAGGGCAGATGATTGTTCAGTCTCTTGACCAAATTAGCAATATGATCAAAGATAAATAAATAAATAAAGTTCTTGTGCTCAAATAATATAATTTATATATATATATATATATATTTTTTTTATTTATATATATTTTTTGATATTATTTGAGCACAAGAACTTTATTTATTTATTTATCTTTGATCATATTGCTAATTTGGTCAAGAGACTGAACAATCATCTGCCCTGGCTTTGTTGGAATATATGAATGTATTCTATTTTTTACACTTTGTACACTAATTTATCATTTAGCAAGCTTTTGACGCTTTTATTGAATTTAATATTTAATGATTGTTTTTATTAGATTTGCCACACTGTAGCGCGGAATCACCTTTTAACATAATACAGGAGAGGGTCAGAGACTGCAGACATAATACAGGAGATGATCAGAGACTGCAGACATAGTACAGGAGACGGTCAGAGATTGCAGACATGGTACAGGAGACGATCAGAGATTGCAGACACACTACAGGAGATGGTTAGAGACTGCCGCTCACTAGTATAGCAGTGCGAGGAGGAGAGGGAGGGGGGTTTAAGAGCCCGCGGCTGCTCTCTCTCCACTCAGACACAGGCGCTCCGATCTACGGCTGCTTTGCTCTCCTCCTCTGACAGGAGGAGCGAGGGGGATGGGCAGTAAACACAGAGAGCCCTCTTCCTGTTGATAACAGGGACGGCGGTGGCACAGTCTCTCCTCCCCTGATCTGCTCCTGCATACCTCCCAACTTTTAAAGTTGAGAATGAGGGACATTCTGGGGAGAGAGTCACCTGTAGCACGCGCAGCTTATATCAAAGTCCCCATCAGAGTCCCTCCTTACATCAGGGTTCCCATCAGAGTCCCAGCACAGCAGGTGTCCACCATCAGAGCCCTCCCACAGCAGGTGTCCCACCACAGCAGGTATCCCTCCATCAGAGCCCCCCACAGCAGGTATCCCTCCATCAGAGCCCCCCCACAGCAGGTGTCCCCCGTCAGAGCCCCCCCACAGCAGGTGTCCCCCGTCAGAGCCCCCCCACAGCAGGTGTCCCCCGTCAGAGCCCCCCCACAGCAGGTGTCCCTCCATCAGAGCCCCCCACAGCAGGTGTCCCTCCATCAGAGCCCCCCCACAGCAGGTGTCCCTCCATCAGAGCCCCCCACAGCAGGTTTCCCTCCATCAGAGCCCCCCCACAGCAGGTGTCCCCCATCAGAGCCCCCCCACAACAGGTGTCCTGCATCAGAGCCCCCCACAACAGGTGTCCCTCCATCAGTGCCCCTCCACACAGCAGGTGTCCCCCATCAGAATTTCCGCACAGCAGGTGTCCACCATCAGAGCCCCCCACAGCAGGTGTCCCCATCAGAGTCCCTGCACAGCAGGTGTCCCCCATCAGAGTCCCCGCACAGCAGGTGTCCCCCATCAGAGTCCCCGCACAGCAGGTGTCCCCCATCAGAGTCCCCGCACAGCAGGTGTCCCCCATCAGAGTCCCCGCACAGCAGGTGTCCCCCATCAGAGTCCCCGCACAGCAGGTGTCCCCCATCAGAGTCCCCGCACAGCAGGTGTCCCCCATCAGAGTCCCCGCACAGCAGGTGTCCCCCATCAGAGTCCCCGCACAGCAGGTGTCCCCCATCAGAGTCCCCGCACAGCAGGTGTCCCCCATCAGAGGCCCCCGCACAGCAGGTGTCCCCCATCAAAGGCCTCCCCCACAGCAGGTGTCCCCATTCAGTACCTGTCCAATAGATCCCTGCTCGGGCACGCTGGGAGCAGAAGCACATTGCCGGGGGGCCGGGCATATGTGGCAGCTTTGGTTACTAGGAGGGCGGCACTCGGAGAGCATTTCTGGGACTGCACTCGATGATTGGCAGCAGCTCCGACCAACCCAGAAGCCTCTCATCACACCGCCTATGGGAGAAGAGCCGACACACGCAGAGGGGGCGGGGCAGACAGGAGACTTCACACGCATCGGACAGAAAGATTAGTGGAGCCTAGTACCGGAACGTGTTCCGGTACTAGGCTCCACTGCGGTACCCAGCACGGATTCCAGGGACAGCGGAAGCGGTATGCGCTCTTGTCAGTTGCCGGTGGATCTGCCTCCGCCTCTGGACACAGACAAGGTGGAGGGAGGGGAGCACTCTGGAGCTTCGCACTCTGGAGCTTCGGCACCCCCACCTCTGCGGGACCCGGGTGCGGAGCACCCCGTGCACCAGCCTAGGATCGGCCCTGTTGCTTGCCAGTGACCTTACAATATGCATGCTGTTATTATGATCAAATGTATCTGATACTAGGTTCACTTTTTGCAGCACTTGACTACAATGTGTATTGCTCAAAATTAGATGATCATGTCTGATTCTTATGTTGATTAGCAATGGTTTGAAAATGACTTGATATGACCTGCATTGTTTTTGTGTGTTTCATGCAAATCCACGTCTCAGACTATTCAGCCTGTGTTAGAATTTTATAGTTAAAGAATCATTGTTTATTTTTTGCGGTACATTTCACAAATTTTCCCTCACCTTATGAAGATTGTTTTACCTTTTTATTTTCTCAAGTGTTGCTATGATTTAAGGGTAACCGCAAAAAGCCAAAATAATAATTTTAACTATTGTTGGTATGTTACAAAGTATAACATTATAAGTACTGCTTGTTCCTGTGATTGAAGATTTTTGTTTAAGACACGGAATACTTCATATGAGAGTTGAATGGGGCAGTTGCAGTCTGCTTTGAATGCCTGCAGGTCTGGAAATCGCCTCCCTACTGACCAAACCTAGCACCAGAAAATGAGTGGGTTTGACTCTAGATGTTTTTCTTTATAAAAAAAGCAATGGTTAAATCATTTAATCTGCACTGAATTCTTTTTCTGGGTCATTGAATCACTAAATAAGTGAAGTTGGAGAATCATCAAGCCAGCCAGAAAACTAGCCTTTTCAAAAGGGGTCTGGGTTATCAGCACACATAATTCTGTTATGGAATTTCTTCTTTAAAACGGTTGTGGATTGCCATCAAATGAATACATTTTATGACGTATTGCTTTGTAAGCAATAATTACTCAGCTTTTTTCCCTGCCATGTAAGACCCTGTTGTAATGTTAATACATGTGTAGATCTTTCTTCCAGTGAAGAATGTCTCTGTTTGAAGCTCGATCTGTATTACTCTATTGTGTCTGCTTAATTTAAGCTAGCACAGTTAGCAGTTTCATTTATAGTTTGTTCCTAATGTTCTTCATGCATCTATTAACTCAAATTCATTTTTTTTTTTTACCGGCTCTCAAGTTTTGTTTTTTAATTTTTTTTCTTTTAGTCCATGGTTAGAAAGTAACCGAGAAGTAGCCCTAAAGAAGCTGCAAGACAGTATTTCTCTAAGGGAAGAATTAGAACGTTTAAAGAAAGATTTGTCTGACCGACTTCAGCTGTCTGATGTCAGGTAAGATATTGTTCACCAAGAATTGTTGACAATATTTATGTAATAAATGATTTGATGATTGCTTAGTAGGGGTGGAAACACTCTTGCTGTATTATAATTTGGACGCATGCTATATGTAGTCCAAATATCACTAGGTATGCATTAATTCTTTAATAAAATTGCCAGGCTTTATTCATGTCCACTTAAAACTTTCATATCCAAAAATAGCACTCTTGTAAAAGCCTACTAATTACCAATATTATTCAACACCTGTGCTCCACTGATCTGTAAAATCTGGCACTACGCTGCTGTATAAAAAACTCTTATGTTACTCGGATGCCAAAACTACAGACTTCCAGACTGGTGCTAGTTTATCAACTCATGCTTTATTATACGATACCTACTTCACCTGATAAATTACTTTGTCAACACGCAATACTATGCTTTCTATGTGTTTCATACTGTAAATGAGTAATGTTTATAGAGGCCTCTGTTTTTCTGAATGTGACTAAAGTGTTTTCATTTTTGTAAGATAAAAAAAAAAAAAATTCTATAAAGAATAAAAAAAATAAAAAAAAGTTAAATCTTATAGCACTAAGCCAAAACATAGGACACTTTATTGCCTCAAACTCAGGAAGCTTGGGTTCAAAAAAGTTTTCATTCTTTAAGTGCTTTGGTACATTAGCATTTGTGCATATAATGTACGCTTCACTGCAAACTGCTGCTAGTCAACGCAAGACAAGACAGGAGAAGGGATACAAACAAAGCTCAGAGGTCAAATCTTGCTACTGCTAATAAGATCTTATGTATATTATGTTTATAAACCAGAAGAGGTAACTGTACAGAAATGTCTGTTATCAAGTTATATTTATTATATTTTGGTGTTTAGTTTTTGCATTTATTTATTGTTTTCTTTTTATTTGATGTTTTAAGAAGTTGGATTCATGAATATAAATTATATTTCTCCTCCTTTACAGGTGGCAGAGAAGTTGGGGTATCGCTCACCGTTGTGGGCAACTTCATAGTCTAAGCCGACTAACTCAACAAAGCAGTGAATCTTTAAAGATGGCAAAGGGTAAATATTCCATCTACAGCCTACATCAGTGATGGCGAACCTTGGCACCCCAGATGTTTTGGAACTACATTTCCCATGATGCTAAACTACACTGCAGAGTGCATGAGCATCATGGGAAATGTAGTTCCAAAACATGGGGTGCCAAGGTTCGCAATCACTGGCCTACATACTGTGGTATTGCTAAAGCTTTACATTCTCTTGCAGCTTTGTTTGACCCATCATCTGGTTATTGTTTTTGGAGAGAAATGTGGGGAATATAATGTGTGTGTGCTGCTTTTCTTAGGAGATAAACAGGTAATTGGCATGGGTGGAACATGTATACCTTTTTTATGACTGCATTTTCCTGATTTCTTTGTCAGTAATTTAGTACAGCAATAAGCTTCCCTCACAATATGTCAGTCTATTTGTCTCACATCTCAGCAATCTGATCGCTGACAGAATTGTATTTCCACTGGATTTTTAAATACTGTGGTCTACACATACAGTACAATAAAAGATATAGTCAACTTATCACAGGATATTCATTCCTATTTGTTTTTTATCTTGGAGGCTTAATGGGCCATTACAGGCACATTTATTCACAGACCTATTTTGGTAGGCAAGCATCCATTGAATGTGCATCAATAGCTTGTGTTGTTTCAGTTATACCTCATGTATGTGCCTCTTCATTTTGCAAAATAATGTTTTGACTTTTTTTAAAATGTCTTGCTGTAGCTATTGCATGATCATATTTTTCTGCTTAGGACGCGTAGTGATATTCACAGATCGAACAGGCATGAGTGCAGCAGGACATGTAATGCTAGGGACCACAGATGTCCATCACCACTGGACCAGGGTAAGCAACAATCATTCTGTAGTCAGCACTTGCCCATGAGCAAGTAATCGATTATTCCTTGTAAAACTCTTTTGTAAACAATTGTCATCTATGCATGCAACAATTATTGGAAGAAACATTGAAGGTTAAAGCGAAATCTAAAGCTTATTTTATTTATTTACTTTAAATAATAAACATGTCATATTTACCTGCCTTGTGCAATGGTTTTGCATAGAGCAGCCCCAATCCTCCTTTTGTGGGGTCCCCTGCCGACCTTCCTGTCTTCAGAGAATGCCGCCATCAGAAGCTGCTTCTTATGAGGTGCTCATGCTGGCCTGATCCCGAGTGTCCATAAACACAGGCAGCTGGCTCAGCCCCACCCCTCGCTACCTCTTTACAGGATTTGATCGACAGCAGCAGAAGCCAATGTTTCCTGCTGCTGCCTTTCTGTCGCTTGAGGAAAGAGCAAGCAAAGAGAGCCACAGCTCTAGGGCACAGCACTGAATTGAGATCGGGGTTTTTTTTTTTTTTTTTTAATTGTTTATTTATATCGGGAAAGAGGCCCACATGGACCGGCAGGTTACAGAATCATACATTTAACAAAAGCAACCATCATATAACCAAAACTTGTCAGACAATGTCATGTATCAGTTAACAGTACTGTTGGGTTCTAATAACATTATGGTAATCACAGTTGTTGTATCAAGTTCAATCATTGTTTCCCCCTTACTCAACTACAGATCAGGGGGGAATAACTGTGTAATGTGTTTGAAGTTGCCCTATAGTCCTCCACACGAGTGGGGCTCTTCTATGTTTTGAAGGTGTGATGTGGCATGTTGTGGTAGTCCCATTGGCTCAGTCCCTTCCTTCTCCTTTTTCTGTATAGTCTCCCCAATGTGGGGGTTATAAACAGCGTAGGTGGAACCTACTACTGAGGAATAAGAAGTATAAAGAGGTGTAGCACTAACTCTCGGTGGAGCTGCTGGTTTAAGCGGGCTGTTACCTTCACTCTCGATACCTCTGTTTCACCGGCACCGGGTCTAGGGTTCCGTTGAGTTTACCTCTGGACGATATAAGCACCAACACTTGGGTACGTTTTCAATGCTTTATTGAACCAAGTAACGAAGGAAGTAGCAGGAAAGAGGCAGGAGGAAAACTGCAGGGAAACTCAAATACCTTTCTTTAGGTTTCTTTAGAACATCCTTTAAAGTTGAATACTGTAATTGAATGCAATCCCCTTTTGTGGGACACGATCTTTGCTCGCCTGGATAGGCCTCTCTCACTTGCCTAGCAGCCAGTACGTAGCATGAACAAAAGTCTCTGCCACAGACTTGCTTGAAATAAACCCGTACGATCCTCTGCCACAGGATGTATTGGTTCACGATGAATGTCAGACACAGTACTTGGACCTTTAAGCCAACCCGGCAGTACCATGTAATAAGACTACTTAAGGATACATCCTCCAACCGAGTCACCAAGCCCCTCTCCAGACCAGCACTCTGCATGATCCTTCCATGATGGGTCCTCCCCTGGGATCTCCTCGGTTGTCCAGCTTCTTCCCTCTGGATAGACAGCTCAGGACCATTCCTCGGCTGCTGTGGTAGGCCCCAGACAGGCTTCTGGGCCCACCCACGCGCCGCAGCGACGCGGGCCTCCGGAACGGAGGACCACGAGGTGGTACTCTAACACATACCTGTCGGCCAGGAGGGTCAGCAGGTGGCTGAAAGCGAACCCCTAAACATGGCGTCTGTCCCATAAATACCCTCTCCCAGAATGCAACTCGGAGGACCGACTCCACCGAGTTGTCTCCGAGACAGAGGAGCACTCATCCGCTTTAACACGTTGCTTTTCCAACACCCGCCGATGGTGACAACGATACCCACCGGCACAATGTGGAACCACACGCAATGTCAGCGAAGCTGGAACAAAGGAAAATCTAACTTCCTATAACGAGCAATTCACTAAATTTACCTATCAAATGGTAGATCATAAATCGACCAGCGCTACAGAGGTGTAAGTAAAGAGTTGGAAGGCAGAAGGTTAGGAGACAGGAGGGAGGGTAGGGTGGGGTTGTGTCTTACCACAATCATGGAGTATCAGGTGGGTGTCTCTGTAAGGTTCTATGCCTCTGCAATCAGAGCTTGGGAGTGTAATGCTGAGTTTTACATGTTCATGTATCGACTGCAGCCCCTCTCAGGGCTTGGCCTTCAGACGAGTACATGAACATGTTCCACAATTGCCAGGTCTTGGACAATGTCTCTTGTCTATTCTGTGCTGTGAAGATGAGGTCCTCCATTCGTTTGATTTCCTCCACTGTTTGTAGCCATAGGTCGATGGATGGTGGAAGCGGAGATTTCCATTGGAGCCGGATGCAGGCTTTAGCTGCGTCCAATAGGTGGCGTATCACAGGCTTTTTATATACTCTCTCGGGGATATTTGATGCGTGTAGAAGAAAGAATGCTGGGTCTTCTGTGATGGTACGGTCCGTGAATTTTTCTGCCGTCTTGCGTATTATGCGCCAGAAGTGTTTCAGTTTGGGGCATGACCAAAAAATGTGTATCAAAGTCCCTTTTTCTGAGATCAGGTTTAGGTAAGTGAAATGGAGGGGGGCTGGTGTGATCTTAATAACAGAAGGGTTTTTTACCTTAAAGTGATACTAAAGTTTCATTTTTTTTTGTTAAAAACAAACGTGTTATACTTGCCTGCTCTGTGTAGTGGTTTTGCACAGAGCAGCCCACATCCTCATCTTCTTGGGTCCCTCTTTGGTGCTTCTGGCCCTTTCCTCCTGTTGAGCGCCCCCAGAGCAAGCTGCTTGCTATGGGGGTACCCGAGGCGAGCCACAACTCCCTGGGTCCATTCAGACACAAAGCCACAGCCCCGCCCCCTTTTTTCCTGATTGGCTGATTGACTTTGACAGCAGCAGGAGCCAATAGCGCCGAGCTGCTGTGTTAACCAATGAGAAGGGGAGTCCCAGACAGCCGAGCCACTACTGAAACATCGCTGGATATAGATGGGAGCTCAGGTAAGTATTAGGGGTGCTGAGGGGGGAGCTGCACACTGGAGGCTTTTTAGATTAATGCATAAGATTAAAAAAAAAACCTTCTACCTTTAAAACCACTTTAATGCAGAGAATGCTTTAGGGTGAAACCATTTACCTTTAGAACTCCTTTAAATCATCCTTACATGGACAGGCTTTTCAATGTTGCCAACAAATGATCAACCTTTTTTCTCCTTACGGAAATGAACTTATACAGATGTGTTGCATCACTTGTAATATTTGGGTAATGTGTGACCCACTTTCCAAAAGCCACAAGGCTCTGGTGTTGAATTTAAGCTGCTTTTCAAACATAAGTCTGCCATAAACTCAAAAAGCAACTAGGAGAAGAAACAAGGGATGTGAAGGAAAGAAGTGTACGTACTGTATATTCTGTATAGATTGTAATGCTGTTGTCCCTCTGAGTCTTAATGTAGTTACTCTTTGGAATACAGTGAACCCTATAGCATCTAGATTTAGTTACTAAAGGTCTTGTGATCCTTGGGTACTCCTTAATTAAAGGCATACAAAAGGAAAATTCTAAGTCTTTAATTTGCACAATGTCCATTATTGCTTGCCTACCCAGCCTTTACTATCCTTGATTCGATGCAGCATTCCTTCTGTGTGTTCTGACATGGTCACCAAATCGTCCTAATGACCTGGCCTTCCTGAGCAGGATGAAAGAGAAACCTGCATTAAGTAGCTCTCGAGCAAGAAAAGCTAGCATGGTAGATGCCGGATGCTTGCAATGTGCTGCTGAAATGTTTTAGTGTTTGATTTATAACCATATTGTAGGAAAAGGTTTAGTTTTATAGCATACAGGAGACTTTAGTAATAATGTTCTTTCTGTGCTTCTCTTCAAAGAATGCTCAATATGTTTTCAATTCCCTAGGGCCTGGGAAAAATAATCTGTTGTTCACGAGGATATTTATCAATTAAATAAACCGATGTCTTTGTTTTTGCTAATTTATTCAGATGATTTTTAACATATAGTGTGGAAACGTATCGACTCCGCTACACCGCAAAGCATTGTAGAACAGGAGGAATAAGCCAGACCAAGTGCTAGATATACTAAAGATTGCAGGTTGATTCATACATTCTCCCTTCTGCTCCTCAAAAAATAGCGCTACACTAATAAAACATGCACACATCTAAGGGGTTGGGGTCATGTTTTAGAAGCAGAGAGCTATGGCAAGTGTAATGATAAATATGTCATAGATACTGTATGAGCAAAACTGTCCAAGAGACCATAAACCTAAACTGCTGCAAATTCTCTGCTAAATGACAGGTAGCCTGATTTGCATTAAACTGCATCTAAACTGTTTGTGCATTTCAGAGATGTGCACTGTGCAAACCGAAGCAGCAGTTAGCAGTTGTGGACAACTACCAGAAAGAACTGATGCAGATTTGTTTATATCCACACCATACAACAAACACTCCTGGACCTTTCCACGTTTAGCACTGTAGTTAGGGAACATTGAAGCCATCTTTCCTAAAAAATAAAGAGTTCCCAAAATTTCTTTAGTCAAGTGAATATGGATTTACTGCATTTTATTCTTGTGTAATGTGTGTCCTTCTGAGTGGGTGTTACTAAAAGGTATAATTTTTGTTCCTACTTGCATTTTTTTCTTGTTTGAGGCATAATGGTGTTAACCACATGTGTTCCTGATCCAATTTCTATTTGAATCTTCCTTTAGTCCCATAGTGTTGTCAATTTGTCAAGAAAACAAGTTCTCATTATCCTGTGAAGTGGTTTGTAACAGGATTGGAAAATCAGAAGCTTTTAATTTTAACTGTTGGGCTTAGCACTGGATCCAAGCTGTCACTGAAGATCCATTCACTCCATGGCATCCTGGTTTGTTTGTTCATGATGTGCTCAATCAAATGGATGGGCTGCCAATGCACCAACAAAATCTAAAAACTGACTTATATTTTGTTGTATTTTGCAGCAAAGTGCTCCACAATACATGGTAGTGCACTGTGTTCCCTTAGTGCGTTGGGGTGCTATTAAAATGAATGGCAGTGTCCATAGAAGCTGACAGAGCCTGCAGCCACAGAGTCCTGATTATCCTCTAAAACAACACTGGTACAAAAAGTGGCTATCCCAGTGCCATGTTAAAACTGCACCTGCGACTAAAGCAGTAAAGAAAAGGTATGCATTTCAACCCTACCGGTAAAATCTTTTTCTCTTAGTACACTACAGGACACGGGCATAGTCCTAGACCACTGGGTTATATGCAGCTAATATCATAGGATTGGACACTGGAAAATCAGAGCTGTAGGGACCCCCCTCCTACTCCTACGATTTTATTTTTTTAGCAAGCAATAAAAGGATCCATAGGCAAGGTGGGAGTGTCCTGTACTGTACTCCAAGAAAAAGATTTTACAGATAAGTCAAAAATACCATTTTCTTTCTCATACAGTACAAGACATAGGCAGAGTCATCAGTATAAGGGAAGTCCGAAAGCTATACAAATTGAACAGTGGGCAACTCAAAAAGAAAAACGGGCCCTAACAACTAAAGTTTAAGAACCCTAACTCTAACCACAGCCAGTAGCACCTTGCAACTGAAGCATCAGTATAGGCCTGAATATCTACCTAGCAAGCTTGCAAATGTGTGAACAGAGGACCAAGTGGCAGCCTAGCAATTTTGTAAACCAGATGCCTGGTCCTGAAAAGCCCAAGAGGCACCCACAGAGGTGGTGGAGAGTGCCTTAACAGGAAAGGGAAGAACCCTAATCCTCAATGAATAGGTCTGAACAATGAGCTGCCTAATTCACCTGACACAGGTAAAATGAGAAGCAGGAACACCCTCTGTGAGAACCTGCAGAAGAATAAGAGGCGATCTTGATTGCTGAAAAAAGCTGTAGCCAAGCGGTAAACCTTTAAACCACAAACCATGTCCAAACAATGGAGAGAAAACTCCTTTAGATGTTTTGGAGCAGGACAGAAAAAACAAAGTCCAGTGTCCTGGTTTAGGCTATATTCACACTTATGCTGTGAGGGAAACTCTGCGATCGATGCTCGTTTCCCACCCCACATTGAAATGCAGTGCGCTTGCCTGCATCAGATCACATGGTACAAAACAACCATGCGATCTGGTTCAGTGCGGCTTCAAAAAAGTGCAATTTGGTGCGATTTGAGCCCATTCAAAATGAATGGGCTCAAATTGCACCGCACTGAATCGCATGTGATTTACACAGGAATGTGGTGCAGTTCCTGTGTGATTCACATACGGTGTACACTGTGAACCATGCCTTAGACGGAAAGAAAAGATCACAGAAGCATAAGGGAGGCCTGAGGCCTTGAAACATTGTGATTCCTAAGCCTCTACGGGAATGATTCCTTACATAAAAAGGCTACTAACTCTGACACCCTCCACGCAGAAGTAAAGCCTAGTAGACACTACTAGTTTTTCTTCTTTCAACCCAGCGGGTTGAATAAAATAAAACTGACAGCTCCAGTCGGAGCACTGTACAAACAATCCGATGTTAGTACAGCGATCTCCCCCATTGAGCTATTGTGTTCTGACAGGGGATGCCCCCCCCCGGAATGTCTGAGAGAGCTGATTGGGAGCTGGTCGGCTGCTGGTTTTCCAGCATGCACATCCGAGAGAAGTCCGCTGAAAGGCCAGCTTCTGTCGGACCAGTTGCCATACAGTACACACGGGCCGAAAGTCGGCTGGGTTTTATTGAACCGGCCAATGTCACCCAACATTTGGCCCATGTACTAGGCTTAAGTGTGACAAGGTAGCCTTGCCTCGCATAAAATCCGCCAAGGGAATATACCTCCATAGGTTTGCCCCTGGAGGTACGATAAAAACCAGGTTCAGATCCTATGCAGTCACAGAGAATGCCTGAGGGGAGCATATTAGTGACCCACTACACAAAAGCCTTCACCAAGGAATGAGAGGCCAGTTGTCACTAGGAAGGGCAGCCAAGGTGAGATATGCCCCCTGAGGGCACTGAAGGTCAACTGCAGATCCAGATTGTACTAGAGGAAGGCCAGGATTTGTCACAAGGAGCACCATCTAGGATATAAGTTTCTTTGTTTTCACCAAGCAAAGAAAGTTGAACAGGTGCCATGGTAAACATTGTGCGATGTCAACTTGGAACATCTAGACCCAAAAGTTGATGTTTAGACATTTAAGATTCAGAATGACATGGATGCCATCCTTGGCCTTTGAAATAAGTGAGGTGTGACAGCGCTGCATTAACACTAAAAACAAAGTATGAACAAACTATCACAAAGTAAAAATAAAAGTGCTCAGATAACAAAGTCCATTATTGACATGTAAGTGACGAATCTTCTGCTAAAGTGCAAAGAGGACACCGTTTTTTTCCACATGCTTCACTGCTCTTTCAAACAACAGTGCTCCCACCATCGGGTTCAATGCTCGCTCACCTCCTTGTAAGACCCTGCAGGGGGTCAAACACACCTTACACTCAGTGCAACTCTCCTTTAAGGAATGTTCCTCAATTGTCCTTGACAATTCCTTTTAGACTCTCAAGAGACACAAAACACACTGCAGCAGGTACAGTATCCTCCCAATATGCTGATTCAAGCTTGACTCCACGTTATTTTCTGGTAGTTCCGCAGTACCATAAAAGTAACAAAAGTGCCTCCAATAGTGCAGTATGAAGGGGATTAAACAGAACCTCACCACCCCAGTTAATATTAAACTCACATTTATTGAAAAAGTAAAATCATTGGTACAAGTTCCATTAAACAGATCTCACTTGTTGCAAACGGTTCCACCGCCAGGCTCCACCTCTACTAGTTACGCCACCTACCTCGTGGCTTCATCTGGAGGAATGATCCGAGCGGTTGTGGTGGGGTAGATTTATACATAAAAGGTATAACCTTTAATTAGCAATTATCGTATGCGTCATAGGCTCCGGCAGTCCCGGAGAGCCACGCATGCGCAATCTGGAGTATTCCTGTCTAAGAGACGTGATTCATTCATATGACGTGCTGTGGTGACTGACTTCCGGCGAAACCGGAAGTCGGTGCGTACTCGATTACCACTTCCGGCCAGAGCATTGGTAAACAAGGCTTCAGGAAAGTGGCCGAAAAATAAGTACACAATACAATACTGCAGAGGTAAAGACAAGGTGGAACAGATATCTCGCCAGATATCTATGATACTTCTGTAATAACACAAAAAATATCAATTTTAATACATTTTAGAAACATATTAAAGCATAAATGTAAATATCCTAAAAAATGACAAAAAATAGATTAAAAAGACAACAAATAGGATTTTAAAATGTGGCAAAAAATAGATGAAGGGACGCTAACAGTAACAATTAAGTGGATAAGGGAATATTGGTAGCAATCAAGGACAAAGTTATAGGATTATTAGAAATATGCATAGTGTGAGGGAAAAATTGTTTCATATTTATATAGTGAACAGGCAATTAATGTCGAACTCAATGTTGTGACCTAGCGGATATAAAGTCTGCATTTTGTGTATCCAGAAGGATTTGTGTTGACTAAGGAAAATTACCTTATTGGTTCCCCTCCATTGGGGATGATATTTTTCTATTCCCCAAAATTAAAGAGAAGAAGGATCTTTATTATGGTGAGTAGCATAATGTTTAGAAATGCTATGCTTGAGATAACCCTTGACAATTATTATTATATGTTCCCGGATTCTTTTGTTGTACTCCATAGTTAAGAATGACGGGCATAGTATCTTGATAGGCATTCTGTTTTGGTTTGTCTTCTGTCAAGATATTATGTCCGTCATTCTTAACTATGGAGTACAACATAAAAAAATAGAAAAGGTTTTCAAAAAACATTGGCCCATTTTAACAGCTGATAAACATCTTAAACAGGTCTTATCCTTACATCAAAAATTTACGTAGGCGAGTTCCAGCGCTACGGGACAAAATAGCAAGGAATATAGTAAATCCCCCAAAAACATCTAATTTTACAATTTTTTCAGGAAAAGGGTTTTTTCCAAGTAAACATTGTTATGCCTGCGTCAGAACAAAGAGACAAAATATAAAAAGGGACAAATTTACAGCTACAACCATGGGAAAAGAATATCAAATGAGGGACTGCATTACATGTAGAACAGAAGGGGTAGTTTATGCCCCTGCAGTGCCCTTGTCAAATTCAGTACATCGGTCGTACTAAACGACCAATGTGGAAAAGAATCCGGGAACATGTCCAAAATATTGTCCAGGGTTATCCCAAGCATAGCATTTCTAAACATTATGCTACTCACCATAATAAAGATCCTTCTACTTCTTCTTTTATTTTGGGGAATAGAGAAATATCTCCAATGCAGGGGAACCAATAAGGTAATTTTCCTTAGTTAACGCAAATCCTTCTGGATATTCACGAAATGCAGACTTTATATGCGCTAGGTCACAACATTGAGTTCGACATTAATTGTTTCATAAGTGATTACTAAAAAATATTTTTTGGCTGTTCACTATATAAATATAAAACAATTTTTTTTCTTCACACTACGCATATTTCTAATAATCCTATACCATTGTCTTTGATTTTTATCAATATTCCCTTATCCGCTTAATCCTATTTGTTGCTTTTTTAATCTATTTTTATAATTTTTTTAGGATATTTACATTTATGCTTTTATGTTTCTAAAATGTATTACAATTGATTATTTTTTGTGTTATTACATAAGTATGATGGATATCTGGCGAGATATCTGTTCCACCTCGTCTTTACCTCTGCTGTATTGTATTATGTCCCTATTTTTTGGCCATTTTCCTGAAGTTTACCAATGCTCTGGCCGGAAGCGGTAATCGAGTGCGCGCCGACTTCCGGTTTAGCTGTAAGTCAGTCATTACTGCGCGTCATGTGAATGAATTACGTCTCTTAGACAGGAATACTCCCGATTGCACATCCGCGGCTCTCCGGGACTGCCAGAACCTATGACGCATACGATAATTGCTAATTAAAGGTTATACCTTTTATCTATACATCTAACCCCCCCCCCCACACACACACAACCGCTTGGCTTATTCCTCCAGATGAAGCCACGAGGTAGGCGGCGTAACTAGTAGCAGACAAACATTACCCCCACTTACAGAAGTGAGGGTGTCCTGTCACTGCAAGAGAAGCTTGTGTCAGACTTTAACCAGCTTGGAAGCCCCATATTAATAGTCAACTGAGCGCCGAACTTGAATTTAGAGGCAATAGCTTGGGAGGGGCAAAAGAACTCTTTCAAGACTCGGAGGTTGAAGATTCACCTGTGAGAGCTTCACCTTGCTTGCCCAGGCAAAGTAAACTCCTACCACCTGTGACCTCTAAGGGAGTCCAAGTATTCTCCAAATAGATGTTCCTCCGCAAAGGTCCATTTTATCTGCTGGCTCTACAGATCAGTAATCTAACCACAGCATCCTGTGCATCTGGATGAACAGGAGCAAAAGAGGCCTAAAACGAAGGAAGAAAATGCCAAAAAGTGCCCACAACTCACTGCAAAAAAGGAAAAGCTGATCGTCTTGTGAATAGGTCACCAAAGCCTGCTGAATAATTGCATATAAGTGGGATACTACCAACATGGGTCTGATCACAGATCCACCAGAAGGCAGAAGGTGACTAAGTCATCTACGCCAAGATCTCCATAGGATACTCTGTAACATTATACTAGCGAGACCTTGCCCACAAGAGGTTGGTACTCACTGATAATCTGCAGAGCAAGATGTGTCCACAGCTGTAAGTGACAATGCACGCCAGCCTAGCATCCCCTATCCAGGTATGATCCGAATTACGTACCTAGGCTACCGATCTGGAAACTGTGTTATTAGTCTGTGTGACTGGTGCACAGCTGGTACTGAAAGAAAAAAAAGAAACTAGTAATCTCCCTCAGAGAGACATCCATCACCTAAGGACAAAAGCAAAAAAAGGAAAAGAGGATTGCTGGGAGTAGGTGCTCCGATTTGTCAATCACCTGAAAAGCTGAACATAACTGTATCTGAGCACCATAAACTGAAAATACAATTTAATCATTTTTTAATATTTATTATTATACAGGATTTATATAATGCCAACAGTTTGCACAGCGCTTTACAATATGAGGGCAGACAGGGCAGTTACAATACAATTTTAATACAGGAGGATTTAGAGGGCCCTGCTCGTTAGAGCCTACACTTTAGGATATAGGTTAAAGTGATACAAAAGGTAATAGCTGGGGGGATGAGCTGATGGAGAAAATAAAAGTACAGTTGATAGGTGGGGGCAGAATAGGCTTCTCTGAAGAGAAGGGTTTTCAGGGATTGTCTAAAAGCAAACAGAGTAAAAGACAGTCAGACAGATTGGGGTAGGGAGTTTCTTAGGATGGGAGAGGCTCGGGAAAAGTCCTGTAGGCTAGCATGGGAGGAGGTGACAAGGGAGCTAGAGAACAGGAGGTCTTGGGAGGAATGCAGAGAATGATTAGGTTGGTATTTTGAGACTAGGTTTGTGATGTAGCTGGGGGCACAGTGGATGGCTTTGTAAGTTAGTATTTTGAATTTAATTTGTTGGGTGAGTGGATGCCAGCAGAGGGATTGACAGGGAGGAGTAGCAGACACAGATCAATTGGTAAGGTGGATGAGCCTGGCAGCAGCATTCATGATGGACTGAACGGGGGATAGCCAATGTAAAGGTAATCCAGTGAGCAGGGAGGTTCAGTAGTCAAGACGAGAGATGACCAGGGTGTGAACTAGGAGCTTTGTAGTGTCATTGGTTAGGAAGGGGCATGTCTTAAAGATGTTGCGTATTCTGAGGCGGTAAGATTTGGATAGTGATTGGATGTGGGGCCAAAAAGATAGTTGAGAGTCCAGGATTACACCTAGAACCTTGGCATGCAGAGATGGGTTGATAGTTGTGCCATTGGTCTTAAAAGAGAAATCCGGGTAATATTTAAAGCAAACTCGCCCATCCATCCATGTCTCCATGCTTTACCTTGTTGGAGAATCATTTTGAAAAACACCCCCTTAGTATTTCTAGCCGTGGCCATCTTGAATAAGGGCAGATAATTCATGTAGCATTTTCTTCTTGGAATCCACCTGCCCTTAGTTTAGGCAGGCAGGAGGATGGGCTTAGCTGAAAAAGACCCTCTTCCTAGATGAAAGAAAAAAATGCCTGTGATGACTCATGAAATGTATAACATGTATTTGGCCTAGGCCAGACTCTAGGAAGCAAATGAAGAAAAAAAAGGTTAAAATAAGTAAATACAATACACATTCCTCTCTATGTGTTGATGCTTGCAGCACAAGGATTAAAAATAGTTAATGTTATTTTGAGAGAATTTAGTTCCACTTGAAGGTAGCTGCACATAACCCAGTCTATGATTATGCTTGTGTCTTATACTGTACTCAAAGAGAAGGATTTTACTGGTAAGTCAAAAATCCTATTTTAGCTTTCCTGTTTCTACAGTCCATTTTAAAATGCATACCTTTTCTTTAACCACTTGAGTCGCAGGTGACATTTTAAAATGGCACTGGGATAGAGGCTATTTGTACCAGTGCCGTTTTTAAAGCGACATCCTGGCTCATTGTCTGCAGGTCCCAGTTTTGTTTGAAAGTTGGAACCATCAACTGTTGGTGTCCATTTACACTGTTGTCAGTTGTTCATTTTCAATAGCACCCCAATGCACTAAGGAAACAGTACAACACACGGTATCGTATTACCATGCATTTTGGTGTGCTGTGCTGTAAAAATTAATATGCATTTACATTTTTTGAACTTTTTGGTGTGTTGGCAGCCCATCCATTTGAATCCAGCCTGTGTATCAATGTTCAGGTTAATGCCTATATAACATCCATTTTCAGACACAATGATTTATAAATAGTCATCAAGGTAACAATGGAATAAACAAATTGTTGGAACCTTTTGGTGTTTTTGAAAACATTTTTGTGCTCTTGTTACCTATTCTCTCTGGTTTGTACTTTGAACATAAAAGTGACCTGTTGCATTTTTTTCCTCCCTTCATCAACAAGCTCTTTGAAAGTATACCCAGCTATTACCTCCTTCAAAGAAAGGTACTGCAGCTACAGGAGCGAGTCAGCCATCTATTAGGAGGTATAGAAATTGTGCACATTGAAGAGATGCAACCACTGCTATCCATGGAGGAATATTGCTCAGCCCTAGATGCCTTCTGTAACAAGCTGCTGAAAAGAAGAGTCCCTATCCATCCTCGCAGTCTACGAGGCCTGCAGATGATTTTGGAAAAGTGAGTGTTTTTCGTGTCCTTGGGTGCACATACAGATGGCATAACAGGAGTTGACTTCCCCAAGAGCATATTAAAGCACCATCTGGACGTTCAATGTATAAAACAGGAACGACAGAACACCACCTTGAGCAATACAATAGTTTCCTCTACATAATTGTGTAAGATTAACATCTGCGTTGGGTGCATGTTCTTATTCATATTTTAAAGGATTCATTCTCAGACCACTTTGCATTTAGCACTGTCAGTTTAAAATGTTAGTTTTTTTCCCTCCTATAAGCTCCTGTGCAGGGGCAGACTGGGACTCTCACCAGAGAAATTTAGGTTTTGGGTCCCACCGGGCCAACTTTTGGATATTTTCTTTTACCACAACTCAACTACAGTGTTCACCATAATTCTCTTTATTTCTGATGCCAATTTAACAATTGAAACAATTAAACTTTTTATTGTTTAATGACAGTTGTGCAAATATATAGTGTAATCCGTTTGATTTCTATGAGTAATTTAAATTCCCAGATGCATCCCTGCATTACCAGTCCAGAAGTTAGTGACTAACCCCCAAATAAATTATACCATTATGATTGTGCCCTAGGAGAGCGGTTCTAAACACTGTCCTCAAGTACCCCCAACAGGCCATGTTTAGGGAGTTTCTCTTAGATAAAATAGCTGTCCAAAATACCAAGCCATTGACTTTAATTTAAAGCACCTGTGCAAGGTAAAGGAAAACCTGGAAACATGGCCAGTTGGGGGTACTTGAGGGCCGGGTTGAGAACCACTGCCCTAGGACATAGTTTAATTTTTGTCAGGTATTGAAATTACTTTTAGGTTTTTCTGGGTCACTTACTAAAGAAGATGGCCACCCAAATACCACAAATCCATGCAATACCAAGACAGAAGTGAGTGTCTGTCTTCCAAATAATGTATACTATTCTCAAAGTCTCTAGTATATAGTTTGTTGATGTTCACTGCCCACTACCATGTCACATATCAGTCCCTTTCTGGACGCCTGGCCCACAGAGCCAATCAGCTCAGCAGTGACTGCGGTCACCAGCAGGTTCCAGAGCGTACTTGTGCTTTTTGTTTTGGTTGGTGGAGAGGGTGCTAATGGGGGGTGGAGGTCAGGTGGTACAAAATCAATACTTGTGTATGTAACTGCCTAGCTATGCAGTCAAAATGGAAGAAAGAGGATAGGTTGCAGACAGACAACAGCTCTTATTTTCAAAACATTTACTGAAGTTACTGTGCACAATGCTCATTGACAGCAATGATGTGGATGGGGCTTTGGGGGTGAAACATTCGGAGCAGAGAGGCAGGCAAAAAAAACTTGAATGGTAGAAAATGACAACCTTGAGCTAGAAAATTTTCATGTTATTTTTGGGCCACATACTTGGGGCCCACCATAGGATCCTCTGCTACTCTAGCAGGCCAGTCGGTCTCACTCCTACAAGTCCTGTGCAAAGGGTTAAAATCCACTTTTCAGCAGGTGGCAGATTTATAATTGGCAAAACGAGGTGAACTATTGCATCTTCCAACTGAAAAAGGAAGAATTCTCAGTACTGCCTGTAGCAGTTCCTCTAACATATTCTAGGGTAGCTCCTACCATCGATGTTTTTTGTTAGTTTGACCCCTTTATCATCCATTCTGTGTTTGGTGACCATGGAAAATACGGATGTGATTGTAGGTAGCATAAGTGTGAGATTGCTTGCTGTTGGTCTCCTTTAGTGAATTTTCAGACCTTTGTGACTGTAAAATAAATTTACTGCTGCTAGCTCATTGTAGAAATGTAAACATAGAAACTGAGAGGTTGAGTAGCCTCTAATGGTAGGTAGCAGAATTTATATATTAGCAGGTGCATTATTATCTGTTTCAAGTAGAAGCTGTTACTGCTAGGGCTTGTACACTTGGGCTTCAGCAGTGTGTACAATATGTTTTAATAAAGCATTTGCAAAGCTCTCAGCCTGCTCTAAACTGCTTACATGAAGACTTTAATGCCCTCTTCAGCTCTTTCCTCGGAATGCATGCTTTTAAAGCTTAATGAGAGCTTGCATAAAGCTTTGTGAATGCTGTCGGACCAGTGACTGGAGCAATTCTGCACTCCAGTCTGTCCAGACAGACAGTATATTTAGAAGAAACTCTACAATAGCAGCCTCCATATATTTGTTCTTTCTGTCTTTTGATGTATGCTGCTAATACACAGCATTATTTTCCCAAATTACAGTGATCGTTTTGTGCCACGGTTACATGAGATGGGACACTTCAGCATACCGTCTGTATGTGATCCTGCATCCCTGCAATGGTTTCTTGTGACACATGCACAGAAAGCCAGAGACAACTTGAAAAGGAAAGAGGAGTAAGTGTTCCCTATGAAGATCTATAGCTTAGATGTATTTGTCTTAGCAACTGAGAGTTTTTACAACTGAGAGGTAATCACAATATATTTTTAAGGTTAATCTCCCATATAAACTCTGCTAGAAAGCAAAACCTAGATTTTAATAGTTTAAATAATACAGGGGAATCTGATTTGTTGCTATAGACAACACACGAAAAGTTTAAAATAATACAATACCTCATTTAATATATTCTAGATGTGCAATGTGTCGGGATTGTCTTGTATTTTGCTGATTTGTATTCCAGGTGAAAATGTATCTTATTTATCAGCGTATAACACGCACCCAAACTTTAAGAGGGAAGTTTCAGGAAAAAACTTTTCACATCACCCTGCACAGTACACAGACCCCCTGCCCGGCCCAAGGACGCTCTGCCCGGACCACAGCCGCAGACTCCCTTCCCTACCTGTCATGCAGACTCCCTTCATTATAAAGCCCCCCTGCACCCCCTGCACTCCCAGGAGACCCCCAGTCTCCTGGTACAGCATTGCCAGCATACTCTAAAGTTGAGAAAACATCACTCTCAGCCTCTTCTCATACACCACTCCTCCTGTATCACTGTCGTAAATTGAAGCTTCTAAATACCTCAATTAACGCTGCTCTTTCGTAGACCTTCGTGGACTGCTCTCCTCTGGTGTTTCATTGACTGTCACATGACTGCTCTACTCCTCCAATCAAAAGCTGACACGCAGGCACAGTTTACCCTCTATTCTCGGGGGGGAAAAAGTGCGTGTTATATGCAAATAAATTAGGGCTGTGGAAATTAAAGATTATTTTCTTGATTAATCGTTGATTTTTTTGATCGGGAGGCTGCCTGCCCTGGGGCCGCTTTGGGCCAAGCTGTGGCTGCAGCGCTCCGCTCCCTCCTCCTCCTCCCCCTCCTCCACTATATGTCATACACAGTCTGCGGGCATCTCTCGTTGTGTGTCTCGCTAGCTGAGTATGAAAACTTTGGCCGTGCTGTGAGAAAAGTCCCGCCCTCCTAGATCAGCTCGTGTGATAGACGCAGTGTTCTGTTTATCACATGAGCTGATCTAGGAGGAGGGCGGGACTTTTCTCACAGTGCGGCCAAAGTTTTCACACTAAGCTCCAAGACACACAGCAGGAGATGCCTGCAGACTGTGTAATCCAGGCACTGACTACGGTGAGACTGCATTATGAGCACGGTGAGACTGCATTATGAGCACGGTGAGACTGCATTATGAGCACGGTGAGACTGCATTATGAGCACGGTGAGACTGCATTATGAGCACGGTGAGACTGCATTATGAGCACGGTGAGACTGCATTATGAGCACGGTGAGACTGCATTATGAGCACGGTGAGACTGCATTATGAGCACGGTGAGACTGCATTATGGGCACGGTGAGACTGCATTATGGGCACGGTGAGACTGCATTATGGGCACAGTGAGACTGCATTATGGGCACGGTGAGGCTGCCATTATAGGCATGGTGAGGCTGCGATTATGGGCATGGCGAGACAGCATTATGGGCACGGTGAGGCTGCGATTATGGGCACGGTGAGGCTGCGATTATGGGCACGGTGAGGCTGCGATTATGGGCACGGTGAGGCTGAGTGTGTGACGTCCTAGCCATGCCCGGCTATGTCCGGCTTCGGCCGAAATTAGTCGATTAATCGATTTAAAAAAATCGATTAATCGAACACGAAAATTTTAATCAGTAACAGCCCTAAAATAAATACAGTACTTCCTTGTGTAATCTAGATAAATGTTTGTTTTTCCACTCTTCCATAATGCAATCTAGGTGTCTGAAATAAGATTATTTTTATGGGTTTTTTTTTTGTTTTTTTTAAATATAGGTTAAAATTTGTAGAACAGGAGCTGACCAAGGCTTGCACGGACAGAGCATCTCTGAGCCGACTATATAAGGAGCCCAGTGTATCCAGCAAACAAATGATTGACTGTTGTCGACGACTGATTGAGGAACCATTGCCTAGTCTGGATGGCATGCACCTCTGTGTCTCTCATTACTACTCAATTCTGCAAGATGGAGACTTGTGTATACCCTGGAACTGGAAAAGAAAATCATAGTACATTACCTCAGTAACTAGCAATCACACATACTTTAATATACACATAGATCTTTAATACCTAGACTCAACTACATATATTGTCTATGCATTTTTGCAATAGAGCAGTTCAGACATCTATTAAGTGTTACTGGGCTGCAAATACTGTATTAGTGGAGAATGGCAGCATTTCAACCTTAATGTACAAAACAAGGAGAATGTTGGCCATGATCTTTGGGAGTTCTAATTGTTATTTATGATAACGAAGACAATGCTGGGCAGTACTGTAGTAGCTTATTTAGGAATAAATGGTTTGGGTCATGAATAACAAGCTATGCAAGTTGGGTTGTTTTTGTATGTGTCCCTGAATGTTCCGCTTTCAGAAAGGGGGAATTCCTGCTCCTTACTGTATCTGCAGAGTTTGGGTGATGTAGCAAAATTTTTGGACAGCTGTGACTTAATATGACAATGGGGTTTCTTTGCATGAGCGAATGAACAAGTTGGCTGCAAAAAGCTATGGAAACGAAATAAGCAACACTGTTTTTGATCAATCCTATGCTGGATTTGTCACAGAGCCAGTAATGCAGAGGTAGATGTATTGAGCCACACTATTGGGTAAGGCTGCCCATACATGATTTCTTTTAAAAAAATGTTTATTTTTTTCAACCAGCGGGTTGAACGAAAAAAAAAAAAAATGAACTAATTCCCCCATCCACACATTTGATGTAAATGTGGGAATCCTTCCTGCTGAGCTATTGTATTCTGCTGGCTAGGGAAGTCTTCCCCACCTGCAGGTTCCAATGATCAGTGTTGCCAGCTACACCTGGCGCCGCTGATCGTTCAGGAAAAAGCCAACAGGCTGGTTGTACACAACTGAATTGATCGACTTGTGTACAATCAGCTAGCCCATTCATGGATCAAAATTCAGCGAGTCCCTGCTGAACCAGCTGAATTTCGATCCATGTATGACCGTGTCATGTTTTGTTGTGTACATGACTGTTTGCCATTCCATTTTTGATTTAACAATGAAGCAAGCATACACTAATCTAGATGAAACAAACAATAGATCCCAGACTGCTTGTAAAAAAAAAAAAAATTTAAAAGAGAACGTCAAAGTAGGAAACCATCTATTACCAGGCTTTAATAACTGTCAGTGCCCTGTTGACCTAACCTACATGTACATCTCTGTTCTCTGTTTTTCCTCTGCTTAGAAGCTGAAAAAGGAATGGAATAGCTATGACCATGTTACTAAGTCCTGCAGGATAACTAACCTGAAGAACGATACGTAGTGTATTGTGGTTAATAATCCTTAGATATGGTGGCTGCTCTAGTTTTGATTTTTTAGGCTAGGAACATTTTCAGCAAGTACAGGAAAAAAAAACTGATCTTGCTAGAAATACAGTGTCCTTGTTGCTTCCTGTGAGATGAACGAAACCACAAAGAATGTTATCTTTCATATGTAAACTGTTTTTCTCTCCATTACATGTTGGGTGGTTGTTTAGTAAAGGCAGATAATTCCAGCCTGGGTGACAGCCATGGCTCTCTATAAATACAGTGAAGAGAGTCACCCTAGGATAGGGAGTGTGTTAATGGCAGGATTACAGGGATAAAAAAAAGCCTGAAAAAACGTATGCATCCCCAAATCTAAGAACTGGTAAGCTACATATATACATTTTTTTAGTTTTTGGGTTGACATATACTTTAGCCACTGTCCAATTTCTGTATTAAAGCATAACGGTAGGAAGTCATGATTGTGATATTCCCTTTTTAGTTGAAATATGTTATTCAATGTTTTTTTCAGGGGCTGTTAAACTGTAACCTGTCTTCCAATCAATGCTAAGTGTATCAAAGAGCCGTAAACGCAGAGGTAGATGCATTTAGGCACAGAGCAGGGTTGATTTACTAAGGGCAAATAGACTGTTCACTTTGCAAAGGAATTTTTTCCAGAGCTTAGTGAATGAGATGAAGCTTTGCTGACTTTCATATTTAAATAAATAATGTGCAAGCAAAAATGCTTTTTTTTTCAAAATGAAAGTGAAAATTTACCTTGCAAAGTGAACAGCCAAATTGCCTTTAGTAAAGTATCCCCAGTGTGTGTAACGAAGCATACTGTTTTTAAATGGGTCTCAAGTTTTGCAGTCCTGGATGTACTGTGTTTTTCTTGTAAATTGGACATTTAGATTTAAAGACATTGGGGGCTATTTACTAAAGGCAAATCCACTTTGCACTTGGAAGTGCAGTCGCTGTAGATCTGAGGGGGACATGCAAGGAAAATAAAAAACAGCATTTTAGCTTGCACATGATTGGATTATAAAATCAGCAGAGCTTCCCCTCATTTCAGATCTAGAGCAACTGCACTTCCAACGCAAAGTGGATTTGCCTTTAGTAAATCAACCCCACTGACTCAAGTGGAGCACTATGATTTAACTCTTGGAAATTAAACAGATAATATTACAGCATCTACCTAAAGACCTTAGATAGTTGCCTGGTAAATATATATTATCAGAACACTTTATTTTAAGCCAGTGTTAAAAGATCTCTAGAGAATTGTATGTGGTGGAGTATTTTTGTTTTGTTTTGTTTTTTTGTTTTTTGATTTTTTTAAACTGTATAATCGGTGTTACTGGAATGTTTAAAACAAATTGGTGTGGTTTTGGATTTAAATGTATTTTTGCACAAAACATAGATCATTCTATTTAATAATGGTAAAAGGTCAGAAGAGCACTTTATGTAGAAGAGCACTACAGCTTACTTCTACACACATCTCTAAATGTGTCTAATCATTATCAAAATGGTTCAATTTTTTTAAATGTCCATTTTTTATTCAGTCTCTTTATAGTATTATGTACCCCCTTTACCCCATAAACCCTCAGACATGGTACATTAATAGAGTGTATAGGAGGAGAAGAAATACAGTATCTTAAGAGTAGGTAAAATCTGAAAACATAGCTTCTGGTCCTCCATAAACTATGGCTGTATTGGAGAAGGGGGATACATCTGTGTGACCAGAGTAGTCCAGGGCAGTTGTAAATACATTTTTAAACAGAAATGGAAATTCCATGTAATGTCCTCCTAAAATCTGGGATTGTTTAAATGCTCAAGAAACAATGTAAAAATGCACATATTTGGAATTTATATATTTTGTTAAATGGTAGTGAATCTTTTTGCCACAAAGAGTTGCTATAATGTTATAGGGAGCTGAATCTGGAGGTGTGAACATGTTTGAAATCGGTACCACAATAATTGTAGCACAGCTCTGTTGAACCATGTGAGGGTGTATTTACATGGAGAGCCTATGGTTTGATCCATGTGTTTTAAAGGGCACATCTACTTCCCATAGATACATAATGCCTATCATGTTTAGTAGATTAGTAGAACTCACTGTATTACTGCAGGCAATGTCACATTTTCCATTGATGTGTTTTTTTTGATTGTTTGTTAATTTAAGTATTTATCCTAAATCCGACTTGTCATTTCATCAGTTTAGTGTTGGACCAAATTCTGAGTCAAGGTATTGAGTATATCCTTTGTTCCTGCAGAATTGGTCTACAGGAGTTACATTTAACTACTGATTCCATGTGTGGCAAAGTATAATAGAGGTCAGTGTATTGTACTTTGTCTTGTATGTAGATGTTATTTTTGAGGCTATATATTTGAAACAATAAAATAAAACCCTCCTACTAAAATAAAAGTAAATTTTTAATGGAAGTCCATATTTGTATATTGTTCCGCTACCTCCACATTCTCCCAACAGAACTACAGATGAAAGGGATTTTTTGTCCTTAATCTTTTTTAATTTGCTTTATCTTTTCAACTGCTAATTACATAATGTATGTGTGTGTGTGTGTGTGTGTGTGTGTGTATGTGTGTATATATATATATATATATATATATATATATATATATATATATATATATATATATGACACACACACAATTTGCACTGTTTCACTTTCTAATATATTGGGTAGTTCTCTTGTGGTTCACACACTACTACCACTTTTTATACCCAGACTGTGATATCTCTATTCTTGGCAGGGCCTACATCTCTTTAGCCTTCTCAGAAGAGTTAGACCAATTGCAGAAACCATTGTATCAATGTGAAAAAGAGAGAGAAACTCTAAGTAGCACTTAAAATGATTGCTCTTACAGGCTTATGGTCTCTCTCAAACATTTCATAAATCAAGAAGTAAAGAAGTAACTTTTGTGATTTTATAATTTGCATTTCTATAATAAGTGCAGAGATGGGGTAAGGCAATATCCATAACAAACAATGGTGTTCCTTGTTTGTATATAATTTCTGTACAGCTTCTTTAGCTTAAAAACATATACAGTCTTTTACAAAGTGGTAGCTTTGGTACTTTTTGGTCTTTGAAAACCTAGAAAAAACAGGAATTTTCTTTTTTTTACAATTTGTAAAATTTTCAGTGCCTTGAAAAAGTTTTCGTACTCCTTGAAATTTTCCACATTTTGTCATGCTACATCCAAAAACGTAAATGTATTTTATTGGGATTTTATGTGAAACAAAGTGGCACATGATTGTGTAGTGGAAGGAAAATGGTAAATGGTTTTCAAATTGTTTTACAAATAAATATCTGAAAAGTGTGGTGTGCATTTGTATTCAGCCCCCCGAGTCAATACTTTCAAGAAGCACCTTTCGCTGCAATTACAGCTGCAAGTCTTTTTGAGTATGTCTCTACCACAGTGGTTCTCAACCTGGGGGTCGAATGATGATTTGCCAGGTGTCACCGAATCCTGGGCTGTTCCTGAAGCCCACACCGCTCTCCCAGCCTTTTTGCGGGCACCCAGCAGGGCTGTCCCTGAAGCCTGTGGCCGCCCAGCTTGGCTGTTCCTGGAGCCCATGGCTGCCCACTCAGCCTCTTCGCAGCCGCCCATTCAGTTCACGGCATGACTGGGGGACAGAGACTACAGGTCAGCTGACTGGTGAGGAATGTGAAGTGGGATGGGCTGGAGGAGACCTTATCTCCTGATTTCGGCATAGGTGTCACTGTTACGAGACACCACAAAGTCGGAGACACAGTGAGTAACACTACCTGTGATTATAGTTGCCATTAAAAGTCACCACTACAGTTCTCAGATCAGCAGATGAGCTTGATCAAGAGCACCTAAGTTGGCTAAACAGAACTCAGAAATTTAATAAAAAGAACAAGAAAGATGGCTAGAGAGAGGAATGGGGAAAAAACAAGAAATTAGGATAGAGAAAGAAAGAAGAACAAAGAGAGTGGTACATCCTAAAATGTACCATAAGGGGTTTCAATATCGTACGATTGGAAGGGACTCAGGGAGCGCTAAATGTCCAGTAGGGGAGCAAATGACTTGTCTTGCCTTGGGTGCTGACAACCCACGCTACGAAAATAATTTCACTGTAAATTTTATCAAGGGGTCACGGCACTAGTAAGGTTGAGAACCACTGCTCTACCAATTTTGCACATCTAGAGAGTAACATTTTTGCCCATTCTTTTTTGCAAAAGAGCTCAAGCTCTGTCAGATTGGATGGAGAGCATCTGTAAACAGCAATTTTAATTTCTTGCCACAGATTCTCAATTGGATTTAGGTCTGGACTTTGACTGAGCCATTCTAACACATGAATATGCTTTGATCTAAACCATTCCATTGTAGCTCTGGTTGTATGTTTAGGGTCCTGCTGGAGGGCGAACCTCCACCCCAATCTCAAGTCTTTTGCAGACTCTAACAGGTTTTCTTCTAAGATTTCCCTTTATTTGGCTGTATCCAATTTCCCAACAACTTTGACCAGCTTCCCTGTTCCTGCTGAAGAAAAACATCCCCACAACATGATGCTGCCACCACCATGTTTCACGATGGGGATGGTGTGTTCTGGATGATGTGCAGTGTTAGTTTTCCGCCACACATAGCATTTTGATTTTAGGCCTAAAAATTCTATGTTTGCTGTGTC
This sequence comes from Lithobates septentrionalis, assembly GCA_037952835.1. Classification (NCBI taxonomy): domain Eukaryota; kingdom Metazoa; phylum Chordata; class Amphibia; order Anura; family Ranidae; genus Lithobates; species Lithobates septentrionalis. The sequence goes on from JBBDGP010000780.1 coordinate 2,118,178, forward strand.
CCCCACATGGCTTCTCGCAAACTGCAAACGGGACTTCTTATGGCTTTCTTTCAACAATGGCTTTCCTCTTGCCACTCTTCCATAAAGGCCGGATTTGTGGAGTGCACAACTAATAGTTGTCCTGTGGACAGATTCTCCTACCTGAGCTGTGGATCTCTGCAGCTCCTCCAAAGTTACCATGGCTCTCTCTGATTAATGCTCTTTTTTTGTCTGACCTGTCAGTTTAGGTGGATGGCCATGTCTTGGTAGGTTTGCATTTGTGCCATATTCTTTCCGTTTTCAGATGATAGATTGAACAGTGCTCCTTGAGATGTTCCAAGCTTGGGATTTTTTTTTTATTACCTAACCCTGCTTTAAACTTTTCCACAACTTTATCCCTGACCTGTCTGGTGTGTTCCTCTATTTACTAATTAGGTGACTTCTAAAGGCAATTGGTTCCACTAGATTTTTGTTAGGGGTATCAGAGTAAAGGTGGCTGAATACAAATGCACGCCCCACTTTTCAGATATTTATTTGGAAATCATTTGGAAAACCATTTATCATTTTTCTTCCACTTCACAATTATGTGCCACTTTGTGTCGATCTCTCACATAAAATCTCAATAAATCATTTGTTTTTGGTTGTAACAAAATGTGGAAAATTTTATGGGGTAGAAATGTTTTTTCAAGGCACTGTACCTCTCAGTTGTCAGGTGTATACAGCTAAATAATTTAGCTTGAGTCCTGTAAATCCATTATGACTTGTCTGTAAAAATATAATCTATAGAAAATGGTTAGAAAACCTTGATAAAACTACCACTCACAAATTAAAGATAAGAGGAGTTGTTTTGTATATTAGAGCAAATGCACAGGCCAGCTAAGTACTGTATAGGTTTAAGTACAAGTCATTAGCTCTATTAAGCCATACACAGCTCAAATTTCGGCTGAATTTGCTGAAATTCAAGCCTTGGGTAGCCCTCTCAGCAAAACTCGGCTCAACAAAAGTAAATTTAAAAATCAGAGGAACCAGGTGGAAAACTGTTGATCAAACGGGCTGCGTCTAATCAGATGAAGTCACTCTCTGGGTATTGAGACAACTGCTGGTGTTGCTTCTGTCTAAATATAACAGCTGCCAGCCACCAGTGTAGATTCCTCCATCTATGCTGTTTAGCATGGATGGGGGAATTGATTCCTCTTGTTCAGCCCCACAAATCATTGCTTGTTTGGCTAGCTATAGTAGAAGTGGCCGGTTTACAGCTTGGTAGACTGTAATATCCTTTTCTTGTACCCAAAGCAGTGCTCTATCCTTCACCTCATGCCAACCTCAAGCACTCACTGGGGTTGATTTACTTAAACTGGAGAGTGCAAAATCTGGTGCAGCTGTGCATAGAAACCAATCAGCTTCCTTTTTTTTTGTCAAAGCTTAAACAAGTTGTAAAGACAGAAGGTTTTTTTATCATGAAGATTAAAAAAAGTTCTGTGTACAGCAGCCTAAACCCCAGCACCCCCCCCCCCCCAATTACCTATATGAGCATCTTCTCTCTCCAGCGATGTCCACAATCCCCTCAGCCATCCAGTACACTGTTCCTGATTGGCTGGGACAGAGCAGTGGTGCTATTGGCTCCCGCAGCTGTCAATCAAAGTCAGTCAACCAATCAGGGGAGAGAGGGGGCAGGACCAGGTCGGGGCTATGTGTCTGAATGGATACATGGAGCTCTGACTCAGCTTGGGTGACCCCTGTAGCAAGCTGCTGGCTGAGGGGCACCCAAAGGAGGGAGGGACTAGGAGCAGCTAAGAGGGAACTGAGAAGAGGAGGATCCAGTCTACTCTGTGCAAAACCAACTGCACAGAGAGGGTTAGTATAATATGTTTGTTTAAAAAAAAAATGAGCCTTTACCATCACTTTAATTGAACAAGCTGAAGTTAGAAGCTTGATTTTGCACTCTCAGTTTTAGTAAATCGATCCCAGTGTGTGTGTACTAGAGGCAGAGCTTGTGACAAGCTGGCTTGAAGAGAAGTTTATACAGGGTATCACAAGCTCTGCCCCCCCCCCCCTCCAAATGATGCACACGAGAGGCCAACGGCTCAGATCACATATTTGTTACTCTATGATGAGAACTGCACAAGTCAGGAAGTTGTACACGGACATTTTTACCAATGTTTGCAATGCCTTATTATACAATACTTATCAAATTTACCTTGGTATCAGAATCATAATATAAAATTGTATAAATGACCCTTCTCATCTAACTATGGTGGGTGGTTTTATCAAATTTTATTTTACCAATTCCACACCTTTAAATTTACATTTTTAGAGATGATTCTGTTGATCTTGATGTGCACAATTGAGAAGAGGGGCTACACAAAGTCTATATATTCATGGAGTCCTGAAGACTACACAAACTAGGTCTGGAGGTGTATTTGGTATTGACTACATTTGGAGTAGCATGTATGTGTGTGTGTGTATGTATGTATGTGTGTATGTATGTGTATGTGTATGTATATATATATATATATATATATATATATATATATATATATATATATATATATATATATATATATATATATATATATATATTAATATTTGCAACAAAAAGTATGTGAACCCTTTTGGAATGATATGGTTTTCTGCACAAATTGGTCATAAAATGTGATCTGGTCTTCATCTAAGTCACAACAATAGACAATCACAGTCTGCTTAAACTAATAACACACACAGAATTAAATGTTACCATGTTTTTATTGAACACACCATGTAAACATTCAAAGTGCAGGTGGAAAAAGTATGTGAACCCCTAGACTAATGAGATCTCCAAGAGCTAATTGGAGTGAGATGTCAGCCAACTGGAGTCCAATCAATGAGATGAGATTGGAGGTGTTGGTTACAGCTGCCCTGCCCTATAAAAAAATACACACCAGTTCTGGGTTTGCTTTTCACAAGAAGCATTGCCTGATGTGACTGATGCCTGGCACAAAAGAGCTCTCAGAAGACCTACGATTAAGAATTGTTGACTTGCATAAAGCTGGAAAGGGTTATAAAAGAATCTCCAAAAGCCTTGCTGTTCATCAGTCCACGGTAAGACAAATTGTCTATAAATGGAGAAAGTTCAGCACTGCTGCTACTCTCCCTAGGAGTGGGTGTCCTGTAAAGATGACTGCAAGAGCACAGTGCAGACTGCTCAATGAGGTGAAGAAGAATCCTAGAGTGTCAGCTAAAGACTTACAAAAGTCTCTGGCATATGCTAACATCCCTGTTAGCGAATCTACGATACGTAAAACACTAAACAAGAATAGATTTCATTGGCGGATACCACAGAGGAAACCACTGCTGTCCAAAAAAAAAATTGCTGCACGTTTACAGTTTGCACAAGAGCACCTGGATGTTCCACAGCAGTACTGGCAAAATATTCTGTGGACAGATGAAACCAAAGTTGAGTTGTTTGGAAGAAACACACAATACTATGTGTGGAGAAAAAGAGGCACTGCACACCAACATCAAAACCTCATCCCAACTGTGAAGTATAGTGGTGGGGCATCATGATTTGGGGCTGCTTTGCTGAGTCAGGACCTGGACGGATTGCTATCATCGAAGGAAAAATTAATTCCCAAGTTTATCAAGACATTTTTCAGGAGAACTTAAGGCCATAAATCAACAACAGAATGGCTTAAACAGAATGACATATGCATTCTGGAGTGGCCCAGTCAGAGTCCTGACCTCAACCCGATTGAGATGCTGTGGCATGACCTCAAGAAAGCTATTCACACCAGACATCCCAAGAATATTGCTGAACTGAAACAGTTCTGTAAAGAGGAATTACTCCTAACCGTAGTGCACGTCTGATCTGCAACTACAGGAAACGTTTGGTTGAAGTAATTGCTGCCAAATGAGGTTTAACCAGTTATTAAATCCAAGGGTTCACATACTTTTTCCACCTGCACTGTGAATGTTTACATGGTGTGTTCGATAAAAACATGGTAGCATTTAATTCTTTGTGTGTTATTAGTTTAAGCAGACTGTGATTGTCTATTGTTGTGACTTAGATGAAGATCGGATCACATTTTATGACCAATTTGTGCAGAAATCCGTATAATTCCAAAAGGGTTCACATATATATACAGTTGCAATAAAAAGTATGTATGTGTGTGTGTGTGTGTGTGTATGTATATATATATATATATATATATATATATATTTATATATATATACAATTTGCACTGTTTCACTTTCTTAAATATTGAGTAGTTCTCTTGTGGTTCACACACTACTGCCACTTTTTTACCCAGACTGTGATATCTCTATTCAGGGCAGGGCCTACATCTCTTTAGCCTTCTCAGAAGAGTTAGACCAATTGCAGAAACCATTGTACCAATGTGTGTGTGTATATATAGTTATAGAAAGAAAGAATGAATTTGTATACCTGCAGTATACTCTCCTGAAAACTATGTATGTACAGTATCTCACAAAAGTCAGTACACTCCTCACATTTCTGTAAATATTTTATTAGATCTTTTCATGTGACAACACTGAAGAAATAACTTTGCTACAATGTAAAATAGTGAGTGTACAGCTTGTATAACAGGTGTAAATTTGCTGTCCCCTCAAAATAACTCAACACACAGTCAATGTCTAAAACGCTGGCAACAAAAGGGAAATGTCCAAATTGGGCCCAAAGTGTCAATATTTTGTGTGGCCACCATTATTTTCCAGTACTGCCTTAACCCTCTTGGGCATGGAGTTCACCAGGGCTTCACAGGTTGCCACTGGAGTCCTCCTTCCACTCCTCCAAGATGACAAAACAGAGCTGGTGGATGTTAGAGACCTTGCGCTCCTCCACCTTCCGTTTGAGGATGCCCCACAGATGCTCAATAGCGTTTAGGTTTGGAGACATGCTTGGCCAGTCCATCACCTTTACCCTCAGCTTCTTTAGCAAGGCAGTGGTCGTCTTGGAGGTGTGTTTGGGGTCGTTATCATGTTGGAATACTGCCCTGCGACCCAGTCTCTGAAGGGAAGGGGATCATGCTCTGCTTTAGTATGTCACAGTACATATTGACATTCATGGTTCCCTCAATGAACTGTAACTCCCCAGTGCTAGCAGCATTCATGCAGCCCCAGACCATGACACTCCCACCACCATGCTTGACTGTAGGATAGACACGCTTGTCTTTGTACTCCTCACCTGGTTGCCGCCACACACGCTTGACACCATCTGAACCAAATAAGTTTATCTTGGGCTCATCAGACCACAGGGCATGTTTCCAGTAATCCATGTCCTTAGTCTGCTTGTCTTCAGCAAACTTTTTGCGGGCTTTCTTGTGCATCATCTTTAGAAGAGGCTTCCTTCTGGGACGACAGCCATGCAGACCAATTTGATGCATTGTGCTGCGTATGGTCTGAGCACTGACAGGCTGACGACCCCCCCACCCCTTCAACCTCTGCAGCAATGCTGGCAGCACTCGTACGTCTATTTCCCAAAGACAACCTCTGGATATGACGCTGAGCATGTGCACTCAACTTCTTTGGTCGACCATGGTGAGGCCTGTTCTGAGTGGAACCTGTCCAGTAAACCGCTGTATGGTCTTGGTCACCGTGCTGCAGCTTAGTTTCAGGGTCTTGGCAATCTTCTTATAGCCTAGGCCATCTTTACGTAGAGCAACAATTTTTTTTTCAGATCCTCAGAGTTCTTTGCCATGAGGTGCCATGTTAAACTTCCAGTGACCAGTATGAGAGAATGAGAGCGATAACACCAAATTTAACACATCTGCTCCCCATTCACACCTGAGATCTTGTAATACTAATCAGTCACATGATACTGGGGAGAGAAAATGGCTAATTGGGCCCAATTTGGACATTTTCACTTAGGGGTGTACTTACTTTTGTTGCCAGTGGTTTAGACCTTAAAGTGGTTGTAAACCCTTGTTTACAACTTTATGTTACAGGTAAGCCTATATTAAGGCTTACCTGTAGCTAACAAGGATATCTCCTAAACCTGCACCTGTGTTTGCATGTGCTGACGTCATGCGGCACATGCACACTTAAGACAACTGAAGCAACGATGCTATATGTTGTTGCTTCAGTTGTACTGTACAGTTCCCGCACGCATGCGCGGAGTGACGTCATCGCGGCTCCAGCTAATCACAGCGCCGGAGCCGCGATACCCGGAAGTTACTCCGGGACAACATGTCGGAGGGGGAGACGTGGACCGATGCGGGGGCTTCGATCTGAATTAAGTAATACATAATTCGCTAGTATGCTATGCATACTAGCTAATTATGCCTTTGTCTTGCAGGGTTTTTTGTTTTTTCGCTGAGGGTTTACTTCCTCTTTAATAGCTGTGTGTTGCGTTATTTTGAGGTGACAACAAATTTACACTGTTATATAAGCTGTACACTCACTACTTTACATTGTAGCAAAGTGTAATTTCTTCAGTGTTGTCACATGAAAAGATATGATAAAATATTTACAAAAATGTGAGGGGTGTACTCACTTTTGTGAGATACTGTATGTACCTTTTGGATGGCCTGCTTGACCCTAAGGAAATTTTGAGACTCCTTAATTATTGTGAACTTTTTAGTTGAAAGTATTTAAGTTAAGCTCCAGGCCAACAAGAAATTGTATTCCAAAACTGATCCCCAGTCATATATGAAATGTTTTGTACTCCTCTTGTATCTGAAAGGCTACTTTTATGGTTGGCAACAAAGCACCCCTAAACAATTCTCAGCTGTGCTTCTTTTTGTTGGGATGAGTAATTCCCCCGGAATGGTCACCTTCACTACCCACAGTGTGAGGGCTTTTGGTCTCTCCAGTTTAGGCCTTATGAGCTTACTTAGAAGTGCTAATAGGACTGCCTAAAAATGTGCCTATAGAGAATGGTCACCTTCAGTTCCCATTGTGTGAGGGCTTTTTGGCCTCTCCAATGTATGGGCTTGCTTAGAAGTGCTCATAGGACTCCCCAAAAACATGCCTACAGATCATTCCATAAAAAAGATTTGCTCAGAGACTTCTGGAGGGCATAATTCATTGATGGGCACCGATCTTACCAGGATAAGATATAGCTGCCAGATCTGTCCTGTAGAGGAGGGGGTTGATCACTAGAATACTTTTAGACTTTAACTAAAACTATAAATATTGTTGTTTTGCTACTTTTTTTTTTTTTAATTTAATAAAATATATGTATTATATAAATATGCATATTATTGCTATACTATTATTAAAGTGTGTAATTAAAATAAAAACTTAACAATATTTGAACGGAGAATTGTGTTTCTTGATACTTGTGTTGAGTATTTTACTTAGATTTCCAAAAGGCAACACACAGTAGTATGCAGTATTTTAGTGCAGTCAAACTGCTTTTGTAAAGCTGACCACACCCTTCACAAAATTTTATAATCTGCTTAAACTTACCAGTAACTCTTAGGGCCTAATCAGTACACCCATTTTATATGGAAGCAGGTAGGCTTTCACACATATGTTTGCAAAATTAAATGAGATTGTACAATCGGACCCGGATGGCCTCTCAAAACATCAACTGAAATGTATGACACATGTCTTGACAGCAACAAAACTATAGGAAAGCCTATTATGATATAACTTACCTTGGCTCCAAGACACTTGCACCCCCTTTTCTTTCTTTCCCCATTTCTTATTTGCTTTTTGATTGTTATGAGGTAGGTTCTCACAGGCTATTCTTGTATTGTTCTTCACTGTTGTCACCCAAATGTAACCCTATTATGACCCCCTGTCAGAAGTTTTTGTTTTTGCCATCTGCATGTAACATTGCATAGGTTCCCCTTCACCTCATGTCCTATAGCCAGAACAGGATGTAAGTGGAAATCCCTCCAAATTGAGGGAATTCCTGGTTGCCCCTAGAGCTAGTGTCCTCTTTGGATGATTTCACCTCTATTCCTGTTCTGGTGACAACTTACCTGCTTCCCGACCGCCTCACGCAAATGTACTGCGACAGAAGGGCACTTACAGGCAGATTAACGTACCTGTATGTTGCCCTCTTAGAGGGGGCTTGCGGGCGCGCGGGCGCCCGCTGGGAGCTCCGTGAGTGTGATCGCGGGTCCCGCGGACTCTATGTCTGCGGGGATACCCGCGATCGTCTCACGGAGAGGAAGAACGGGGAAATGCTAATGTAAACAAGCATTCCCCATTCTGCCTAATGACACTGATCACCGCTCCCTGTAATCGGGAGCGGTGATCAGTGTCGTGTTACACATAGCCCATCCCCCCACAGTTAGAATCACTCCCTAGGACACACTTAACCCCTACAGCGCCACCTAGTGGTTAACCCCTTCACTGCCAGTCACATTTACACAGTAATCAATGCATTTTTAATCGCTGTATAAATTAAATGTGAATGGTCCCAAAATAGCGCCAAAAGTGTCCGATCTGTCGCAGTCATGATAAAAATCACTGATCGCCGCCATAACTAGTAAAAAAAAAATAATAAAAATGCCATAAAACTATCCCCTATTTTGTAGACGCTATAACTTATGTGCAAACCAATCAATAAACGCTTATTGCAATTTTTTTTTTTTTTTTTTTTTTTTTTTTCAAAAGAAATTTATATATTTTTAGGGGATATTTATTATAGTAAAAAAATATTGCTTTTTTTTCAAAATTGTCGCTCTTTTTTTGTTTATGGCGCAAAAAATAAAATCCGCAGAGGTGATCAACTACCACCAAAAGAAAACTCGGACATCAATTTTGTTTGGGAGCCACGACCGCGCAATTGTCAAAGTGACGCAGTGCCAAATCACAAAAAGTGCTCTGGTCTTTGGCCAGCCAAATGGTCTGGGGCTTAAGTGGTTAAAATATGTAATTTTCTCAATGTTTATTTTAGTAATAACAGAAAACAGAGCAGGTGAATCTCCCTAACAGGGGGACACAGACAGAAATAATAACCTGGCAGATGATCTAATCTAATCTTCACTCTGTTCAAAACTAAAAAAAAAAAGTTTTTATCAAATCTTACTAATTCCACACCTTTTAGAGATGATTCTGTTGATGTGCACACTTGAGAAGATGCAAGATGTATGTGTGAAGAAAGGAGTACCTTATACTGCATACTAATAACAATCACTGTTTTTAAAGGGCACCTTCGCCAACATGTTTGTGTGGTAGATAACCTATGCCAACATTTGTTCTTCAATTAGGAAACTTGCTTACTGTAACATTCATCCTATTTATAATGGGAGAATGTTAGGTTCACTGCTCATTCCCAGGACCTTATTTTTGGCAAACATGGGCTCTACTATCACATTTGCATCTTTTAATGCACATGCAGTAGTAAAACCTTGTACCATGTTTACCATTGATGAAAGCAAAATGGTTGTTATTAAAGTGTAGTGGTCCCGCTGATAAACCAGGTTCTGATCCCTTAATGGAGCAAACAGCCAGGCACAGGGTAAATTCAGCCAGATGCAAACAGTAATCAGGAATGTGTGTAATCAGGCAGATGGTGTCTTTTTTTTATTATTTTTAGTTTTATTTGTTTTATAGAACTAGAATTGGAATCGAGACAGGCTTTGGGACACCCAGAACTAAATAACTTGAATGAGGACACTATTTTGAAGCACTTTTTTTAACCAAAGTAAAACAGTTATCTGTACAAACAGTAGCAACAGGTTTAAATAAAGGGGGGCTTCCTCTAAGACGCAGGTCTGGAACAGTCACAGGGGTGTACAGGCAACAGTCTCTCTCTCTCTTGCTCTCTCTCTCTGTATTTCTCTGCAGCCTACTTACTGTGATCCAGGCAATCTAAAGGCCTTCTGTCATGGTTTGGAGTCCAGCTCGGAGGCCAGTATATATATAGCAGTGGAGCAGTGCCCACTGACAATTGGGACAGGTATACAAGCAGGTCACCCTGGCTAATGACACAGGTTCACCTGAGGTGCGGGGTCTAAGTACTAACTGGTATTCACCAGAGCTCCTAATGGTGTAGAAGGGCTTTTCTGCATGTTAGTACCAGGTTGCGGTCCTCAGGATCGCTCCACCAGAAGATGGGCAATCCAGGGTCCAGTAGCAGATATAGCAAGTAGGGATCAAGCAGAAGCGTAGTCTCTAAAAAGCCAAAAGACAGTAACAAATTGGTTTCAGGTTAGTATTGAGCTGAAGTGTAGTCGAGGAACAAGCCAAAGGTCAATACCGAATGGCAAAGATATGGACAGCAGCAGGAGAGAGAAAAGTGAGATATTGGCTGGAGAGAGCACAATATTCTGGCAAACAGGAAATACAGAGACATGGCTTAAAACAGGAAATTCATGGGAGGAGCAAAGAGTTCAAGATTCAAGACAGACAAGATTCAGGATCTTTTGAGGAATAGGCCAGTGAATTGTCGAGCATTCCAGTTGGCTCAGCAAGCAGAGTCATTGCCTGACACAGCAGAGGTCCCATGTTTTAGTCCAGGTCCTTCTATCAGCTTCAGTTGACGCTGGCATAAAGTATCCCAGGAAGACACCTTCTGGGTGTTGCTTTGGGTGTTCCTGCAACTTTAGGGATGATACTTTAGCTCTTTGATGAGCTAGAATCATCCAGAACTTTTGAAAGCTTCTTCTAACCCTTGGAAGGTTTAAAAGCATTTCCAGGCTGGGTTACTCTCCTGCAGGCAAAAGACCCTGCTACTCTGCTCTCACCCTTTTATACCACTCTCGGCTCCCTACTGGCCGTTTTCCCGACCAGGGAATGGCTGAGGCTGTATCCAGGGCCAGATTAGACTCTACCTCTCCTGCTCACTATGTTCTCAGAGAGTTCTGGAAATACGGGGAGACAGGCAAGCCTGCAGCTGCAGAACTCAGTGCAGGCAAAACACAATTATGTCTCCACTTCTAACGGCAGAGCCAAAAATCTAAATGTGCCTGACTTTTAGCACCTAAACTAGGAGGGTGCTACATAAGTAATATTTTGTAACACTGTGCAATGTTACTGTTATGCAGAACTGTATTTGGTCACAAGATGACAGTGTTCCGCAACTTAGTTATCACACAACCTATACAGCAGTGGTCATCAATCCTGTCCTTAGGGCCCACTAACAGGCCAGGTTTGCAAGATATAGGCATTTTTTTAAATTGTGAACATAGAGGGTGCAGACTGAAAGCTGCCATGGACTAGCCTGGAAGACTGAGGGTATCATGGGATATTTTGTGGAGGAGGAGAGTTGGTTATTCATTCGGTTGATAAGATATCTGCCCACTGAAGTTTGGCATCTGGTAAGCAGGCTTTGCATGCGGTGTCGATGCACTTATTAACCCCTTCACTGGTAGATATTCGGTTGATACTTCACACGATTACAGCATTCACTATTTGTTATTTACCTTCTGGTAAGCAGGTTCCCCGTGTGATGTTGTTGTACTTATTTCTTCACTGATAGAGGATTCACATACCCGCATGATTTGCACTAAATATTTAATATCTGGTAAGGAGGCCTTTTGTGCGGCATCTGCTGCTATCAAAGATATTTTTTCAAACACTGGGTGTTTAATACATGAAATTTATATCTCTCTCAATATGTGAGTGTCACTCTTTATTTTTATCCATTAATTTATATGTCAGTATTACGCTATGTTGTCACTTTATTTTTTGGGTTAATTTTCCGTGGATTCAATGCTTATTCAACGTGAGTGAAAATTGCTACAACCCACTGTGACCGGTTCTAAAAGGCCCAGGCTGGGTTTAAGCCCCATGTTCGATTTGGCTTGCTATCCGGTAAGCATGCCATTCATCAGTTGGGAATACCTTTTGCTTCATCCAATCACAGAGTGTTTTAATGGACAGTTGAATTGTTCTGGATTTTTTTTTTCTTCTTTTTTTTGGACTTTAATTAGTTTTACATGACCAAGATTTTATTTCTCTCACAGAATTTATTTATTTATCATATTTTAAGCGCGGCATTTCTATTTTGTACAGGTTTGCAAGATAACTGAAATACATCACAGGTGATATCATTTGCTACTCAGTGATTGCAGTATTCTAGTCTGCATCTCCCCGAGGTAATACATAAAACCTGGCCTGTTAGTGGGCCCTGAGGACAGGGTTGATGACCACTGCTATACAGGAATGCTGAGACTTGTATGCTGTAAACAGGATTCTTTCATCCAGATTATCTGAAGCTGAACTACACCACCCAAGAGGACTGGCAAACGGGATGGGCACATTTAAAAAGGAAACGCCTGGGAACACAAAGGTAGATGGTAGAGACTATGTTGGAGGCCAGACGTGAGAGGGAGAGCAGAGTGGATCCACATGGGCCCAGGCTGGATAGAACCGAGCTGGGAATTTGCAGAGCCACCAGAGAGAGAGTTGATCATCCTGAGGAGGCAGGTTAGCAGAACCTGTAGATAGGCTGACTGGGACATCGCCATCTACACAGCTATACAAGAGGACTGACAAAGGGGGTTTCCCTCCAAATGAAAGGTCATCATTTCGCCCTGCTGAGCTGTGAGACCAGGTGAGAGGGTTCTTAACCCGCACAACGCTGCTATTGCCTCTTATGCCCTGTACACACGACCGGTTTTGCTGTCGGAATAAACTCTGAAGGTTTTTCCGACGGAATTCCGCTCAAGCTGTCTTGCATACACACGGTCACACCGAATTCCGACCGTCAAGAACACGGTGACGTAAAACACGAACGACGGGACAACACGTACGACGTCTCGTACTTGCTTCAGAGCATGCGTCATTTTTGGTACATTAGAACAGCATACAGACGTGCGGTTTTCCTTTATAGGAATTTGTTTCGTCGGAAAAATATAGAACATGTTCTCTATCTAAGTCCGTCGGAACCTTCGACACAAAAAATCCGACGGGGCATACACACGGTCGGAATACCTGATGAAAAGCTCGCTCCCATCGGACTTTTTATGTCGGAAATTCCGACCACGTGTACGGGGCATAAGACTGTTGTTGCAATAAGTTGCCCAGAACAATTCACAGTACAGGCCTCTATCTTTAAGCACAGACGCCACAACCCACCCAGTCCTGCAGTCTAACATCTTTATTGTTTTTATCAACACTGCCTACAGGATACCAGAATTCACCCCTTTGCTTCCTTTGCTAGGCAGAAATTCTACACATATTCCACTGTGGACTCAAGCTATCCAAGGAATAAATTGGCATTTCAAGTGCTGGTTTCTATTTAAATGGACATACCTCAGACAAAATCTATTTCCCCCCTTTTTCCTTTCAAAGCAATCCCAGTTACCCTTTGATATCCTTAAAGCAGGGGAAGGCGACCTCGGCCCCCCAGCTGTTTTGAAACTGCAAGTCCCATGAAACACTGAAGGACCCTGATAATCACAGGCATAACTCCTAGAGGCAGAGACATGGTGGGATTTGTAGTTTCACCACAGCTGGAATGCCAAGGTTGCCTACCCCTGCCTTAAAGTGACTCTTCACCCTATCAGTGTTTACTGAAGGAGGATTTTACCAATCCTTTGGGCAACTCTGTCTTCCTCAAAGAGACTACATCCCTATTGTGCACCAACATAAGGGCTCCAACTAGCCGAAAGAAGAGTTCTTCATGTGTTTGGGGTATCTGTTGAAAAATGTACTTACTAAAAAAAAAAAAAAAAACAGTTTTTCTTAGTTTTTGTCAGTAAATTTCGTAAATAATTTTTCTCCTTCACTGATGTGCGCTAATGAGGCGGCACTGATTAGCTGGCATTGATGAGGCACTAATATGCTGCACTGATAGGTGGCACTGATGGGCACTGATGGGTGGCACTGGTGGGCACTAATAGGTGGCACTGGTGGACACTGAGAGGCGGCATTGAGGGGCAGTACTGATAGGCGGCACTGATAGCCAGCACTGACTGACATCACTAATGGGCACCGCACTGATGGTGGGCACTGATTGCTGGCACTGGTGGCGCTGTATTGTAATCGGGGCACTGATGATCAGTGCCCTTATTACATGTCTGGATGTCCCCTGCATGGAGATGCCGCTGATCGGCTCTCCTCGTCACACACTCTGTGTGAGGTGATGAGCCTTTTACATGTGATCGGCTGTGATTGGACACAGCCAATCACATGGTTAACCACTTGCTTACTGGGCACTTAAACCCCCCTCCTATCCAGACCAATTTTCAACTTTCAGCACTGATGCACTTTGAATGACAATTGCGCGGTCATACAACACTGTACCCATATTACATTTTTATCATTTTTTCATCACAAATAGAGCTTTCTTTTGGTGGTATTTGATCACCTTTGCAGTTTTTACTTTTTGTTAAAAAAAAATGTAAAAATATGAATTAAAAAAAAAAAAAAATATTTTTTTTATATTTTGTTATAAAAAATTTAAAACAGGTAATTTTTCTCCTTCATTGATGTACGCTGATGAGACGGCAGTGATGGGCACTGATAGGTGGCAGTGATGGGCACTGATGGGTGGCAGTGATGGGCACTGATCAGTTACACTGATAGACAGCACTGCTAGGTGGCACTGATTGGCACTACTGGTGGGCATTGATAGGTGGCACTTGTGGGCATTGATAGGTGGCACTTGTGGGCACTGTTAGGTGGCACTATTAGGTGGCACTGATGAGGCAGATGTGCCTCTTCCACTTCAGGACTGATGTCCCTTACATCTGAGCCGGTGATCGGCTTTTTTTTCTACTCACGCTGTCAGCGTGAGTAGAAAAAAAAAAGATTACCGATCTTTTGTTTACATCATGTGATATGCTGTCATTGGCTGACAGCTGATCACATGGTAAGGGGCTGGGACCGGCCCCTTACTTGGATCGGCGACCTGCTCGGCGCGCGCCTTGCAGGTCGCGTGCACAGGGGAGGCCGTTATATGACGGCCTCCCGAGAATTCAGGTCCGCGCTGTGGCCGTCATTCGGCCATAGCGCGGATGTAAAGTGGTTAAAGAGCCACGGCCCTCTACAAAGATCAGGGTCGCGCCGTGTCCTAGCAACACAGCGTGGCCGCGTTTGCCACGCTGCTTGCCCCGCGGGCATGCGACTTCATATGAGGTTGTCCCAGAACGAGAGCTGCACTGCCCCTCCATCATTTGCTGGTGGGCTGGGCGGCAATCGATTAAATACCTGACTCTTCTCACTGAGAGCCTGCAAGTGAGCTAGCCCAGTGTTTGTTCTTTCCTTCCTTCTTCTATCATCCACTTACTTGAGGAAAATTTTTCGGTTTGGGAGCTCACATTTAAGAGCCGGTTCACACTGGGGCGACTTGTCAGGCGACCTAGTCGCCTGACAAGTCGCCTCCCGTTCTGTACAATGGAACCGTTCTAATCGGAGCGACGCAAGTCGCTCCGACTTAGAAGAAAGGTTCCTGTACTACTTTGGGGGCGACTTGCATAGACTTCTATACAGAAGTCGTCTTGCAAGTCGCCCCGGCAGTCGTGTGCAGGTCGCCTCGGTGAGGCGACCTGCAAGTCGTGCCGCGTCTAGTGTGAACCGGCACTTTATCTTCAGTCCTTTAGGATGGGTGGGAGTGGTTTAAAGTGGTACTGTATTGTGTTTTATATTGCTTTTCTCGTTGGTGTTTTGCCAATTGGAAGACTGTGCCAACTGTTTCTTTTGCTTAGTTTTCCATTTCCGTGACATTAATACAAGTTAAACATTTATCTCATCAGTGTGTACGTGTTTGTCCTTTGTGTGACAGCCAGGAAGTCACCTGGCCAAGGTATTTCAGTGGTGTCAGCAGGGGCAACACTCTGCTCAGGGTTCAGTAGTGAACAGGGTACCCAAAATACTCAGCTGCTCCTGAGGGGGTAGTGCTACAACTTTTTATGGTTACCATAATTATTAAAGATGCAAGCTTTCCTGACTCTTAAATCTTTTTTGAGCTTTATGCAATATCAATTGTATAAAGCCTGAGGAAAAGATCTAGGGGGTCCCGAAAGCTTGCATAGTCAATAACTTGTATTAGCCAATAAAAGGTGTTGCTTAAAAAGACAAACCTTCTGCACTAATGCAAATGCTGGGATAGCGACTAATAGTGCTGAACTTTTATTTTACATATCAGTGATAATCTAGATTCATGTAAGCAACATAGATTTGTGTGATTCTGTATCAGTGAATTCACAAGGCCGTAAATCCAAAAATCTCAGCAGATCACATAAATCTGGATGTATATGATCACCAATATACAGTGGCTAACTGATTAGAATTTCAGCCTAGCAGCACTAGGGTCATTGGTTCATACCTTAACCGCAGTACTACCTGCCTGGAGTTTGCATATTTTCCCTGTGCTTGCGTGGGTTTTATCCAGGTACTCCGGTTTCCTCCCACCCTCCAAAGACATGCTGGTAGGTTAGTTGACTCCTGTCTAAATTGGCCCTAGTATGTGTATGTTTGAATGTGAGTTGGGGACCTTACAATGTAAGTTCTTGGAGGTCTGGTGTGAATGTACAATATATGTGTAAAGTGCTGCATAAATTGAGGATGCTATATAAGTACCTGTAATAATAATATTACACTGTATGCAATTTGACTATGACTACTATAGCTGGGGTATACATGGTTAGGACAAAAAAGCTTTGGCCATACTTCTCCTATAAATAAAACAAATTTTAGCCTTTTAATATCACAAAAGAAATAAAGACACTCTAAAGAGTGCAGACAGGGAGGCTGCGCACCCTGGATTAAAATGGAAAACAGAAAATCCCCCTATTGGGGCTTTAATGCAGCCAGTAGTATATAATAGACAGAATACAAAAAAAGTAGCAATGGCTATTAAGTTTTATTGATGCAGGCAAATATTATCAACAAAAGTTGAGACATGGACTAAAATCCAAAAAATGATCAAAATAAGAAAACAATACCAATGACAGAGAGCAGTGTGCGATAGAGTTACATCATGGGCAACAGTAATACAATGACACAAAGATGTTGATTGTGTGAGATCCTGACGCGTTTCGACCCCAATGGGTCTTCTTCAGAGGCTAAATGTATGGAAAGACTGTAACAATGTAAACATGTGTCAAACAATTAAAAACCAAAAGAAAAAAAGTATATAAACAGTTCCATAGTGCATCTTTACCAGTCACGATGTATTCGGTGGTTACAGGTGGCCATAGTATAAGGGAGTTTCCCTCTTGTTATATCCCCGATCTCGTAGCCGGCGGGCCAGTCACAGGGGGAGCGAGTACCACCCACACATGTCTTACAAGGAATCACACACTGGGTATCCCCAAAATGTAGGGGGAGAAGGGGGGGGGCGGGAGTTTCCGCACTGCACCTGCGATAAAATGTCACAATGTATATTAAGTAGCAGATTCGAAAATTGAGTTTATAAGACAAAAAGGACAAAAAAGGAATATATCCATGTGGCTGATTGGATTTCCGGGGGTTGAATACTGAATGGCGGACGTGGTGGGAAGCGAGTCCACACCAAGGGGGAGACATCAAGGATGAGGGGGTGTGGGGAAGAAGGTGAAGGAAGGGGGGTGAAGGAAAGAAGAGAGGGGAAAAGGGGTGATCGACAGAGGTGGGATAAAAGGGGGGGGGGGAAGGGAGACGGGGAAGGGAAAGAAGGGGAGGTACGAAGGGACGGGGAAAGAAATGGAGGAGGTGGGAGAGGACCATGGTGGGGATCGACTCCCAGAAACACGTCCTTATTTGTGGGCGAGAAAACTGAGACACTGGAGTGTAATGTGTAAAGGCCCGTGAGTGTGGGAGGAGGCCCTACATGGGGCCATGAAGAGTGGATAGTGAAAAAACAAACACGAAAACACAAAAATGAGCGTGGGCAAAACAAGCAAAAGCCCCCATGGAAGTGTAATGAGTGAGTGACATGTGAAGAGAGTGTGTAGGGTGGGGAGGTGAGTGAGGGGGGGCAAAGGAGTTTCAAAGGTGTCGCAGATCAGATGATCAGGAATAATCTATAGTGTCACAAAGTGTGGAACAAGTAGGTCAAAGTTGTTGACCAAATGAGGGAAAGTATCACAATCGTGGTATAAACCACGCATCATGAATGCAGTAAAAGGGTATATGAATAGGTAAAGAATGTATACTTACCAACCAGGTTGAGTAATAAGACCACACAGAAGTGTCCAGTGGCAGCAAGTGATCCCACTGGACCTTACCTGAGGCCAGCATAGTTTATAGGGAGACTAATTTGCCTAGATGTCTCGCAGGTGCAGGTGTCCCGCCCCCTCCATCTGCTCCCCCACATGGGGAGAGCGACGCATTAGCGGCGCTAATGGTGTGACTCCCTCGGCGTTCCGGAAGAGATATTCTCCCGGAAACCCCCGTCACCTCCGCCGCAACAGCGTAGACGCCGTGACGTCACATGCACGCACGTGGTGACGTGCGCGCGCGGGCGAACAGGGCGTATTTGTATTACTGTACTGTACTGTATTACTGTTGCCCATGATGTAACTCTATCGCACACTGCTCTCTGTCATTGGTATTGTTTTCTTATTTTGATCATTTTTTGGATTTTAGTCCATGTCTCAACTTTTGTTGATAATATTTGCCTGCATCAATAAAACTTAATAGCCATTGCTACTTTTTTTGTATTCTGTCTATTATATACTACTGGCTGCATTAAAGCCCCAATAGGGGGATTTTCTGTTTTCCATTTTAATCCGGGGTGCGCAGCCTCCCTGTCTGCACTCTTTAGAGTGTCTTTATTTCTTTTGTCCAAAATTGGGTGGTTAAACACCCCTCCCCCGTTGCTTTTGACACTCGAGTCCAGACATTAACTGTGAACCACTTCCTGTGCCTTGGTCCTGTGAAGTCTTCCTCGGACGGGTCACACCCTTCCCGGCGAGGACTTCCCTCGGCAATAATACCTTTAAGCTCATCCCCATGAAGGATGTATTTTCCCATGGGATTGTACATACTGTTTGAAATGCTTTTCTATTGTACAGATACAGTACCCAAGCGGTTACCCCTCTTGTCCATTTGGACAACTGGACCTAGCAAATAATATTTTACATTTCTCAGTACGTCATAGCACAACCCATGGGACTTTGTACCATCAACAAACCCTTTTGATTTTGATTTATAGAGATGTCCTCGGGCACATGAATCAGTTCACAGTTTCTCATTTCCAAACTGTTTTGTTTAATTCTCATCTATTTTTGTTTACTTTTGGCTGTCATATTAGACCCTGTTCATTTTTGTACCCTATTGTTTCTATGTGCATGAGGGGCAGTGTAAACTATGCATATGTCATTTTTAACACATGATAGAATAATCTATTGATGGCCCTTTTTCATAGATATACATCTTTTATGGCTTTCCCTTCTCCCCCCCCCCCTTCTCCATGTTACGGCCACCACCTAGTGGCCTCGGTGGGCCGTGCCGCCTGGGGGGTGGAGACACCTCACACATGCCTTCCTGGCAGGGTGGGGCGACGCAAAGGGGCCCGCGTCTCCCCACGCGCCCACCATGTGGGGGTTCAAAACCTGCCAGCGGCGTTCCGGATCCCCTCCGGACGCCCTGTTCGCCCGCCCGCGCGCGCACGTCACCACGTGCGTGCATGTGACGTCACAGCGTCTACGCTGTTGCGGCGGAGGTGACGGGGGTTTCCGGGAGAATATCTCTTCCGGAACGCCGAGGGAGTCACACCATTAGCGCCGCTAATGCGTCGCTCTCCCCATGTGGGGGAGCAGATGGAGGGGGCGGGACACCTGCACCTGCGAGACATCTAGGCAAATTAGTCTCCCTATAAACTATGCTGGCCTCAGGTAAGGTCCAGTGGGATCATTTGCTGCCACTGGACACTTCTGTGTGGTCTTATTACTCAACCTGGTTGGTAAGTATACATTCTTTACCTATTCATATACCCTTTTACTGCATTCATGATGCGTGGTTTATACCACGATTGTGATACTTTCCCTCATTTGGTCAACAACTTTGACCTACTTGTTCCACACTTTGTGACACTATAGATTATTCCTGATCATCTGATCTGCGACACCTTTGACACTCCTTTGCCCCCCCTCACTCACCTCCCCACCCTACACGCTCTCTTCACATGTCACTCACTCATTACACTTCCATGGGGGCTTTTGCTTGTTTTTCCCACGCTCATTTTTGTGTTTTCGTGTTTGTTTTTTCACTATCCACTCTTCATGGCCCCATGTAGGGCCTCCTCCCACACTCACGGGCCTTTACACATTACACTCCAGTGTCTCAGTTTTCTCGCCCACAAATAAGGACGTGTTTCTGGGAGTCGACCCCCACCATGGTCCTCTCCCACCTCCTCCATTTCTTTCCCCGTCCCTTCGTACCTCCCCTTCTTTCCCTTCCCCGTCTCCCTCCCCCCCCCTTTTATCCCACCTCTGTCGATCACCCCTTTTCCCCTCTCTTCTTTCCTTCACCCCCCTTCCTTCACCTTCTTCCCCACACCCCCTCATCCTTGATGTCTCCCCCTTGGTGTGGACTCGCTTCCCACCACGTCCGCCATTCAGTATTCAACCCCCGGAAATCCAATCAGCCACATGGATATATTCCTTTTTTGTCCTTTTTGTCTTATAAACTCAATTTTCGAATCTGCTACTTAATATACATTGTGACATTTTATCGCAGGTGCAGTGCGGAAACTCCCGCCCCCCCCCTTCTCCCCCTACATTTTGGGGATACCCAGTGTGTGATTCCTTGTAAGACATGTGTGGGTGGTACTCGCTCCCCCTGTGACTGGCCCGCCGGCTACGAGATCGGGGATATAACAAGAGGGAAACTCCCTTATACTATGGCCACCTGTAACCACCGAATACATCGTGACTGGTAAAGATGCACTATGGAACTGTTTATATACTTTTTTTCTTTTGGTTTTTAATTGTTTGACACATGTTTACATTGTTACAGTCTTTCCATACATTTAGCCTCTGAAGAAGACCCATTGGGGTCGAAACGCGTCCGGATCTCACACAATCAACATCTTTGTGTCATTGTATTACTGTTGCCCATGATGTAACTCTATCGCACACTGCTCTCTGTCATTGGTATTGTTTTCTTATTTTGATCATTTTTTGGATTTTAGTCCATGTCTCAACTTTTGTTGATAATATTTGCCTGCATCAATAAAACTTAATAGCCATTGCTACTTTTTTTGTATTCTGTCTATTATATACTACTGGCTGCATTAAAGCCCCAATAGGGGGATTTTCTGTTAGCCTTTTAATATCACTTTAATCTTTCTATTCGCTTTATAATTCAATTATGATTGGAGAAACTTTCGTGTTTTTCCTCATTAAACTTTTTTGAACATAACTTTTTTATTTGTTCTTGTAATCATACAATTAAAGCAGAACTAAACCCAAAAAAAGAAATGTAATATATAACATCTTGCCAATCTTTAAATATGGTGGCTGCATTCATTTTATTTTTTTGGGCTTTTTCCCCTTTATTTTCATCTGGTGGTCTGGCCAGTACCACACTTCCTTTCTTGGGCTGGCCATAGATTAATCACTTCCTCTATCCACACTGGACCACCGTCGGGACATTGTATTCTGACAGCTGCACCTATTGCTGTCAGAATACACTGATCAGTGGATGCAGTTGCTGTCCTGAAAGTTTTCTCCTTCAAACAATCGACTTCTGTTGAACAGGGACGGTCACACACTGATTGAATTTTGATCTGTGGATGGCCAGCTTTATGCTAGGTTCACACACACGTGAGTTTAGGAAAGCATGTTAATCATGTTCCCCGACCCTCACAAAAAACGCTCTGCTTTATGGCAGATGTGAATGGGTGCTATTAATTTGTAATGGCACCCCCATCCATTGAAAAACACAGCTTGTCTTTAGGTGCGCAGAACTGCATGGTGTAGCCGCACCATGTGGTTCTGTGTTGCCGCGTTCTGAAAAACAGGTCAGGGACTTTTCCCCATGTTTCCCGCAGGTACAGCAACCCATTCAAATGAATACCTGCTATGCCCGCATGAATGCAGCATCCGTACAAGTGTGAACCTAGCCTTAGGGTGTCTTCACTTTATGGAGGGGAAATGAAGCCACCCTTGAACAACATTGTCAGCCTGTGGAACAGGTAGTGTTATATGCACTAGAAATTTAGATGGACTTGACTAACAAATTAAAGCCAAACTTCTGCTAACACTTTTTAGGCAGTTACAGCAACATAAAGTTTTTTTTTCTCTCTTTTGGCATAAAGATGGCCAAAGACACCCTGAAGAAGCCATGGAGAAGATGCCGATGAGGGACCTTGACTTTGGTTCCACTTTAAATACTTTGTCTCAACCCTCTAACTGCTAGAATAGTTTGGTCTGTTCAAGGAAGTTGAAAAATAACAGTCTCACTGCCTGTATCACCAGGTGGAATTTAAGGGGAAAGTTGTGTTAAAAAAAAAAACCTTTGATTAAGGTCTTGATGATGAAACAGGTGGAGTTTGATTATGCCATCACATTGCAACTAAAAAGTGCTGTGAGAGCTGGCAATAACACAGAGGGAGACAGAGGCAGGCTCTGGGTGAGTTTTAGTCCTTGTGCACAGGACTTGTGTACCTCTTAAAGTGGTTGTAAAGCTCAAGGTTTCTTACCTTCATGCATGGACACACAGAGCAGCGGCTTGGAAGGGAGTCTGCTCGGGTGCCACCATAACAAGCTGCTTGCTCTTGGGGCATTCAGCAGGAGCGCTGGAAGGGCCAGGAGTGCTGGAAGGGGACCCGAGAAGAGGAGAATCATGGCTGCTCTGTGCAGACCCACTGCACAGAGCAGGTAAATATACCATATCTTCTCTTTAATATCACTTTGTGAGTATATCTTTTGTATATTTATTTTAAATAAACCATTTAGACAGAGAGCACTGTTAGTTTTCATTTTTTGCTTTGAAGAATATATCTGTGCCCACCTGCGGAGTGGAGGAGACAGATTGGTGTTATTGCAGCCCTCCTTTAAAGGGAATGGGGCATAATAGGACCTCCTCTCAGTGGAGTAGGTGAGGTGGTGCTAATTTTATACATTCCTTTAAAAGGGGAAAAGTGTGGTATGGATCTTTGATAACCAGGACCCACCATTATAAGGGTAGTCCATCTTATTTATAGATTGGGAAAGGAACACGGAGTGGCAGTGTGTCAATATTTTCCATGTGGGATTCACGTGGAACAGCATATCAAGATTGAGCACTGAAGAGCACTTTGCATACTTTTGGTTCACATTTGAAAAAGGGACAGTATTGTATTTTTCTGAAGAGTAGGACTTTTATGATTTTTTTCTCATCTATGATTGTGGTGGGATGGTGTATTGCCGACCGTATACAGTACATATACGGTGGCTCTCCTGTGTAGGATCACATACCGAGTACATGATCAGTGCGCGGGGCTAGGGGGCGGCCCTGCCACCCCGGTTGTGCTGTGATTGGCTGAAGCACTTACCAGTCAGCAGGTGCCAGCTGCTGATTGGTCGCCGGCAGCAGACAATCGGCTCCAGAGATTACCAAATGGATCCCTGTGTAGGTAAACAAACACAGGGCTCTCTTCTGAGAACAGCAATGTGCTGTTTTTTTAATTCCTGCAATGCAAATTTCTTAGTAAAAACAGCACACAGTAAAACATGTTGGTCACACATTTAACCCCTAGATCAGTGATGGTGAATCTTGGCACCCCAGATGTGTCACAGCAAAGAGTCTGAATACTTAGGACCATGTGATATTTCAGTTTTTCTTTTTTATAAATAAATCTGCAAAAATGTCAACAATTCTGTGTTTTTCTGTCAATATGGGGTGCTGTGTGTACATTAATGAGGAAAAAAATGAACTTAAATGATTTTAGCAAATGGCTGCAATATAATAAAGAGTGAAAAATTTAAGGGGGTCTGAATACTTTCCGTCCCCACTGTATATTCCATGGTTTTTGGATGCTATAACTTTTGCGCAAACCTTTCGATATATGCTTATTGGGATTTTGTTTACCAAAAAATATGTAGCAGAATACATTTTGGTCTAAATTGATGAAGAAATTAGAGTTTTTAATTATTTTTTACTTTCTGCTATAAAAAAACATTTTTTTCTGAATTTTCTGTATTTTTTTTTGTGCATAGCACAAAAAATAAAAAATGCAGAGGTGATCAAATAACACCAAAATAAAACTCTATTTTTGGGGAAAAGGGACATCAATTTTATTTTGGTACAGCGCTGTATAACCGCACACTTGTCAGTTAAAATAACGCGGTCCCCTGTTTTATTGTTCATATATTTGAATATCCCTTTAAGCATTATCCAAGTCTCGCTGTTCCCTGTCTGGGTCCGGATGGCCATCAGGATGCCCAGCTTCCTGATTATATTATTGTGTCCTATGTAGTTGCACAGTTTTAAGTCTACGAGTATACGTTCTGGGTCTCCCATGCCGCCACCTCATATGCCTTCTATACCCTGCACATTCATGATCATTTTAATGTTGGTAATGTTATATGTGCCCATAAATACTATGTCTTGCCTAGCCTGTTGGCTTATGGATCTAAATGGTGTGACCCTCTTGGTTGTCATTTGATAAATACTGTGTTTTTCCCTTTTGTTTACCTGACTGAAAAATAAGGGAATTACAAAACTAACACAGTGCCCTACTGCAAAAGATAGCTTGGTTTTGAAGGGGGGTAAACCTTTCAGAGCTGAAGTGTTTAAAGCAAAAACTTTTTTTGAGTTTTGGTGGCTGCACCTAAATCACTGTCCCTGTTTGTCATGAGAAGAAAAGTGTCAAAATGTACCTTTCAAAATTACCGTATATACTCGAGTATAAATGTTAAAATAATACAGTCAGCGCAAAAATATAACTAACACGAAATGTAAGCTGCTGTGCACTGAAGGTAAACATATAAAACCTCTGGAAACATATAATGCAATAAAGCAGTGCAGCGCTAAACTAAAAGTCCATTAACACAGTCCCTTTAAGATAGAATCAGTTGTAGATAGGAAAACAGTTCTCCACTGTGATGATATAGGTGCTCAAAATTATTCCATGCAGTGCTACGCATCCATGATACCACCACCGGCCAGCCAAACCGCTCACCTCAGCAAATGGACCCCTGAACTAACAGATAGGTCAAACCAGCGTGTACCACACTAGGTGGAAGGGAATGGAGACTTGTCTGGAAAGATGGTCCCACGGTAGTGGAGATGGCACTCCAAATTGCAGATCATATCACATGTAATAAAAATGAAGATACATAGTGCACACTGCGTGGCTAAAAGTAGATATCATTTATTAAAAGTATAAGGTACTCACAAGCACAGCACTAAGCCCTAGTGCTGGGATACAGGTAAAATGTCATCAAAGGATAACGTGGGTTAAATGGCGGCTGCAGTGATGTCAGAAAGCTCCCGCACGCGTATCGTCCTCCTCTGGACTTCATCAGCGGTTAAACCGCTGGTTTGACCTATCTGTTAGTTCAGAGGTCCATTTGCTGAGGTGAGCGGTTTGGCTGGCCGGTGGTGGTATCACGGATGCGTAGCACTGCATGGAATAATTTTGAGCACCTATATCATCACAGTGGAGAACTGTTTTCCTATCTACAACTGATTCTATCTTAAAGGGACTGTGTTAATGGACTTTTAGTTTAGCGCTGCACTGCTTTATTGCATTATACTCGAGTATAAGTCGAATTTTTCAGCACATTTTTTTGTGCTGAAAGTGCCCCCTTCGACTTATACTCGAGTCAAGCACTTTTCTGCAGCAAAAAAATTCATTTTCCGAACCGATTTTGGGGCCCCGTATCTCAGGGCCACTTAGTGCTAGGAACCCCAAATTTAGCGTGCAAACCCAGTGGAACTGGTACCATAACATATCCAAAGCTGAAGTTCCTAGCCCTAAGTGGCCCCGAGATACGGGGCCCCAAAATCGGTTCAGAAAATGTCATTCTCTGCTGCAGAAAAGTGCTTGATATTTTCTGATCCGACTTTGGGGCCCCATATCTCAGGGCCACTTAGTGCTAGGATATTTTATGGTGCTAGTTCCACTGGGTTTGCACACCAAATTTGGGGTTCTTAGCACTAAGTGGCCCCGAGATACAGGGCCCCAAATTCGGTCAACTGTGTCTATCTGCAGCAATGTCATTTCGGGACCCTTTGGCTGCAGCTAGGGGGCATCTAGGAATCCTTAACTACCGAGTTTGAAGTTCAGGGGACCTATGGCTGCAAATGGGCACAGTGATGCTGCAAATGGGCATTGTTGACCCTCTTTTCCACTTACAGTAGCTGTGCATTTCTCACCCTCGTCTTATACTCGGGTCAATACGTTTTTCCCATTTTTTTGTGGTAAATTAGGGCCTCGACTTATACTCGGAACGACTTATACTCGGAACGACTTATACTCGAGTATATACGGTAACTGCAAATCCATTTTTTTAACTTCTTTTGTGCAGTGGCAACGCTTCTGCCTCCTCCCACAATTCCCAATTGCGACAGTATGTGTCTGCCAAGCTTTTAATGGACTACAGCATGAAACAGTGACATATAGTGGTCATGTGGCAATTTTTTTGGACAGACACGCATCAGTCATCTCTGCTTCAGCACTGCCCATCTCTGCCTAATACCACACAGCACACCACCCCACTGTGGAGAGTCTCTAGGAATGTTGGCAAGTGTAGTTTGCCTTCTAAGTTATTCAGGGGTGCTTTCACAAAATGCTTAAAAATTGCCCCAAGTTGTCCAAAAAATTTTTTGGGAAAGGTGTACAAGGTCAAAAATAGATAAACTTTTCTCCAGAAGAATTGCCACATTCCAGGCAAGACAATTTATGTTCAGAGGTAAAATTAATTTCTTGTGTTGCATTACGTTAGCCTTTTTCAACCTGGATGCCGAATTTTTCTGGGGTGCCTTGGACAAATGCCTAGAAAATTGCCCCCAATCGCCCAAAAAATGTCAACAAGCCAGTGGGTGGATCAAGCCTGCTTTTTGGTTACACAAGGCTACAGGTTCTTATTGTGCAACATTGCAACCTTGGGCCCCATGCAGGTCAGTTGCCTTGACGTCAAAGATTGATGAGGGGGATGTCAGATGCCTAAGGACTTCCTTGTTTGCACCTC
Source organism: Lithobates septentrionalis (assembly GCA_037952835.1). Lineage (NCBI taxonomy): Eukaryota > Metazoa > Chordata > Amphibia > Anura > Ranidae > Lithobates > Lithobates septentrionalis. Next base: position 2,145,105 of record JBBDGP010000780.1, read on the forward strand.
TCCATTAGCACTGGGGTCACGTTAGCCAAGTGAAGAAGAGAAAATGAGGGCAAAGAGAAAAGCTGTAATACTAGTCAGTACCAGTGTGCATTGTAAGCATAAATCACCTCTAATGTTGGGTTTCCTATGTTTATGGATGATGCCATGATACGTAAAACTTTGGTTTAGCTTTTTACATTTTAGAATGGAGTGCCCCAAGATTGTGCAGAATTTTACAGGGTGCTGTAACTGAAAAAAGGTTGAGAAACACTGCTTTAGACTCGGTAGGTGGCAGTGCTGACGGAAAGGATCACATATTGCAAAAAATTTGGGGAGTGAGAAAAATAATAGGATTTTTTAAAACCGCATACTTGTAAAATCCTTTTCTTGAGATTACATCACGGGACACAGAGCTCTATTCATTACATCATGGGTTAGATAGCCACCTTCAAGTGTTGGACACTGGCAACCCTAATTGTAAGGAGAGTTGCTCCCCTATATAACCCCTCACATATGGAGAGTACCTCAGTTTTGTAGCAAAGCAATAAGTATCCCGATGCATATATATACATAAATCCCGAAGAGGTGCGGGGAGCTCTGTGTCCCGTGATGTAATCTCAAGAAAGGATTTTACAGGTAAGCTGTTTTTTAAAAATCCTATTTTCTTTTTCATACATCACGGAGCTCTATTCATTACATCATGGGACATCCCAGAGCAATGCCCAAATTGAGGGGAGGGAGACACAGATCAGAAAAAAAGACCGCCATTGGACGTGAGGACCTACACTGCTGCCTGCAGTACACTGCGCCCAAAAGTGGTATCCTCATGCCCTCTTACATCCACCTGATAAAGCCTAGCGAATGTATGGACCGAAGACCAAGTTGCAGCCTTGCAGATCTGAGCCGTGGAGGCCCGGTGATGCACTGCCCGAGAAGCACTTACTGCTCTAGTTGAGTGCGCCTTAACATGAAAAGGAGGAATCTTCTTTTCCAAACCATAGGCCTGACCCAATAACTTGTCCAATCCACCTAGCTATAGTGGACTTCCACGGTGCCTGGCCCTTTCTGGGACCGTCTGGCAGTACAAACAGAAAGTCAGTCTTACTGCATCTGAGCAGGCGCATCCAGATAGATTTTGACTGCTCTAACAACATCTAGAGAGTGTAACAACATTTCCTCCGCAGACTGCGGATCTGGAAAAAAGGATGGTAGGACCACATCTTAGTTTAGGTGGAACCCTGATACCACATTAGGTAAGAAAGCCGGGTGAGGACACAACACCACCCTGTCTTTGTGAATAATAAAGTATGGCTCTTTACATAAAAAAGCCACTAACTCCGAAAACCCTCCTGGCAGAGGATATGGCAACAAGAAGAACCAACTTCAAAAGACACAAAGAAGCATAGCATAATGGTTTAAAAGGCTGTTTTTGCAAAACAGACAGAACCAAATTCAAATCCCATGGACACACGGGCGGCGTGACTGGTGGATTTAAAAGTGCCTTGCCCCCTGAATAAAGGCCTGGACTAGGGAATGAGAGGCAAGCGGTTTCTGAAAAAATACCGATAAGGCCAAGATCTGACCCTTGATAGTGCTCAAGGCCAGCTTCATTTCTACTCCTAATTGAAGAAAGGCGAGAATTCTATCAATAGCATACCTTCTAGGATGCCATCCTTTGGACTCACACCAGGAGACATATGCCTTCCAGATTCTATAATAGATGAGCCTGGAGGCCGGCTTCCTTGCATTAACCAGAGTGGTTAGGACTGGACCTGAAAGCCCAAGTTTTTTCAGGATGTGGGTTTTAATAGCCAAACCGTCAAATTCAGACTTTGTAAGGAAGGATGGAATATTGGCCCTTGCAAAAGCAGGTCAGGTCGCAGTGGGATCACCCATGTCCTTCCGACTGCCATCCTCACGATCTCTGCATACCGGGACCTCCTGGGCCAAGCCGGGGCTACTAGGATTACTGGCTTCCCTTCTGTCTTGACCCTGCAAAGTAACCGAGCAAGAAGCAGAACTGGAGGGAACGCACAGAACTATCAAGGCATTTAAACCTTGTACTAGCGGGTCCTTTCTTGATACAAAGATGTCCAGTTTGTTGTTGAACCTGGAGGCTAGTAGGTCTACATCCTGGGTACCCCATCTCTGGCATATTGCCTGAAATATGGCGGGGTGTAGCGACCATTCTCCTGGGTCCAGTTGCTGGCGGCTTAGAAAATCCGCTTTCCAATTTTCAACCCTTGAAATAAAGACTGCAGATAGACAAGGACCATGTTTCTCTGCCCAAGTGAGAACGTGATTCACCTCCCTCTGGGCACTTAGACTCCTGGTGCCCCCTTAGTGATTGATATAGGCGACTGCTGTGGCATTGTCAGACTGAACTCGGACAGGACAGCCTTGTATCCTGTCTGTCCAGGTCTTCAGGGCCAGATGGACTGCACGAAGTTCCAGAATGTTGATGCGTAAAGACCCTTCGGTTCTGGACCATTTGCCTTGGATCAACGCTTCTTCCAGAACTGCTCCCCAGCCTGAAAGGCTGGCATCTGTAGTTACGACTTTCCAAAAAATTGGAACAAGGGACTTTCCCTTCTGTAGATTCTTGTCCAGTAACCACCAATTGAGACTCTGGCACACTGATGGTAACAGGCGCATTGGAAGATCCGAGGCTTGAACTATTTTGTTCCAGGCAGACAGAATGCTATTCTGCAAATTCCTTGAGTGGAACTGGGTGTAAGGAACAGCCTCGAATGAGGCTACCATCTTCCCCAATCTCATACAGAGACGAATGGAAGGATTTTTCCTGGCCTTGATTATTCGAACCAAATCCTTTATGGCTTTGGCTTTTGCCTTGGGCAAGAATACCCTGCTTTGGACTGTGTCTATGACCATGCCCAAATATTCCAGCCTTCTTAGGGGCTGTAATAGTGATTTTTTTCAGGTTGAGGACCCAGCCTAGGTACTCCAAGTATCTTACTGTGCTGAGCACATTGTGCTTCAAGTGTGCCATGGACTGTTCTACCAGTAGTAGATTGTCTAGATAAGCTGTTTCTGCTATGCCCCGATCCCTTAGTTTTGCCAGGGGTGGAGCTAGAACCTTTGTAAATACTTGAGGCACCGTAGCTAGACTTAAAGGGAGAGCCACAAACTGGAAGTGGCGCTGCTCTACTACAAACCTTAAGAACTTCTGGTGAGCGGGAAAAATTGACACATGTAGATATGCATCTTTGATGTCTATTGATGCCAGGAATTCTCCCCCCTGAAGGGTGGAAACCACTGAGTGGATAGACTCCATGCGGAACGAGCGATTGTTTAAGAACTGATTTAGGTCCTTTAGATCCAGAATGGGTCTGACATCTCTGTTTGGCTTCGGGCCTGTAAAGAGGCTTGAGTAAAACCCTGAGGCTTACTCCTATGGAGCCACCTCTATGATCACCCCTTGAGATAACAGGCGATCCAAAGCCAGAAACAAGTGTCTCCTTTTCTCTGGGTCCTTGGGAACACTTGACCAAAGAAGACGGGATGTTAGAAATTCCTGAAATTCCAGCTTGTACCCGAGAGATACAGTGGAGGATACCCATTTGTCCTGCACCTCTTTCTGCCAAATGCCCGCAAAACACAGAAGCCTTCCCCCCACTCGGCTGAGCGGGGGCGCCCCTTCACAAGGAGGCTTTGGGCTTCTGTTTAGCAGATCTTTGACCCCAAGGCTTCTTTTGCCCACGGGCTTGGCCTTGGACCTTTCCTCTTGTACTGGACTGGGAAGGCCCTCGCCACTGCCTAGAGGCCGAGGTACTCGGGGCTGGGGAAAGAGAACATTTAAAAGAAGGACGTTTTATCTTTTTAACCGGCAATAAGGTGGTCTTGCCACCAGAAATCTTCTGAATATATTTATCCAGATCATCCCCAAACAAGCGTTCCCCATGGAACGGGAACCAAGCTAAATATCTTTTGCATGAGGCTTCAGCTGCCCAATGTTTAAGCCAAAGAAGGGACCTACGCATGTGTACCAGCAGGAGTGTAATAGTCTTGAACTTGCTCAACAGGAAGAAAATCAACTACCTGCTTCACCTGCTCCTTCAAATAATGGCACATACCAACTGCTGCAACCGTAGGTTGGAACACAGCGCCAGCCAAGGTAAAAGAGGATTTAAGTAATGATTCCAGCTTCTTGTCAGTTGGATCTTTAAACCCCTGAACATTGTCCACAGGACAAGTTAGTCTTTTATTTACGCAAGAAACAGCCGCATCTATTGCTGGCACACTCCATTTCTTGGTGAATTTTTCCTCCATTGGGTATAGCAGGGAGAATTTCCTAGGAGGAGAAAATGATTTATCTGGGTGAGCCCAGCCATCATACATTAGCTTTTTCATTAATGGATGGATGGGAAAGGAAAATGCAGCCTGTGGAGACGTCTGAGACCCCAAGGATGAAACAGGGGACATGGCTGGTTCAGTACAGGACAAATTGTATGTGGTACGCACCATCTCTGTATAATATTGCACCTGTAGCTTGAGAGCCTGCGAGGTAGAAGAGAGCTTCTCCTCATCCCCTGATTCATCCGGCTGCTCATGATCCTTGTCCCCAGACAGTGTTGTATCATCATCATCAGACTGCTGACCATCTGATACGGAACCCAGAGCAGAGGAAGGAGATCTACCCCATTTTCTGCTATCTCCTAAGGATGCTGTGATAAAAGCAGTAATCCTTTGTTCTAAACCACCCAATGCTGCCTCCATAGCATCTTCAGTGACATATGCAGGGGCTGCAATATTGGGAGAGGCAGCAATGCCTGAAAGGCTCACCCTGCATGGCTGCCTCCAGTCTCTCAAGGGGGATGTTACCCTACAGGCACGTCTAGAGTCCCCAGACCTTGACGGTGATTTCTTGGTGCTCTTTTTACCGGCCCTGAAACCCTTTTGCGGGGAGACCTAGTCCTAAGCTAACAAAGCAGAGGTACTAAAATCAATTGCATACACTGTCGTGCCTAGCTTACAATAGTAGTGCTTGCTTAGACTGCACAACCTGATGCTGAGTAGGTGTCTTAGGTGTGCCTGTATCCGATCCACATGAGATGCTTATGTGCCCCAGCTCTGTGTCCTGCCGCTTACAGACCCCTAGCGACCTAGGCTCTTTAAAACAAGAACCTCGCGCCTGCGCAGTAAATCGCCATGCATGGTGCTCGCAGCCACGCCCCCCTTCCTCCCCGACGTTTTCGCTGTAAAAGCACGCCCCCTGCGGGCGCGTGTAGGGCCAATATGGCGGCTGGGGGCGAGGGGGAAAAAAAGTAGACCGGGAGGCTACGCGGGACCCCAAGACTGCGTGGGATCCCCTTTATCATTTTAAGTGGCAGAGCCTGCAGCGGAGGAGGTGAGCGACTGACAGAGCGGCTTCACTGAGCTGTATTTCCCGGAAGCATGTAACACCAGGTATGCCTCTTACTCCCTCTAGTGGCGGAAAACAGGTAAGACATGCAACAACTCAAATAAGCTAATCCTTAAGGTGTTCACCTAGGATTGCTTCACTTACCTTATCCGCGCAGCAGGATACTGCTGAGAACAGCCAGACCCAACCTTCACCCATCACGGGCGGGTAGTGTTGTGCCAACCTTCAGGGTTCTGGGTTCCTACTTACAGGAGCCTCCTCCCTGTACCTGTAGAAGACTCTGCCAGAAAAACTTTGCGCATCTTCAATATACGTGCTCAAAAGTACTGGAGCCCAGAGCCCAGTCCTCAGAGAGAGACATTACAGGCAAAACCTTGTTTCTTCTTCCACGAGGCCCGGGTACCATCCATCTTAGGAGATATAAATTGGCCCAAGGTATGGATCTGGTTGTGTAGCTCCTAGAACCCCACAGGAACCATCAAACAGAGCTTTTCTTCTAAGCACATTTTGCATTGTGACAAAACACCTTAGACACTGGCGAAAAAACTGAGGTACTCTCCATATGGGAAGGGTTATATAGGGGAGGAACTCTCCTTACAATTAGGATTGCCAGTGTCCAACACCTGAAGGTGGCTATCTAACCCATGATGTAATGAATAGAGCTCTGTGTCCCCTGATGTATGAACAAAAAATGCAAAATGCTGAGCTGTTGCATGTATAATATTTGGTCTGCTGACCATGGGCACTGGGACAGAAAGTAAAGGGAAATCCAAAAGTTTTCAGTTGTTACCAAAACAGAAATCTTTCAATGGGTAAGCCTGTTGTGATGACAACTGCCTAAAGCCTCGTACACACGATCAGATTTTAGGCAGGGAATTGTGTGATGACAGACTGTTTGCCTAAAATCCGACCGTTATTACGCTCCATCAGACAATTGTCCAACTTTCCGCCAACAAATGTTGGATGGCGGGCTAGTCAATTTTCAATGTACACCGGTCTGTTGTCAGATTTTCGTCTCGTCTGTACACAAGTTCGTCACACAAAAGTCCAAAGTACAAACACGCATGCTCGGAAGCAAGGATGAGCCGGAAGCGGTGGGTCTTGTAAACTAGCATTCATAATGGAGAGTTAACATTCGTGACGCAGCAAATTATGAAATCTTGAAATGCAGCGCACATTCTTTTAAACTTCATGCATTAGATCCATTAAGAACAAAAACATTGTGTGTGTGTAGCAGACCCACAGCACTCCATAATAGTTAGCCGAAGAAGATGTCACCTCATGTAGCAAATAAGGTACATTTGCACTATTGGAGCAAGTGGCCAAAATAAAGCCCATTTGTGAACATATTAGACAGATAAGAAACACAGACAACAGTAGTTCAAATGAAAGATGAGTTTATGATCTCGAAATTATATTAGGCATAATCTGCTACAATTTGCTGCCAAGCCACTGCTCCTCTACCCACAAAATAATCAAGGTTTTTCTGCCGTACACATCTGGCAATTTGTGAGGGCAATCCGGCACGGGCATTTTCAAGAGCTGTCAGCACGCCCACAGATGGCCGAGATGCAGCCTCTTCAGCTGGGCCTGCCATTGCAGGGTCCACGTCACTTGGGAGTGAGGCAAGGTAGCTAGTCACATTCCTCCTTAAAAAATTATGTAAAATACAACAGCACAGGACCACACAGTTGCTCTTGTAGAGTGCCAGGTTGATTGGAGTCAAAAACAGCCTGAAACGATTAGATAGGATGCCAAAGGCGTTTTCGACCACCCTTCTGGCACGAGAGAGCCTGTAATTGATTATTCTCTGCGCTGGGGTGAGGTTCCTCATAGGAAACTGCTTCATCAGATGTTCCCCCAGAGCAACAAAAACAAAATTGAGGCCCTCAACATTCTCCTCAGCAGGTGGCAAGTTTAATGTGCCATTCTGGAGCCACTTGTAGAACTCTGTCTGCATGATCACTCCTCCATCAGAGTTGCGGCCGTTCTTCCCAACATCCAGATACAAAAACTCATAGTTGGCAGACACTACAGCTAGCTTGACTATGCTGCAAAAGTCCTTATAATTAAAATAATAGGAGCCAGAATTGGGTGGTGGGACAATCCGGACATGCTTGCCATCAATAGCACCACCACAGATGGGAAAATCCCACTGAAGGTGGAACTGGGCTGCAACGTCCTGCCATTGCTGTTGGCTGGAAGAAAAGTGTGGATTAAAAAAAGAAACAAAAAATTACTACTTCTGCACATAACATTGCAAGCAGATTTGCTTAGCAAACATGCTTAGCCAACATAAGGAGAAAACTTAAATGAGTATTTAAAGACAAAAGGGTAAGGTCAACTTATCTGATTCATCTCCCCCTCTGGTGGCCCATTAACAAAATTTTAGAGGGGGGGGGGATGGGTAGATGTTTTAGACAGGTAACCCTCTCCACTTCCATGAGAGCTGTTTGCATAAATAATCTGTGATACTTTAGCCAGCCCCTACTATTGGCCACCCAGTGGACAGGTAAGAAGTGTCATAATCTAAAAATATGGATCCACACTGTGCAAATTGCAGCACATTTTAACATTCTAAAAATACCTATCAATATAATTGGAGACAAAAACTGTCTACGTTACAATTTGTAGGTAATCAGGCAGGCCCTTGCACTACATGGTTGAGTGAATTTATACAGAAATTTAAACAAAAAAGAGGGATATGTGTATGGGTTTGGCAAAGTCAGCAGATGGAGTATTTGTATCTGTTGACTTGCTTTCTTTTGGGGGGGGTTCCAAATGAGTTTGTGCCCCAAAAAATGGTCTCTTGCACTGTGAAGTTACTAGGCTAGGTGTGTATGGGCCCAGGATAGCATGCTGGAGAGGTTAGTTATGGAAAATAGGCCTGTAGGCCGACAAAGGAGCAGGAGAAGCTTACAGCATACATGAGGACAAAGAGGACATTCACAGCATATTACAATATTGCAAATTATGTAATCAACAAATTAAGACAATACATTAACAAACAATACACAGAATGTGATTTTAAAAGGAAAAACGTACCCGAATATAGTCCTTCTGCAGTCCTGAGAAGGTGTCTGCAATAACGAGTCCCAGGGCCTGGGGGGGAGATCCCAGTGGTAAACTTGAGGTCCTAGAGACTTCTCCCCGTCGCCAAGTAACGCAAGGTGGCTATGAGCCTTTGCTCTGGAGTGATGGAAAGCCTCATACATGTGTCCTGCTTCTTAATATAGGGGGTCACCAATGCCAAGAGTTGGTGAAAGCAGGGGTCTGTCATCCAGAGATAATTCCGAAAATCACCTGGATTGTTCTCCTGAAGCTCCCGCAGCAAAGGCATATGACATAATTGGTCACGATTAAGCAACCAATTTTTGGCCAAGAACTCCTGCTCCTCCTGTTCCTGGACTGGACTTGGGTCAAGGCAATAACTCCAAGGCCAATAATAGTACGTTCTCTCCTCCGATTCCTGCACATGGCTGGTTGATGAACGGCCATTTAGAAACGAACTTAAAAACACGAACGGAAAAGTGCAAATCAACATTCACCAAACTTCTACTAACACGAAATTAGCAGAAGCAGCCCAAAGGGTGGCACATGACAATTGAACTTTTTCTTTATCGGCTCGTAGTACGTCACTACGTTTGTGTTTGTTGGCTGACAATTGTGTATCGTTTGTATGCAAGACAAGTTCCCGATACACGCCCTTTGGACAAATGTTTGACGCTCTGTTGGCCAACAATCGGACCGTGTGTACGAGGCTTTAGAATGGATTTCCTCTCACTGTGAAGAGATCCCCTCTTGTGTCTCCAAGACAGGACGTAAAGGGACATTTCCCAAACAGCGGTTCTTTCCATTTCCCACTCTATCCAAATATTTAAAAAAAATAAAGATTTGGCTATAGAGACACTTTACACTGTTAGATATCAATGTAACATTTTTGATTGGGTATAAAGATGGGCTGAAGAGTTTGGTGATTTGAAATTTATCTACAGTGATATATGTTCAAGAAAACGCTATCCATAAATAACAAGGCCTCGAACACATTCTGCCAAGCTGCTGAAATAGAACGAATTATGAGACATCTGAACCAGACTTCAGATTTTAATCACTTGTTTGTAAGAGATTGAACACCTGGTTAACAACAGTTTACTTTACAATATGTTAAAACAGCAACAAGGAGTTAAATCTCTTGCTGACAAGAAAATCACACTTCCAGTTCTAGGCTAAGGTATCTCTGGAGCTGGCAGTGATAAAGGGATTGTAGTATTACATGACAGGAGCTGTGTCTGATAAAAATATAAGAATGGCTGGCTGTGATATGTCCTGTGCTGCCTTGGGGATTGATTCCAACAGATGAGTTGTCATGCATTTTAAAGTGTGTCGGAAAAAAGTCCTCCATGCTGCATTTTGGGCACGTTTACCTATTGTCTGCCATTCAAGACAAATCAAACAAAATATTTAAAAACCGCAATGGAAGATTTCAGATTTATGTTTTTTTGTATGCCTTTATGCCAGTCTTTACGTGATGGATTGCTGAACATTATAAAGATTTTCATGCAAAAAAAAGCAATGCAACACGTCTCAATGCATGGTACGCAACATTTTTGAACACATGTTCTGGAGGGAAAAGGGTTCAGGAAACGGCAAGGCTGCAAATGACCTGATAGTGTCTTAACATTAAAGTGCAATAATATTCCTTTTTTCATTATCACGCTTTATTGGGGATTTTTGCCTTCCTCTTGAAGTAGAGTATTCTATGAGTAGAGGATTATGTATATGGGGGTTTTCTTTTTTTTTTCTATTGATTGGACTAGATGGCTCGTTCACACATATGTTGATTATAAAGAATGGACCCATGTTCACTAATGCACCTAAAGAATTTATGATCTGTTTATGGCGTGTTTATGAAGCACTGAAAAAGCTTCAAGAATGCTTGATAAATGCCCATGAAAGTGTTTCTTTTCAACTGGGAAGTGCTTAAAGGGGAAGTGATGTAGAGGAAATTATCTACTTTGAGGCGTGGTTAGCTTGTGGTGTGATAGCAGACATTTTTGTGACTTCTCTGCAAGATGGATTGATACTTTGATCTCTTTGACACTTGGTTTGGTCCAGCTTAACTTACTAATTACTAATAAAAAAAATAATAATAATAGAAATGCCATAAATCTATCCCCTTTTTTGTAGACACTATAACTTTTGTGCAAACCAATCAATTTACACTTATTGCGATTTTTTTTTTTTTTTTTACCAAAAATATGTAGAAGAATACATATCGGCCTAAACTGAGAAAGAAATTTAGTTTTTTATATATATTTTTTGGGGATATTTATTATAGCAAAAAGTAAAAAATATTGCCTTTTTTCAAAATTGTCGCTCCTTTTTTGTTTATAGCGCAAAAAATAAAAACCGCACAGATGATCAAATACCACCAAAAGAAAGCTCTATTTGTGGGAAAAAAAGGACGTTAATTTTATTTGGGTACAACGTCACACAACCGCGCAATTATCAGTTAAAGCAGCGCAGTGCCATAAAAAGTGCTCTGGTCAGGAAAGGGGTAAATCCTTCCGGGGCTGAAGTGGTTAAATGTTCAGGTTTGGCTTGGGGAAAAGGTGGCAACCCTAGTGTGGTGCCATTTTAGAGCCTTTTTCACACAGGCTTCAGCTTGTATAAAAGCTTGTATAGAGGCTATGTTAGCATACAACACTGGACTATGTTATGTCCATTATTACATATTGCTTTCTTTTTCCTTTCCTTTTTTTTGCTTCTAGCATGGCCCCTGTATGTCCCCTGTAGCCACTCGTTTACATCGCCCTTCCTGCTGTTGCTAGATTGCTTTGGTGCACGCCCTGTGTCTGGGGGTATCTCTACGTGGGTGGGGCTGGGAACTGCTGGGTGGGAGATATTACGAACCATGTCACACGATCATTTTGATCCATGTGTTTTTGTATACTATGCAATTTCAATACTAATCTGCTGTGCCAATTATTAAAATGTTGTTTTTGTATTTATTGTTATTAGAGCCATTGTGGAATACTGGCAATTACATTTGCTGGCGAAACATGTAGGGATCGCTACCAGTAATTACCATAGGCATATGGATACTCTGGCCAGTATTAGCAATCACATGTTTACTGTTTTTTATGCACCTATGATTGTCCTGCCAGATTTTTTCATGTAATAAAATATTTTTTTATTTTGAACAAAACTGTATTTTTATATATTGTTGGGCACCGTTATAATCCCAAACTCCAATCCCTTCATTTACATTCTATCAATACAAGGGATGAGGTGGCGGATCCTCTGAGGTCAGTCAACCCACACCCTATCACAATTTTTTTATAAAAGCAGTGTGAACAGCAAGCTTTGACAAAGCATTTGCAGAGCTTTCAGCAAGTTTTGTTGAAGCTTTTAAAGTACAATTCAGATCCAGCTTGTACTGTATATGTTGAACACAGAACCTAATGGAAGTGTTAATTGGCACTTTAAGCAGGCTTCAGGAGGCTTTCAACAAGCTTCAAGAAGTTCTGAAGCCTGCTAGCAGCTTGTTTAAGAGCCCTTGCACACTGGGGCGGTTTGCAGGCGCTATTGCGCTAATAATAGCGCCTGCAAACCGCCCCGAAAGTGCCGCTCCTTGCATTCCAGTGTGCAAGCCCCGAGGGCTTGCACACTGGAGCGATGCGCTGGCAGGACGGTAAAAAAAGTCCTGCCAGCAGCATCTTCGGAGCGGTGAAGGAGCGGTGTGTATACCGCTCCTTTACCGCTCCTGCCCATTGAAATCAATGGGACGGCGCGGCTATACCGCCGGCAATGCGCCTCTGCAGAGGCGCTTTGCGGTGGTATTTAACCCCTTCTCGGCCGCTAGCGGGGGGTAAAACCGCCCCGCTAGCGGCCATATACCGGCGGTAAAACGCCGCTAATAATAGCGGCGTTTTACCGCCGACGCCGCCCCCCGCCCCAGTGTGCAAGGGCTCTAAAGCAACTTTCAACACAACCATTAGGATCTGTGTTTAATACCTACAAACTGGAGCTTAATAGTACTTTAAACTCTTTAACCAAGGTTGCTAAAGGCTCTGCAAATGCTTTGTCAAAGCTTGCTGTTATACACTGCTCTTATATAAGCTGAAGCCCTGGTAAGCCAGCCTAATATTAATGGCAGGCATTGAACACAGGGTATTGATGCACGTGTGAACAAGCCCTAGCTATGTAAAAGTAAGTGATCCACACAACTGTGAGGAGTACAGATAGTAAAAACATGTACAGCCTGCCAGGTACAAAAAAAACCAGTCTCTCCAAGTTGTGGCGTGCATTCCAGAGCACCGGAGGTCAGAACCACGAAAATCGGAAGTGACGTAGATACGAGCGGATGAGCAGCCTCATTGCATTTCGTGATTGTTTGCCTATGGCCACATCACCATGAACGCACCCGATCTCGTCTGATCTCGGAGGCTAAGCAGGGTTGGGCCTGGTTAGTACCTGGATGGTAGACCGCTTGGGAATACCAGGTGCTGTAGGCTAAGGATCACGATATGAATTGAGGCTGCAAGTCTGCCCGTATCTACATTACTTCCGTTTTTCGTGATTCTAAACCTCCGGTGCTCTGGAACGCACGCCGCAACTTGGAGAGATGGCTTTTTTTGTACCTGGCAGGCTGTACATGTTGGTGCTGACTTATAGCACCTTGAAATGTAAGTGCTCATTCGTTACCTATATGCTGGGACTTTTGTTGCAATAAACTTGTTGCGCTATGATATCTATTGTTTTTCTCTTGAGCTTCTTTATTAATAAATTAAGGAGATATATCTTGAGCTGAGACCCATCCTCTTCAGATACAGAGGGATATCCAAGGAATCTGATTGTTACTAGCCTTGTTTTATTTAGATATCTGGTGAGTTTGTATTTCTCACAAAATATTGATGGTGGAGCACAGATAAAACGATTGTTAGTCACTGCACAAAATCTTTCCACTACGGTGACTGGATTCTTCCTGAGGATATTTTCTCTTTTTTCTCACAATTTATTGTGCTTTTATTGTGGAACACTTTTTTGGACTAAATAAATATATAGTTTATTAAGGATGTATATTGATTTATTTATCTGAGTTAGTGCCAAACTTACTTTATTCAGATAATCATTTTTAAGGTAAATCTTTTCACTTGAAAAAGGGGCAGCTGTACTCACTTTTTTTTGCACAAATATTATCTTCACATATTTTTGGCGCCACTACTTGTTATTTGAATATACACTATTATATTGAAGCAGCTGCAGCATCTGCAGCTGCCTGAATATCTAAACAGTGGCTGCGTTTGACTGAATGTGGTCACTGTTCGCTGCAACCTCTTTCATTTTTCAAGTTTTGTCCAGGTCAGGAGTGCCACACATAGCTAAAGCTTTGGCTTTTCAATGAAGCTGGGCCTGCGATACCAGTACTTACCTTACTGGTACTGAGAGCAATCCTACTCTAATGCCCGTACACACGATCGGAATTTCCGTTGGAAAAAACTTGGATGGTTTTTCCAACGGATTTCAGCTCAAGCTTGCCTTGCATACACACGGTCACACAAAAGTTCTCTGAACTTTCGACCGTCAAGAACGCGGTGATGTACAACACTATTACGAGCCGAGAAAATGTAGTTCAATGCTTCCGAGCATGCGTAGGAATTTTGCGCATCGGAATTGCTACAGACGATAGGAATTTCCAATAGAAACTTTTTCCGTCGGAAAAATAGAGAACCTGCTGTCAATCTTTTGCTGTCAGAAATTACGCCAGCAAAAGTCCGATGGAACATACACACAGTCGGAATTTACGACCAAAAGCTCACATCGGACTATTGCTGGCAGAATGTCCAATCGTGTGTATGGGGCATTAGGAATACCAAAGTTGAAGGAGCAGCAACAAAAACAAATGATTCAGATCGGGCTGTTGTTTAGCTCTATTTATGCAAAATGACCAGATGATGGCACTGCTGAGCTACAGTATATGCAGATGTCCAACTATCTGATTTTTAATAACCGCTGTGCCGAAAAAATAAGTTGCTAATTTTAACAGGTCCAGCAAATGCTTTCCTTCACTAACGCCTATGCTAGAGGAACAGTATGAAGTTTAAGTGCTATTAAACCCAAAAACAGAAATGTAATTTATTATAATTTACTAATCTTTAAATTTGGACACTGCATTTGTTATCTTTTTTTTAGGCTTTTTTTCCTTGACTTTTACCTGGTGATTTGGCCAGTGACACTTTTCCTGTTTTCTGCATGGAGGAGCAAAGGAGACTCGTTTGGACATGAGCATTGTCAAAATCATCAAAATCCTGCATCCCCTTGTTTTGGAAACAACCAAACCCACCATCCGCTGCGACTTGGCTGCGGAAAGTGGAAGAATTCAGGAAAATGGAAGATTTGATTCTTACAACACAAAACAGACAAGAGGTTTACAGAAAATCCTGGAGATTATGGAATATGTTCATACTCTCGGAGGAAGGAAAAGCCCTGTATGGGACATAAGTCCCTCCCCCAACTGACCACAGGTGACAAACTAACCCTGGAGTCCTGAGCTATACCTATACCTATCCCCCAACCCCCCTACCTTCCCGCCCCCCCCTCCAATTCCCATCTTCTCTCTCTCCTCCCCCTTCTTAACCCGTACTTTCTTCCTCCCTCTAGCTACTCTGCCTTGACACTCTCTCCTTTCCTTTTATAAAGGTTTCCTCTTTCTTATTTTTAAAAGAAAATGAGAAAACAAGAATGGACAGCCCTATTACCTAGCTGATAACAATATACGATTTTCATAGATTATAAGAAGATATGATAATAAAACACAGACTGAGATTATACATGAGAGAACGTACGTTTATGTAATGGAAATGCATCTGGCTATATCCCCCTCCGACAGAAGATGTTGACACGAGGCTGCGACCTCGTCTGTATATATGTTGTTACTGTTTTACTTGGGCTCTGCCCATTCTTGAATTTAATAAAAATTTATATTTGAAAAAAAAAAGAAAAAAAAAGGTCCTCAATATCAAGACCCAAACCTGTTAGCAAAGGTAAGAGGGGGTGGAACAAACTATATCACTGTCTGCGGCGCTTCCAACAATCACCTTTCATTCACATGATTTAAAGCCTCTTTTTAAAACATTGTTGCATAATAGTTATTTCAGTAATCATGTTTGCATATATTTTATTAACTTTCAAAAAAAAAAAAAAAAAACAGAATAAACAGGTTGAAATTAAAAAAATGTTGCCATGACTCAAGTGCTAAAGTACACCCCAAGCCCCATCTTTTGCCTGTGAAACAAAAAAGGAATTAATGTAGCAATTGGAGTCAGAATAAGTATTGCTCACATGCTATTGGCGAAGTATTATTATTATAATACAGGATTTATATAGTGCCAAGAGTTTGCACAGCGCTTTACAACGTTAGGGCAGACAGTACAGTTACAATACAATTCTATACAGGAGGAATCGGCGGGTCCTGCTTGTTAGAGCTGGAGTAATTTTTTATGAGATTGTTTTTAATTCATTACAGTTAATTATAACATTACATAGCAGTCCTAAGTTTTCAAATGCCTTCATTATCAATAACAATGAAATTGTAGAAAGAAGAAATACTGTATGCATAGGGAGTCACTGGTAAAAGTGTTAATTTCTTTTTAGTTTCCCATAATTCCTCATGTAAACTATATTTATTTCCAGGGCTAATTGACAGTGTCTATGTAAAGGTGCCCGACCTGCTGTTTTTCCGCCAACATTTCCCAGTAGTTTCCTCCCATGTGCCAGTTCTTGGGCCCAGTGAGCAATCGCTATATCAGGGCACTGTCACATGATGTACTGCTTTCTCTAGGGTCTAACAAGGGGCGGGGGGATTTACTAAAAGTGGAACAGACAAAATCTGTGCATAGTATCCAAACAGTTTCTAACTTTAGCATGTTCAGTTAAGCTTTAGAAATGAAAGGTGATTGGTTGCCATGCACATCTGCTTCAGATTCGGTGTGCTCCAGTCTTAGCCAAGTCCCCACATGTTATTTTGATGCCAGTTGTGATGCAAGGTGACGGCAGGCAAAGTGACAATGTCTCTTAGAAATAATTTTTCCTAATTCAGCAATTCAGCTTTCTACATCACTGGTCCTCAGTTGACAGTGAATCAACATGATCACCTTTCTCCACTGAGTGTGACGCTGTAAAGCCAAACCAGACTGGTGTTTTCAATTAACAGAGGCTGGAACGGCTTGCCATAATGGGACATTTTTCCAAAGGTAGTAGCAACCTCAGTTGGTAAAAAGAGTGTTTTTTGAACCCAAAACCAATATACTCTGCACTTGCCAATATAAAAATAACAAAAAATGTGAAAAATAGAATATATATAAAAAAACTAATATATGTGTGTTGCTGCCAGCTACTGTTGTGTGTTCCCACTCCCACAAGAGTATAACATATACCAAAAAGTGCAGTGCAACAATGTAAAATCACTATAATAAATGAAAATCATCAGTGAAAAGTTCATCAATATATAAAGTCATAACTGAAATCAAACGTGCTTCATAGTGTTCATTCCAAGATTGTCATATAAATCTTCTAGAAGTGATCCAATTGACATGGAAACAATATAAAATGGCAATCTGAATAAAATTAAGTTTATCCCTTAAGGATAAACTTCCATGGACAAAACATGCAAAATGGTCGCTAGTGGACTTCTGGGCATAAACCGGTACATTAATTTGGGGTACACACTAAGAGGCAGAGTGTCCATACAAACACTCCATGCTCAGCGCAGCTGATCTCACTTCTGCATCTATCGCACAGATAGCACAACGGCCGGGCAATTTTGTAGCTGGGTGGGTGGAGCCTGATGGGGATTCAGAGATGCTAGTTACCCATCAGGTTCACTCTCCTTATGATTGACAGCAGGCAGTGGGAGAATGCATAGTCAATACACAGCCTGCTATTAGCAATAGAATTTTTTTGTTGTCAATCCCAAGGTGTTTGTGGAGCTTATGGGGAACTAGTCACTCAGCTTCCTCTATCAGGCTTTGCTCACTGTCAGTGTCGCTGGTTGCTAGGAGGCTGTCGGCTGTACAACCTTAACAATCAATGACAGGTGGGGAGGAGAGGAGGTAGCGGGGGCACACATCCTATTTCTGTACTTCAACTTACAATTGATCTTAATTACCTCCAGTTTCGTTATGTAGAAACTGGAGGTAGTTACTTTTGAATTTGGCTCTGTAATTGTGCCGCATTGTAAAAGGGGCACAATTAACAACTACCAGA
Source organism: Lithobates septentrionalis (assembly GCA_037952835.1). Taxonomy (NCBI): domain Eukaryota; kingdom Metazoa; phylum Chordata; class Amphibia; order Anura; family Ranidae; genus Lithobates; species Lithobates septentrionalis. The sequence goes on from JBBDGP010000780.1 coordinate 2,162,734, forward strand.
ATCTACCGCAGGTGTCGGCAAAGCTACTGAAATGGATGGCAGGGATTCTTTTTAATCTGGCAAAGGCCATTTTATAGGGCCTGGTGGTCCACTATTTGTCTTGCCTCAGTGACATGTAATATACATGTATGATATCCTTGTAAGTAAATGTATTGTTTTGTTTTTTAGAAAAAAAACCTTTTTTATATTTGTTAATACATGTGTCTCTCTATACATTTATGTAACGACCCGAAAAGAAAAAAAAATTCCCTGTACTACTATACTATTTAGTTATTCAGTTTTTTCTGCATTTTCACTAGAACTAATTAGCTCCAGAAGAAGTGCTATTCTAGCGATAAGCTAGTTGAGCAAGCCTTTTGAATCCTTGAAAAGCAGAATGGACACCTCCTGAAATTACTTATTGTTATAGGGTTGTACCCTTCAAGGTTATTGTATATGTTTCTTTACTGGTGTAATTGTCATATTTAGGACTCTTTTTGGTTTACCAGCATAGTGCTTCACGTCCAGTTGGCTTTTGGGCCATTGTCTAGTTATTGAGACATTTTTTAATCGCTTTCACAAACTTATATGTTTTTAATTTGTTCATAAATAAAAATTGTAAACCTTTTTAAGTATGCCTACAAAGTAAATTTTTTTAAATTCTTTAGTAGTTTTAACTACCAGAATCCTCCACATGTGTCAGCAAAGCTACTGAAATGGGTGGTAGGGATTTTTTAAATCTGGCAGAGGCCATTTTATAGGGCCATATCACCTGCTAGATAGTTAGGGTGTTATTGAAATTCTCCAATGTGCTCTACTTTAGAGCCCTTTCACACTGGGGTGTTTTTCAGGTGTTTTAGTGCTAAAAATAGCGCATTTAAAGCGCCTGAAAACTGCCTCTTATGCCTCCCCAGTGTGAAAGCCCAAGTGCTTTCACACTGGGGTGATGCGCTTGCGGGATGGGAAAAAAATTCCTGCAAGCAGCATCTTTTGGGCAGTTTGGGAGCGCTCCTACACCACCCCTGCCCATTGGAATGAATGAAAAGGGCTTTGGAAGTGCCGCCTGCAACACAAGCGCTTTTACCCTCTTCTTAACGCCTTCTTGGGGGTTAAAAGCGCCCACTAGCGGCCTAAAAGTGCCGCTAAAACTAGCGGCGCTTTACCGCTAATGGACCCACGGCCCCAGTATGAAAGTAGCCTTAGAATTCAAATCTATTTTAGAATTTTTCTCTTGACCATTCAAATTGAATGGCACCCCACATAGGGTAGGTGCATTGCCATGCATTGTGGTAACATTCATGCACATTTTAGCACGCATTGCCACAATGCACAAGTGTGAATGGGCCATCATACCAAAGGGTCCTTCATTTTTTTTCTGTGTGTTATGAAATGATCCTGGTTCTTCTCTGGGATTTATGTGTCATACTTGGCTGACTGGTTTCTATATCTGAACTTCTATTAAAGATGTATAGATTTGAGCATTCCATACTACTACATCGGCTTCCTAAGGATGGGGTGATAAAACACATGTTAGGATTGAGTTCACCTGCTGGTGGCACTGTGCTGCTCTGGGCTGTTTGCTGCTGCAGCTCCAGTGTCCACTAGCAGGTGTCTCCCAAGAGCCAGCAGGCTGGAATGATCAGTGACACCAGGGTTCAGCTGCCAGGTGGATATTTAAGGCTGCTCCTCCCTTCCTCCAGCGCGTCACTATCCTGCTGATTGCCCCCTTGCTGCCCGATCCTTGTGCTTCCTGCACCCCACTGCCTTGCTCCTCCTCCCTGCTCTTGTACCCAATCGTGAATCCTTTCCTTCCTGTATCCCTGTTACCTTTGTCCCTTATATTGTACATATATTGTATATAGTTAGGTTTATTGGTTATTTTTGTTCTTGTTTGCTGGAGTGGCTTATGTTTTCACTGGTTGCTGTGTATGTTTATTGGTGTGTGTTCACTAATAATAAATATCACTTTAAGGATATATACGTTGTTTGTTTGGTCTCAGTTTCTGGGTGTAGGTATGTGTCTGGTCTCCTTGCTGCTGATTCCTGACATAATAGTGACGCCCACTAATGGCTAGATCTGCTCCTTTTAGGAACTGAGAGCCAGTTACTTGAGTTTTTATTGCCTTTGTCAGAATGCTGAGAGTGAAGGTTATTTGTTGTGTGCAGCTTCTGGTAGGGGATAAAGATTTGTGTCTTTCACTTTGACAGGATCTCACTGAGGAGGAGCTGTTGGGAAGCATTCTTACAGCACATTTACACTTTAGCTGTTGAGGGCAGATTCTCCCTTACCTATGTGCAACCCTGGATTCAGGTCTGTTCTGAGCTACTATTTCAGTGTATCTATCAGGGCCATGATGTTTTCACTCCTCCATTTACTATTCACCAGGCTGGATTTTTGGGATGGTTGCTGAAACATTGTTCAGGTTATTTTTTCCAGCAGTATTCAGCCTATTCAAAACAGGTGGTGTTGGATTGCATTGCTGCTTTGCACTGTTTAATTGAGCAATGTGAGCAAGGGAGAGACAAACTGACTTTAGTTCAACCTCTGCTAAAAGCTTGGTCAGAGATCATATCCCCAGTGCTACAACCCCTGGCAAAAATTATGGAATCACCAGTCCTTGAGGATGTTCCTTCAGTTGTTTATTGTTGTAGAAAAAAAGCAGATCACAGATATGGCCAAAAACTAAAGGCATTTTAAATGGCAACTTTCTGGCTTTAAGAAACACTAAAAGAAATCAAGAAAAATAATTGTGGTGGCCATTAACAGTTAGATTTATAGAACAAGCACAGGGAATAAATTATGGAATCACTCAATTCTGAGGAAAAAATTATGGAATCACCCTGTAAATTTTCATTACAAACACTAACACCTGCATCAGATTAAATCTGCTTGTTAGTATGTAGGTAAAGAGGGTAAATCATCACGCAGTGTTGCACAAGATGTTGGTTGTTCAAAGTTAGCTGTGTCTAAAACATGGACCAAATACAAACAACATGGGAAGGTGGTTAAAGGCAAGCATACTGGTAGACCAAGGAAGACATCAAAGCGTCAAGACAGAAAACTTAAAGTAATATGCCTTGAAAAAGGAAAATGTACAACAAAACAAATGAGGAACAAATGGGAGGAAACTGGAGTCAACATGTGACCGAACTGTAAGAAACCGCCTAAAGGAAATGGGATTTACATACAGAAAAGCTAAAAGAAAGCCATCTCTAACACCTAAACACAAAAAAACAAGGTTACAATGGGCTAAGGAAAGGCAATCGTGGACTGTGGATGATTGGATGAAAGTCATATTCAGTGATGAATCTCAAATCTGCATTGGACAAGGTGATGATGGAACTTTTGTTTGGTGCCGTTCCAATGAGATTTATGCAGACAACTGTCTGTAGAAAACATGCAAATTTCCACAGTCAATTATGATATGGGGCTGCATGTCAGGTAAAGTCACTGGGGAGATGGCTGTCATTAAATCTTCAATAAATGCACAGGTTTACATTGAAATTTTGGACTTTTCTTATCCCATCTATTGAAAGGATGTTTGGGGATGATGAAATCATTTATCAAGATGATAATGCATCTTGCCATAGAGCAAAAACTGTGAAAAAATTCCTTGAAGAAAGACACATAAGGTCAATGTCATGGCCTGCAAACAGTCCGGATCTCAATCCAATTGAAAATCTGTGGTGGAAGTTAAAGAAAATGGTCCATGACAAGGCTCCAACCTGCAAAGATGATTTGGCAACAGCAATCGGAGAAGGCTGGAGCCAGATTGATGAAGAGTACTGTTTATCACTCATTAAGTCAATGCCTCAGAGACTGCAAGCAGTTATAAAAGCCAGAGGTGGTGCAACAAAGTACTAGTGATGTGTTGGAGTGTTATTTTGTTTGTTTGTTTTTCATGATTCCATAATTTTTTCTTCAGAGTTGAGTGATTCCGTAATTTATTCCCTGTGCTTGTTCTATAAATCTAACTGTTACTGGCCACCACAATTATTTTTCTTGATTTCTTTTAGTGTTTCTTAAAGCCAGAAAGTTGCCATTTGAAACGCCTTTAGTTTTTGGCTATGTCTGTGATCTGCTTTTTTTCTACAACAATAAACAACTGAAGGAACATCCTCGGGGACTGGTGATTCCATAATTTTTGCCAGGGGTTGTAGATGAGTCACATAAAGTCAGATCTGCTGCTAAAGATCAACAATCTGTTCCTTTGTTACCCTTAGCAACCTCTGCTGCTACTGAGTGTTCCTTACTTCCTGTAGATCAGTACCCTACCACCAGTAATCACACTTCCTCTGTATGCAATCCATTAAAAGTTCCCGCTGCAGTACCGTTGTGCATAGCAACGTCTCAGGCCCCTTCCTGTACTTCTGCTAGTTGTTCCCTCCTTCTTTCCCCAGTACTATTACTACCTTCCCATCAGCAGTACACTCTTGTCAGCACAAAGTAACCACGTGCAGGACTCCAGTATACAAGCCCAAAAAGAAACCCAATTTTTCTCCTGCTCTTACAACTCTGCCCCTATCTATGTTGCCTGCTGATGTTGCCCAGTCCTCCTCCATGCTGATGTATGCTGCTGATGTGATCCAGTCCTCCTCCATGCTGATGACTGCTGCCGATGCGATCCAGTTCTCCTCCGTGCTGATGGCTGCTGCCGATGTGATCCAGTCCTCCTCTATGCTGATGACTGCTGCCGATGCGATCCAGTCCTCCATGCTGAAGACTCCTGCCGATGCTATCCAGTGCTCCTCCATGCTGATGACTGCTGCTGATGTGATCCAGTCCTCCTCCAAGCTAATGACTGCTGCCGATGCGATCCAGTCCCCCTCCATGCCGATTGCTGCTGCAGATGTGATCCAGTCCTCCTCCATGCTGAAGACTCCTGCCTCTATGATCCAGTCCTTCTCAATGCTGATGAATGCTGCCGATGCGATCCAGTCCTCCTCTATGCTGATGACTGCTGCTGATGTAATCCAGTCCTGCTCCATGCCGATGGCTGCTGCCGATTGCGAACCAGTCTTCCATGCTAAAAACTCCTGCCGATGCGATCCGATCCTTCTCCATGCTGATGACTGCTGTCGATGCGATCCAGTCCTCCTCCATGCTGATTACTGCTGCCGATGCGATCCAGTCCTCCTCCATGCTGGTGCTGCTTGCTGATGGTGTCCAGTCCTCCTCCATGCTGATGCCGCCTGCCGATGGTGTCCAGTCCTCCTCCATGCTGATGCCACCTGCCGATGGTGTCCAGTCCTCAACCATGCTGCTGCCTGCTGTGGGTGACCTACCATTTGCTGCCAAGCTTGCTGCCCAACTGGACTATGCCGATACCTGTGCCGCTGCCCAGCCTGATGTGCCTCTGCCTACTTCCCAGCCTGCCTCTGGACTTCCTGTGCCCAACAACCTGCCTGCCTCTGAGTGTCTGCTGTCCGATGACAAGTCTACCATTTATGATCTTAGATATCTTCTCCCTACCACACCGCCGGGTTCTATTAACTCTATGCCAGCTGCTCAGTTTGATTGTCATGCAAAGGCTGCGTGTTCACCTGCTAATGGGTCTGAAAGCTCCAAATCCTCACATACCTTTATATGGGTCACCTGCTTGGCCTGAGATTGATTTGACGGTTGCCTTGGTTGAGTCCCTCTGGCAGTGTGTTACGCCTATGGCGCCAAAGCCTGGTGGTCCAGACATACCCTTGGCAACTGGTAGCTGCATCTGCCTTCATGGCCCTGGTCGTAGTAAGCTCCCGGGGAATAGCAGAGTACAATCTGTGCCTTGCCATGATCTGGATGCTATTGCCACAGCTCTGGGTGTTCTAAGGGACCTGGGTCGGGTAACCAGTGCCTCAGAGAGACCTTGGTGGCTTTTGATGTGCAGAGCAAGTCCTAGAAACCAGGCAAGCTACTTGGTTATGACAAGACACTTCGGTGTCTGGGTTCCGGTATTGTCACATGACCCCAGCGCTAAGTCTGCAGATAACCCATGGAACCCCAGCATGGGGGTACCTGCCGTTTTGAAGGACTTAAAGTACCGAATGATGTACACCTCAGAGAATTTGGCCAGCAGGAGACCCAGATATAAAAAACAACAGAACAATCAGCGCAAACACAATGATAAAACATAAGAACTGCAAGCTGAACACTATAGGCAATCACATATACCTAGCAATTATACAAAACAAACAAAGGTAAGTGCAGCGCAAAAAAAAAAAACTAAATAAAGGAAAAAGGGAAACGAAATAGTCCAATCAAGATGGAAACTCCAACCACCGGACAGAAGGATTGGCAAGATCCCTCGTGTAGAAATGGGAAAGTCCTTCTGATGTAACGTGACAATATCCTTCACCAAATAAGCCAAAATACGCTTACTGGAAATGGTGGACCTCCCTGCCACAGAAGGTCAAAAGCGCGTGTATCCCCACAGGGATGTTGCAAACCTCCCATAGGGTTCGAGCGGTCCTCAATCACAATATATGGAGCTCCTGTCAGGTAAGGAAATCGAGGAAATGAAGGGGAAGCCTCTAAAAGCCAGGCACTGCTCATCCCCTGTGAAATACAGTCCCAACAGTGAAGTATGGTGGTGGCAGCATCGTGCTGTGGGGGTGTTTTTCAGCTGCAGGGACAGGACGACTGGTTGCAATCGAGGGAAAGATGAATGCAGCCAAGTACAGGGATATCCTGGACGAAACCTTCTCCAGAGTGCTCAGGACCTCAGACTGGGCCGAAGGTTTACCTTCCAACAAGACAATGACCCTAAGCACACAGCTAAAATAGCGAAGGAGTGGCTTCACAACAACTCAGTGACTGTTCTTGAATGGCCCAGCCAGAGCCCTGACTTAAACCCAATTGAGCATCTCTGGAGAGACCTAAAAATGGTTGTCCACCAACGTTTACCATCCAACCTGACAGAACTAGAGAGGATCTGCAAGGAGGAATGGCAGAGGATCCCCAAATCCAGGTGTGAAAAACTTTCCCAAAAAGACTCATGGCTGTATTCGATCAAAAGGGTGCTTCTACTAAATACTGAGCAAAGGGTCTGAATACTTAGGACCATATGATATTTCAGTTTTTCTTTTTTAATAAATCTGTAAAAATGTCAACAATTCAGTGTTTTTCTGTCATTATGGGGTGCTGTGTGTACATTAATGAGGAAAAAATGAACTTAAAGAGGAGTTCCACCCAGGGGGGCCGTCAAAAAAAAAAAAAAATTAAAAGTCAGCAGCTACAAATGCTGCAGCTGCTGACTTTTAATTGGACACTCACCTGTCCCAGGGTCCAGCGATGTGGGGGATCGAAGCCCCGCTCGTCCCCCCCCTCCGCTCGTGGGTGCCAGCATTTCAACTGTGGGCGCCGGGCTGTGGCTTCACAGCCTGGCACCCACTGCGCATGCGCGAGCGGCGCCGTGCGCCGTGATCGGCCGCTCAATCACCTGGGACCTGTAATGGGTCCCAGATGATTGACAGGAGGGAGGGAGCAGAGCGGAGCCCTTCCTGTGCCGAGGGGGAAGTGATGTCACCAGCCCAGGCTAAGGAACAGGCAGACTACGAGGGACCACCTAGCAACAGGCATTTAGAGGTAAGTGAAAAAAAAAATATCCAAATTTTTTTTGTTTTTTTTTTTAGAATTTTTCCAGGTATTTTTGTTTTTTGGGTGGAACCACACTTTAAATGATTTTAGCAAATTGCTGCAATATAACAAAGAGTGAAAAATTTAAGGGGGTTTGAATACTTTCCGTCCCCACTGTATATATGGATATACACAGTATATGAGAGTATGGGGGCTCACTGATATGGCAACTGTTTGCTTAAAAATGACCAGTAAGGGGAAGGGAGAAAACCCTCAGCCTGGTCCTCCAATCAGTGTATTGGTTGAGGAACATTGGGCAGAATTGTGCCCAATGGCAAACCCTACAAACCCAAACATTACGCGAACTGCAAAACTGCGGGGGTCGTCTACTTATTGACATGCCAATGCTTTTTTGTGGGCAAAACAAAACTCGAATTTTGGAGAAGGGCCGCAACACACATCACCAGTAAAACCTGTGTCCAGCCCGATCTCCCCTCGGACGACACGTGAGAGATTGTCATCAGGGCATATCTCCCCATGTCCATTTCACCATCCTGGATCGGGTACATCCTGACAATAGAGGTGGGGATTGGAACAAACTTCAACGTGAAATATGATGGATTGCCGAAATAAATACCACCCTATCACCAGGCCTTAAAGTGGATGTAAACCCAATGTCATCCTTGCTAAACTACTGCCATAGGGGTTATCTATAAGGATATACATGCCTCCTGCATGTATCTTTATCTGTCAAATGTCTCCCCTCTGTCTGTTATGAGAGCCGAAAAACTGCAGATTCTGTGGGTGGGTCTGTTATCTGGAGCTCGGTGGGTGGAGTCATGATGTCCGTAGACTCCCCGCCCACCTCTACACTCCCCTTGTCAATATACATTTTCTCCAGGGTATATTTCTTACACTGAACTTCTGCTATGATCTCTAACATCCAGTGAAAAGACAGGAAAGGAGGTGGGGAACAGCCAATCCTTGCAGAGCTGCTGAAAAAAGGAGTGGGGGTGGGAATTAAAAAACAATGCATGTCTTAGGCTAGTGCACGAGATATGTAAATCACCTGTCACTCACAGCAAGGGGGAGGATTTGACAAAGTGTTTGTCAAGATTTATCTCACTGAAAAATAAAAGAGGATTGCTCAGAGCTGGATTAACTCTTTGTGGCAAGACTGGGCTCAAATGATAGGAAATCGTATACTCTACATTATGACATAGAAAAAAAGATCGGGTTTACATCCACTTTAATACTCAATTGAGCTACCGTTCCTTCCTGGAAGGTTTTGCCTCAGGGGGATGTGAAAAAGAATAGACCTATGTTTGGACTCCTTGTGGATATATTCCATCTCTGATGGCCGCTTCCATATATTTGGACTGTTTTTCTTTAAATCTGTCCATTATGGGGACAACGTGTATTACCATTTAAGTCATCCTAATATTTAGATATGGTTCTCTATCTGTATAAACCATGCCCACCATAATTGTGGTGTTTTTCATGGATACAATAATTAATATAATTTTTGAATAATGTTTATTTTTATGTTAACACTCTGTATATTGTATTTCCATGTTTTTCTTAACCAATGCTTTGCTGTCAATCCTGTATTAGTCCCCCTTTCTCTCTCCCCTGTACTTATCTTTTCCACCATGTAAAGGATTTCAGGATACTGTTTGATCTTTCATGTTACCATCTGCTATCGGGCCACCATTCCCATGCGCACCGTGGGCACATTCCAGCCATGATCATGTGTACAGATATACCACTATTTTTGTTTTAATTATCATTTTTGCTTTTCATTTAACTTATATCTACTTTTCCTTTTGGGTGCAATTTTTGATATGTTTATTTATCTATGATGTTTATTTAGAGGTTCAGGCCACAGGCCTGTTTCCTCTCCCTCTCTGGCTTTTCTTGCCCCCCCCTCCGCGCACAAAGGCCTACTCTCTTGTGGGATAGGCCTTCGTGCATGCAACACTGCGTCTCACCTTTTGGTGGGACTTTGTCCTTTCCCATGCATCTGCTGCTTATTGTGCGCTGGTGGGCTGTGTTTGCAAGACGTCCTCCCACTTTTCCAGTGGGGGGGATGTCGTGCAGATATGACTCTGGGGTTTCCCCCCTCCCTCTCTGTAGCCTTATACTCCTATGAGCCCCTTGTATTTATTGGCATTTTGGCGGTCTTTAGGCAGTCCCTTGCATTATGCGTGCCCTTGTGTCCTTAGTGGCACTTTTTGTGGCCGCTTTTAATGTGTTGGCTGCTACTTGACCAAGTGTGCAGCTTTTTATATCTGCACACGCCCCCATCTTTTGTTTTCATGTGTCAGCGGCACTTCGTGACGTTGCAGCGCTGTTGGTGGCACAGCGCCGCTGACGCAAGTACTGGCATCCTGTTGCTATGTTCAGCGACCTCGCGTGTTATTATGCAATGCACGTCGGTGCATGACGTCGTGACACTACTAGGATGGCGCATGGTGTCACGATACTACGACGGGAGCACTGCGCATGTGTCGGCATCCTTTTATAACTCCAGACGGCACGTCTGTTCAATGTGGTGTGGATTCTGCTGTTCTGGAATTTCCCAGAGACCCAGCCAGCGTATTATTCTTTACCTTCTCATGAAGGTAGGCACCTGTTATTTCTTGAACCTCATTTACTACTTAATGGGGCTCCCCCCTTTTCGTTTTTTGTCTTCTATACATTTTGGCCTTATTATAATGCTCCTCAACCAGTACACTGATTGGAGGACCAGGCTGAGGGTTTTCTCCCTTCCCCCTTACTGGCCATTTTTAAGCAAACAGCTGCCATATCAGTGAGCCCCCATACTCGCATTTATATATATATATATATATATATATATATATATATATATATATATATATATATATATATATATATATGTATATATACAGTATCTCACAAAAGTGAGTACACCCCTCACATTTTTGTAAATATTTTATTCTATCTTTTAATGTGACAACACTGAAGAAATGACACTTTGCTACAATGTAAAGTAGTAAGTGTACAGCTTGTATAACAGTGTAAATTTGCTGTCCCCTCAAAATAACTCGACACACAGCCATTAATGTCTAAATCGCTGGCAACAAAAGTGAGTACTCCCCTAAGTAAAAATGTCCAAATTGGGCCCAATTAGCCATTTTCCCTCCCCGGTGTCATGTGACTTGTTAGTGTTACAAGTTCTCAGGTGTGAATGGGGAGCAGGTGTGTTAAATTTGGTGTTATTGCTCTCACTCCCTCATACTGGTCACTGGAAGTTCAACATGGGACCTCATGGCAAAGGACTCTCTGAGGATCTGGAAAAAAGAATTGTTGCTCTACATAAAAATGGCCTAGGCTATAAGAAGATTGCAAAGACCCTGAAACTGAGCTGCAGCACAGTGGCCAAGACCATACAGCGGTTTAACAGGACAGGTTCCACTCAGAAGAGGCCTCGCCATGATAAACCAAAGAAGTTGAGTGCATGTGCTTAGCATCATATCCAGAGGTTGTCTTTGGGAAATAGACGTATCATTGCTGCCGAGGTTAAAGGGGTGGGGGGTCAGCCTGTCAGTGCTCAGACCATACGCCGCAGATGATGATGCACAAGAAAGCCCGCAAACAGTTTGCTGAAGACAAGCAGACTAAGGATGTGGATTATTGGAACCATGTCCTGTCTTGATGAGACCAAGATAAACTTATTTGGTTCAGATGGTGTTAAGCGTGTGTGGCGGAAACCAGGTGAGGAGTACAAAGACAAGTGTATCTTGCCTACAGTCAAGCATGGTGGTGGGAGTGTCATGGTCTGGGGCTGCATGAGTGCTGCCGGCACTGGGGGGGGGGGGGGCTACAGTTCATTGAGGAAACCATGAATGCCAACATGTACTGTGACATACTGAAGCAGAGCATGATCCCCTCCCTTCAGGGACTGGGCCACAGGGCAGTATTCCAACATGATAATGACCCCAAACACATCTCCAAGATGACCACTGCCTTGCTAAAGAAGCTGCGGGTAATGGTGATGGACTGGCCAAGCATGTTTTCAGACCTAAACCCTATTGAGCATCTGTGGGGCATCCTCAAATGGAAGGTGGAGGAGCGCAAGGTCTCTAAAATCCACCAGCTCTGTGATTTCATCATGGAGGAGTGGAAGGGGACTCCAGTGGCAACCTGTGAAGCTCTGGTGAACTCCATGCCCAAGAGGGTTCAAGCAGTGCTGGAAAATAATAGCAGCCACACAACATATTGACACTTAGGGCCCAATTTAGACATCTTCACTTAGGGGTGTACTCACTTTTGTTTCCAGTAGTTTAGACATTAATAACTGTGTGTTGAGTTATTTTGAGGGGACAGCTGTTTACACTGTTATACAAGACGTACTGTCACTATTTTACATTGTAGCAAAGGGTCATTTCTACAGTGTTGTCACATGAAAAGATATAATAAGAAATTTACAAAAATGTGAGGGGTGTACTCACTTTTGTAAGATACTATATATATATATATATATATATATATATAGAGAGAGAGAGAGAGAGAGAGAGAGAGAGAGAGAGAGAGTAGAGGGCTATTTTACATAATCTAGATAACATCTCAATCCATTACTGGTTATTCACTCTTTGGCCTGCTATGTATCTTTTTTATTTTGGTGTCAATGCTTCTTTTTTGATTGATCCATATGCATTATTATTTTGCCTATACATTTTCTTTCTCGCAGGACCATTTATTTCATCGTGCCAGTCCTACGTCGGGCCCTTTGGGTTGGCTGCGGAGACCTTTTCTTGGTATCCTTGTGTGGGACTTCATGAGCCTAGGGGGCTCCCCACCCATCTGGTTATTTTTCAACAGTGAAATTTGTTTCCTTGTTTGTTTAGCTCGATCTTAACCTTTTAAGGAATGTTTGATTTTATGATACAATACTGGTATGTGCACGCTTTTACGGCGGTTGTGTTCCACATGTTGACGCAATGTTTGCCCTGTCCATGTTTTGAACTGTATATTTTGTTCTTTTTTGTTTCAGAGTACCTTTAGACCAACCACTTTTATCTTCTCAGTGCCCCTGAAGAAGGGATATACGCAAAGATTCCTGAAACGAGTCGGGCTACAGGGGAAGTGTTCTTCTCAAATTTCCTCTAGATCTTTAAAGTGGGGTTCCACACAAAAAACAAAACTACCTGGAAAAATTCTAAAAAAAAACAAAAAAAACATTTGGATATTTTTTTTTTCACTTACCTCTAAATGCCTGTTGCTAGGTGGTCCCTCGTAGTCTGCCTGTTCCTTAGCCTGGGCTGGTGACATCACTTCCTCCTCGGCACAGGAAGGGCTCCGCTCTGCTCCCTCCCTCCTGTCAATCATCTGGGACCCATTACAGGTCCCAGGTGATTGAGCGGCCAATCACGGCGCGCGGCGCCGCTCGCGCATGCGCAGTGGGTGCCAGGCTGTGAAGCCACAGCCCGGCGCCCACAGTTGAAATGCCGGCGCCGACGAGCGGAGGGGGGGACGAGCGGGGCTTCGATCCCCCGCATCGCTGGACCCAGGGACAGGTGAGTGTCCAATTAAAAGTCAGCAGCTGCAGTATTTGTAGCTGCTGACTTTTAATTTTTTTTTTTTTTGACGGCCCCCCTGGGTGGAACTCCTCTTTAAGAGCGTGGTACTTTATGTATATGATGTACTGTATATCATGTATGGTGATGTTATGCACCACTATGTTTTTAATCTTTAAATAATACATTTTTCTATATTTTACTATATATCGTCAATAAGAGTTTGCCCTTAAAGTCCTGCAGTACCGGGGGGGTACTTTTCCTTTGGTCCCTTTTATACAAAATATTGGGATGTTGGCAACAAAAAACTGGAGATTTTTTACTCTCCATGATGGTTCTTCCTCTATAACTGCTCTAGTACCCAGTCGTGATTGCCTTCCTTGCATCCCTGTCCCTTATATTGTACATATATTGTATATAGTTAGTAGTTAGGTTTATTAGTTATTTTTGTTCTTGTTTGCTGGAGTCGTTTATGTTTTCACTGGTTGCTGTGTATGTTTATTGGTGTGTGTTCACTAATAATAAATATCACTTTAAGGATATATACAGTGGGGAAAGTTTTCAGACCCCCTTAAATTTTTTACTCTTTGTTATATTGCACCATTTACTAAAATCATTTTAAGTTCATTTTTTTCCTCATTAATGTACACACAGCACCCCATATTGACAGAAAAACACAGAATTGTTGACATTTTTGCAGATTTATTATTAAAGAAAAACTGAAATATCACGTGGTAATAAGTATTCAGACCCTTTGCTCAGTATTTAGTAGAAGTACCCTTTTGATCCAATACATACTTCTTGGGAAAGATGCAACAAGTCTTTCACACCTGGATTTGGGGATCCTCTACCATTCCTCCTTGCAGATTCTCTCCAGTTCTGTCAGGTTGGATGATAAACGTTGGTGGACAGCCATTTTTAGGTCTCTCCAGAGATGCTCAATTGAGTTTAAGTCACGGCTCTGGCTGGGCCATTCAAGAACAGTCACGGAGTTGTTGTGAAGCCATTCTTCGTTATTTTAGCTGTGTGCTTAGGGTCATTGTCTTGTTGGAAAGTAAATTCAATATTCCAGTCGCACACGTTCCCGGATAAACGGCATAGAGCATTAATGGGTGCTGTAACGATTACCAGTTGGGTTCTGGAAGCATCAAACAGAAGTACATCTTCGCCAGCACACCATGGATCAGCAAACAAGGTTGTCCAAAGAAGGTTTTTTAATCAAAAATGGTCACATCACAGGGGGGGTGCACCCCCCTTGTGATGTGACCATTTTCGATTAAAAAACCTTCTTTGGACAACCTTGTTTGCTGATCCATGGTGTGCTGGCGAAGATGTACTTTTGTTGGAAAGTAAACCTTCGGCCCAGTCTGAGGTCCCGAGCACTCTGGAGAAGGTTTTCGTCCAGGATATCCATGTACTTGGCCGCATTTATCTTTCCCTCAATTGCAACCAGTCGTCCTGTCCCTGCAGCTGAAAAACACCCCCACAGCATGATGCTGCCACCATCATGCTTCACTGTTAGGACTGTATTGGACAGGTGATGAGCAGTGCCTGGTTTTCTCCACACATACCGCTTAGAATTGGGTGCTACCCCAAATCACCCTCCCAATGTTGAGGGCATGTGGCCTGGTACGGTTCAGGAGGGGCGGGGCGCACTCTCGTCCCCCCTTCTTTTCCTGCGGCCTGCCAGGTTGAGTGCTCGGATAAGGGTCTGGTATGGATTTTGGGGGGACCCCACGCCGTTTTTTTTTTTTTTTGGTGCGAGGTTCCCCTTAATATCCATACCAGACCTGAAGGGCCTTGTATGGAATTTAGGGGGACTCCCACGTCATTTTTTTTTTAAATTTTGGTTCGGGGTTGCCCTGTGGGGAATTCCCATGCCGTTTTTATCAATGAACTTCTATGTGTATTGTCGGCAATGCAATAGCCGCAGGTAGTTTTAAATGTGTTTTTTCCTTCGAAATGTCATTTTGCTGTCAGACTGTTCTAAACACGGGAAACATGCGCCCCTTTACAGGCATACTATAGACACCCCCAGGTACGAAATTTAAAGGGATATTACACTTTTATTGTTTGACTTTAAGCATTATTAAAATCACTGCTCCTGAAAAAACGGCCGTTTTTAAAACTTTTTTTGCATTGATCCATGTCCCCTGGGGCAGGACCCAGGTCCCCAAACACTTTTTATGACAATAACTTGCATATAAGCCTTTAAAATTAGCACTTTTGATTTCTCCCATAGACTTTTAAAGGGTGTTCCGGGGCATTCGAATTTGCCGCGAACACCCCAAATTGTTCGCTGTTCGGCGAACTTGCGAACAGCCAATGTTCGAGTCGAACGTGAGTTCGACTTGAACTCGAAGCTCATCCCTACCAATCAGTATAATCAAACACAGCTGGACTCAAATGAAGGTGTAGAACCATCTCAAGGATGATCAGAAGAAATGGACAGCACCTGAGTTAAATATATGAGTGTCACAGCAAAGGGTCTAAATACTTAGGACCATGTGATATTTCACTTTTTCTTTTTTTAATAAATCTGCAAAAATGTCAACAATTCTGTGTTTTTCTGTCAATATGGGGTGCTGTGTTTACATTAATGAGGAAAAAAATGAACTGAAATGATTTTAGCAAATGGCTGCAATATAACAAAGAGTGAAAAATTTAAGGGGTTCTGAATACTTTCCGTTCCCACTGTATGTTGTTTGTTTGGTCTCAGTTTCTGGGTTTAGCTACGTGTCTGGTCTCCTTGCCGCTGATTCCTGACAACTAAAGTGTCATAAAAAAACTGTGTTTTATCACTCCATCCTGAAGAAGCAGAGGTAGGAGGACACTCTGCCAGTGGTTATGACCCCCTGTTTATATTTGAGTAATATAATGATATAAAAAGCTTTGGAAACTCGTTAGGGTATTGTTGGCATCAGGCGTTCCTCCCTTTTGGAATGGATTTTCCTCATTAGTTGATGTACACTGATGTCGAGAAATTGTGTGCATTCTAGGATCCATGGTGGAATCCAGAAATTTTTTTAATCTTATTAATAAATGGATATTGAATTTAACACAAAATTGTTGTCTCTTTGTGATACATTTAAAGTCTGCATTGTCATAGTTTGATTTGGATTTATGAATACGTAAGCTGGCCATACATTATACTATTTTCTTATCCAATTGTTATGTATTGCAAGGGCCTGCCTGATTGCATACAAATTGAAAATGTTAAGGGTTTCAACTCGTATTTTATGGTTTTGGTAAATCTAAAGGAAAATGTGTAAGAAAATAGTATAATATATGTACAGTATAATAGATATGCTACTAGGTTGGCCCCTAATTAATTTGCTGAGTAAATTGGCCTCACTGGCACAGCCTGGGCGCTGTCACTTGTCACTTGACAAGAGCTCAGCATCTGCTTTTTATTAGCAAAAAGTAGATCTTTTTTTGGACAATCATACTATTGCTGTATAATCTGACACATTTATTCATGCAGACTTGTTAAAGTGGGAGTCCGGCGACCAATCTTTTTTTTTTTTTTTTTTTTTTTTTTAGGTCATTGACACACTTTGCTAACCCCAAAATAATACTCACAGTTTGGGTGTAATATTTCCGCCTCTGTCTGTTTTCGTACTGAAGAATAACTTAAGAAATGTGATGCTGGCTGTTTCCATCTTGCTTGTGGGCATGTGAAGCACACAAGCATTGATTTCCTGGATGCGGTGAATGCTGTTCATTCACAGCTTGTTCACACGTATGATCATTGTTCCCGCACTGAGTCTTGGGAAGCCTGACACTAAGCTCCCAGGAGACAGTGCGGTGCCGGGGAAAGGCAATAAACATGCCTACTCCAATGGGAGGAGAGACAGGAAGTGCCACAATAAAGTACAATATAAAGGTAATTACGATCGAGGAGGATGGGCGCAGCTCCAGCATGTACGCAAAACTTGATGCTACTTCTAGGCTGCTCAAGGAGATGATCTCGGAGGCCTCCTTGCAGGACGCCGTGGGATCCATAGGGAAAGGGACCGTGAACTATTCGTGGTGCCGACCCGATGGATCTGTGCGTTCCAGGATTGACTTCGTGCTCACTTCAAGAACAGTCAAGCATCGTGAGTTCTCCATGGTCCCCTGCTTTTTCTCTGACCACAGGGCTATTCACTTTCGGGGTGACCTGGGCGAGGGCTTTGCCCGCGGACCGGGTTCCTGGAAGCTGAATAGCACCCTGCTGGAAAACGAGGAATTGATGGAGGAACTCCGGGAGGCCTATGTCACCTGGACGGAGGAAAAGAGATTCTTCGGAAGGGTAAGTGACTGGTGGGAGTTTGTGAAGGTCAAGATGCGTAGCTTCTTTCAGGCAAGGGGAAGCCAGCGCGTGTGTGCCAGGAGGAGGGAACTCAGGAGACTGCAGCGTCAGTTGCAGTCCCTGCAGGACCTTCATCACTGCGGCTGGCTGGGACGTTAGGCAGGACCTGGAGGACACCAAAAAGAGCCTGAAAGGACACTTCGAGGAAGAATCCAGGCACATTGTCTTCCGTGCCAAGGTGGAGAATCTTGAGAAAGGTGAGAAGTGTAATTCTTTCTTTTTCAGGAAACTTCACTCAGGACACACACCCTTGTCAGAGCTGCGTGACGAGACCGGAACACTCCAGAAGGGGAAGAAGGCTGTGATGCAAGTGGTCAGCGACTACTACACCAACCTCTACTCCCCGAAAGAAACGGACACACAGGCGGCCGACAGGTTCCTGTCAGGTATCTCTAACCAAATTGATCCTGCAGGTTCATCAACCGTCAACGCCCCCTTGGTGTTGGAGGAGCTGCACTCTGCCGCTAAATCCTTTAGGCGGGGCAGGACCCCGGGCTGCGATGGTCTCCCAGTTGAGCTCTATGTAGCACTGTGGGATCTCGTGGGCCCGGACCTGCTCGAGCTGTACGAGGAGATGGTGGTGGAGGGCAGAATGCCTCCGTCACTGAGGGAGGGGATGATCACGATTTTGTATAAGCGGAAGGGGGAGAGATCGGATCTTAAAAATTGGCGTCCGATCTCTCTTCTGAACGTGGACTACAAAATCCTCGCCAAGGTCCTGGCCAACAGGCTGAAGTCTGTCATCGGACAGATCATCCACCCGGATCAGACTTGCAGCATTCCTGGTCGCAGGATTGCGGACAGCCTTGCGCTTGTCCGGGACACGGTCCAGTACATTCATGGCCGCCTTGTGCACGCGGCCCTGGTCAGTCTTGACCAGGAGAAGGCCTTTGACCGTGTCTCCCATGAGTTTATGTGCAGAGCTCTGCGCAGGTTTGGTCTTGGGGGAAATGTTTTGTTCGTATGTGAATGTAATGTACACTGACATTTCTAGTTTGGTGCTGGTAAATGGCTGGAAAACTGACCCCTTTCCAATTTTGTCTGGGGTCAGACAAGGCTGCCCTCTCTCACCCCTGCTTTTTGTTTGTTGTATAGAGCTCTTCGCCCGAAGCATCAGACGGAACCCAGACATCAGAGGGATCACCGCACCAGGACCGGACAGACGGGAGGTTAAGTGCTCACTCTACATGGACGACGTGATGGTGTTCTGTGCTGATCGGCGCTCCATCGACACACTCGCCCAGACCTGTGAGGACTTCGGCCAAGCTTCAGGGGCAAAGGTCAACTGCGTGAAGTCAGAAGTCATGCTCTTCGGAAAGTGGTTCCTGCCTTCTTCTGCACCCATTCCCTTCAGCGTCAAGACGGACTTCATCAAAATCCCTGGGGTCTGGTTTGGAGCTGAGGGCGCAGCCCTGAAGTCCTGGGAGGAAAGACTGTCAAAGATGCGACAGAAGTTTGGACTTTGGAGCCTCAGAGAACTCACCATCGAAGGCAAAACACTGGTACTCCGCAGCGAGATCCTCCCTGTGTTGCAGTACCTGGGCGAGGTACTGGCCCCCTCGGGTTAATACCTGTAAGGCCATCACCAGGGCGGTGTTTCACTTCATCTGGAGCTCCAAAATGGACAGAGTGAAGCGGGCGGTTATGTTCAAGGAACCCCTCAAGGGCGGTAAGGGCGTGCCCGACATCGCTACCTTACTGAGGGTGTGCTTTGCTTGTATCTGCATCCCCGGGACATTGGTTGACAGAACTGTGGACTCTGGCGGTAACTCCATGTCCCGTTTTTTCCTCCTGCCTCTTTGGAGGACCCTTGGATGGGACAAATGGGACAGCCCCATCCCCTACAACTGGGACACCCTTTGGTATTAATTGGACACCTTCAAGTTTATTAGGAGCTGGGGCTACATGGAGTGAAGCCCGACTTATCCACAAGTTGATTAGAGCATCGGACATTGTTGAGACTGTTCCAGGCCTCCCTTCAGCCACTTGCAAAGTAGTCTGGAGGAACGTTTCTTTAAAGAGACTCACCAACAGGCACAAAGATCTGGCATGGATGGCAATCCAGGGGGGGCTGCCACTCAGGACATTCATGCATGCCAGAAACCTGTGCAGATACAGGCACTGCCCCTTTTGCATCATCCAGGAGGAAACTGCTCTGCATGTTTTCTGGGAGTGTCCCTTTGCACAGGACCTGTTGAGGGCCTTGGAACCTGAACTCAAAGACTTTGTACCACAGACTGCTATCACACACTTTGCTGTGTTGAACGGACTCTTCTGTGGAACTCATTCACAGGAGGACATTGACGGTGCCTGGTGGGTGCTGTGTTGCTTTAAGGACACTTTATGGTGCGCCAGAAAGCGCCTCATCCACCAACGGGAGAGGATGTCCATCGAGGACTGCCGCAGACTGGTTCACAGTCTGCTCAGAGACTATCACTTGATGGACTTCAAGGAGGAAGAGGAGGTCTGAAGATTTCCCCATCCCCCCCCTCTCCCCCGTGTATCCTTGGTAGTTCAAATAAAGCTTTGGGCCTGTGAACTCTTTTCTCCCTCACCTACCCCACCTTCTCCACCCCCCCATCACACCCGTTGCCCATTTGAATGTTAGTAGACTGTATGACCGGACTTTTTTGACATGTGTTTGAAGTAATGCTTTCAGGGTAATGCGGCGTCATGCATGATGTGATGTTTCGGGGTATTATTTCTCTGCACAACACATTAGGCATCATACCGCAGGATGAATGTAATTTATTCGTATGCTTGGCAATGTATTGTTATGTAGTGTATTTATGCGCTGCGTCGCAGTACAGATTGGAATGTACCCTGTTCAAGTATTTGTTTTTTGTATATTTTCTTGCAAAATAAAGTATACATTTTCAATCCAAAAATAAAGGTAATTACAATGATAAAAAATTTTTTCGTGTGGCATTTGAACATCTATGCAATTAACTGAGGGGGGTAAGATTAAGTTAAAAATTTGAGTGGAACCCCGCTTTAGGTTGCTGAACTTGATTAAAGGCAAAGGTAAGCAAAATGACTGTGTGTGTTGTACTGATTTCTTCATTTCAGCAAAGCTACAAATCTGGTGCAGGCATAGGGGTTGATTTACTAAAACTGGAGAGTGTAAATTCTGGTGCAGCTCTGCATGGTAGCCAATCAGCTTCTAACGTCAGCTTGATCAATTATGCTTTGACAAAAAAAAACCTGGAAGTTGATTGGTTTTAATGCAGAGCTGCACCAGATTTTGCTCTTTCCAATTTTTCTAAATCCCGTAATGTTTTATCACTAAAGAGATCAGTTTGGTGATGAAGTGATTCACTGGCATGAATTTCTGAGGAATACAGTCCTTCTTCCTCAGGGTTGTAAAATATGCATATTAAAGCGGCTCTTTTGTCTTTTTTCATCTTTCCATCTATTAAATCTTCTGCCCTTGTTGTTTTAACTCTGGATAGTAAAGCATTTTTTTCTGCCATAAATACCTTATACAGCCCTCTTGCTCTTTCCTGTCTGGTAATTAGCGAGAGTTTGCCAGTGGGGGGGGGGGGGGGGGGGGCGGGGGGGAGTGGAGGGCGGATGAGTCATAGGAGGGCCAATGAGAGTTGCAGAGCTGGAGTGGGCTGGATGAGATTGGAGATAACCGGAGACTGCAGTGGCAGCCACTTATAAGGGGCGCAGGGGTGCCGCCCCCCTAATATCAATGCAGGGCGCCGAACACATGGATTTCTATGGGGTTTGGAGGTTTGTTTTTTTTTGTTTTTTTAGAAGCACATGATCAGAGTGGCTCTAATTGGCTTCAATTGGGTGGGCTCGGGGTGCTATTGTCTTCCTGCTTCTCCTCCCAGCCAATCAGGAAGCAGGTCTTAAGACCCGATTGGCAAAGGAGGAGAAGTGACTGGATTGACCAGTAGGAGAAGCAGTGGGGAAGCCGCCAAACCCTCCCGGCCAATCGGGTCCACCCATTTTAAAGCCAATTAGAGCCTCAGGCTCTGTCCCCCCCCCAAAAAAAAATTGAGCACCAGCCTCCACTGTTTTTTATGTACCCCAAACTTTTCCTTTAACCACATGTCATAGCATATTATGTATTGTACATTCATATCAGTGCCTGCACTCAAGGGACTTGCAGTCTAATGCCGCGTACACACGGTCGGACTTTCCGGCATACTTGGTCCGGCACACTTTCCGACGGACTTTGTCCGCCAGGTGCGCCGGACTTTAAAACGGACGGACTTGCCCACACACGCCGGGACTTTCTGGCGGGCTAAGTCCGCCCGTCTTTCCGACGGACTTTCGCCGGAGTTCCGGCGGACTTTCAGAATGAACGGACTTGCCCACACACGGCCAAGTCCGTTCATTTTGAACGTGACTCAGGTGCGACGGGACTAGCAAAGGATGTCAATCTTGCCGCTTTTATCGGCGAGATTGACACCTTGCGAGCCCCGTTGCGGGGCATACCAGGCCCTTAGGTCTGGTATGGATTATAAAGGGAAGCCCCTACGCCGAAAAAACGGCGTGGGGTCCCCCCTGGAATCCATACCAGACCCCGATCCGAGCACGCAGCCTGGCCGGTCAGGAAAGGGGATGGGGACGAGCGAGCGCCCCCCCTCCTGAACCGTACCAGGCCGCATGCTCTCAACATGGGGGGGGTGGGTGCTTTGGGGGAGGGGGGGGCCCTGCGGGCCCCCCCCCACCTCAAAGCACCTTGTCCCCATGTTGATGAGGACAAGGGCCTCTTCCCGACAACCCTGGCCGTTGGTTGTCGGGGTCTGCGGGCGGGGGGCTTATCGGAATCTGGGAGCCCCCTTTAATAAGGGGGCCCCCAGATCCCGGCCCCCCACCCTATGTGAATGAGTATGGGGTACATGATCCCCCTACCCCTTCACCTAGGGAAAAATTGTAAGTAATAAAACACACTACACAGGTTTTTAAAATATTTTATTAAACAGCTCCGGGGGTGGGGATCTTCCTCCGGCTTCGGGGGTCTTCTTCCGGCTTCGGGGGTCCCTCCGCTTCATCTTCTCCCGGCATCCGGTTGGTTCTTCTCCGCGTGTTCCAGTTCTTCGGCCGGCTCCTCTGCTGTGTTCAGGTAGCTCTCTTGCCAGCAGAGGTCCGGACTTCTGAGCTGCTGGGCTTCGCTTCTTCTCTTCTCTTCTCTTCTCTTCCCCCAGATGTTGACACGACGCTCTCTCCGGCTGGACTGGTCTCTGAGGGCTGTGTTGTGACTTATATAGGCGGAGACCCCGCCCCCATATGATGTCACAGTCCCTGGGCATGCTGGGACTGTGACGTTTTAGGGGGCGTGGTCGACCACGCCCCCTAAAACGTCACAGTCCCAGCATGCCCAGGGACTGTGACATCATATGGGGGCGGGGTCTCCGCCTATATAAGTCACAACACAGCCCTCAGAGACCAGTCCAGCCGGAGAGAGCGTCGTGTCAACATCTGGGGGAAGAGAAGAGAAGAGAAGAGAAGAAGCGAAGCCCAGCAGCTCAGAAGTCCGGACCTCTGCTGGCAAGAGAGCTACCTGAACACAGCAGAGGAGCCGGCCGAAGAACTGGAACACGCGGAGAAGAACCAACCGGACGCCGGGAGAAGATGAAGCGGAGGGACCCCCGAAGCCGGAAGAAGACCCCCGAAGCCGGAGGAAGATCCCCACCCCCGGAGCTGTTTAATAAAATATTTTAAAAACCTGTGTAGTGTGTTTTATTACTTACAATTTTTCCCTAGGTGAAGGGGTAGGGGGATCATGTACCCCATACTCATTCACATAGGGTGGGGGGCCGGGATCTGGGGGCCCCCTTATTAAAGGGGGCTCCCAGATTCCGATAAGCCCCCCGCCCGCAGACCCCGACAACCAACGGCCAGGGTTGTCGGGAAGAGGCCCTTGTCCTCATCAACATGGGGACAAGGTGCTTTGAGGTGGGGGGGGGCCCGCAGGGCCCCCCCCTCCCCCAAAGCACCCACCCCCCCCATGTTGAGAGCATGCGGCCTGGTACGGTTCAGGAGGGGGGGGCGCTCGCTCGTCCCCATCCCCTTTCCTGACCGGCCAGGCTGCGTGCTCGGATCGGGGTCTGGTATGGATTCCAGGGGGGACCCCACGCCGTTTTTTCGGCGTAGGGGCTTCCCTTTATAATCCATACCAGACCTAAGGGCCTGGTATGCCCCGCGCTCGCCGCAATAGGAAAATTTGTTTTTCCTATTGCAGCGAGCGCGAGATGCAATACCCTGCCCTCGCGTCGCATCTGGTCCGTCGGACCAGCCTACACACGAGCGGCCTTTCCGTCGGACCAGCACACACACGAGCGGACTTTCCGCCCGAAACTGAGTCCGACGGAAAGATTTAAAACTTGCTTCAAATCTAGGTCCGGCGGGCTTTTCGGAAGAAGTCCGCCGGAAAAGTCCGCCGGCGCCCACACACGGGCGGATTGTCCGGCACACTCTGGTCCGCCGGACCAAGTATGCCGGAAAGTCCGACCGTGTGTACGCGGCATAAGGCCCCATTCACACTTATCTGATGCAGGAACTTGTGTGAGGGTATTGCTATCTCTGATTTAGAACAAAGCCCCTCTGTCTTGTCTCTCTTTCCTCCTCATTTGTCCCTCATTTTGGTCTGATCTATATAGTTGTATATAAAATGCACTATTTATCTTTCAAAAAGTGTTTCCCAGTGCTAAACCTTTCATCCAAATTCTAAATAGAGCATTTAAATATTTCAACAGCCAATATAAAGTACTGGTAAAAAAAAGCATGTGTGGGTTTAACTAGTCTTTTTTTAAATTCTCCTTTGAGGTGTGTGTCCTATGCCTACATTATTTTGCTAATAGGCGTCCCTCATTCCCATCTCAAAAAGTTTAGCTGTCATTGTGCTCTTGCTGGGCTTCTAATGTGTCCCTGTGCATTTAAAGTGTAACGGGCTCCCTCCAGGCATACCTGCCCTTAATTTATCCACTGCTATATATGCTCCATCTTGGAGATTCTCAAATTTATGCGTTAGGACCGAACTTTACAGAGGAGCCTTGGCGAGGCAGTGTGGCTTCCACATATATTTGCAAATGTGTGTAACTTAAACCCTATTTTTTTTTTTTTTTTAATATAAATTGTTAGGGTCAGTTTGTTTTTTTGCAGGCTAGCTGGTAAGTATGGTGAGAAGTGTTCTGATGTACATGTCCATTTTCATCCAGCTACCTAGATCCAACATAGGTCCGGAAAGCTCTGGTTTGTAAAAACAGAATTGGCACAGATGTCACAAAAAAATAATTTTACAGATCCCTTGCTGATTGAACCAGAGGGCCTTTCACTTGATGATTTGTTACAATGTTGCAGTGATCAATGAGGGAAGAGGATAATGAGGAAATGCTTCTTTTGCCTGCAGGAGGTTGTTGACATTATTCCCCTAGACTGCAACTCTTAAATACGGGGGTTATGGCTGCAGCTAGATGCCATAAACCCCGGTATTTTCTTTCAGATAAAAGTGTTCCCTGCGGCAGATTTGCGCGTAGAGTCTACACTCAGGGTTGCCATTTCAAGTTTGGTTCATCTATGAATTCTATCGTATACCATATATACTTACTAACATTGTTATTCGGAATACCTTGTTCACCTTTTTTGTATACCCATTTTAGAACTGTGATTGCTTGTATCAATTATTCTCAAACAGCGTTTATAAACAACGTTTCTATCAACATGACTACTATTTTTATTGTGCCTCGATGTGCATGATTTATGTATTGTATATTATGATGCATTATATTATTATTATTATTATTATATTACTCATGAATTGATGTCTATGCATTTCTTTGATTAGCAGTTCTCTATGGCTATACAGCTTTTAAGCCCCTTTAGGGGTGGTGATAGTTAATCTAACATAAGGTATCCTAGACTTTTTCAAAGACCTACCCATGCCTCATTTAAAGTCCCACTGCCCCTCTCTTTTGCTTTTTAATTGCCACTGGATCACTTTGAGAAGTGGCTGGAGAGGTGCCCCCCTTCCCGCCACTTCCCGGGGGTTCCTGGACTTATGTTAGCCACCGCTGAGCCCGGGAACCATCCGGCGTTGGCAGTGTCATTGCCACTGCCCGTCTCTATGCCCTTGGAGGACCAGAGCGATGTCATGTCATTTCCGGTTCTTGGGCCATGTAAACATGTTTGTGTTTTTTTTCTTAACCACTTCAGCCCCTGAGGATTTGGCTGGCTAAAGACCAGAGCACTTTTTGTGATTCGGCACTGCGTCGCTTTAACTGACAATTGCGCAGACGTGCGACATGGCTCTCAAACAAAATTGACGTCCTTTTTTTCCCACAAATAGAGCTTTCTTTTGGTGGTATTTGATCACCTCTGCGATTTTTATTTTTTGCGCTATAAACAAAATAAGAGCGTCAATTTTGAAAAAAACACATTATTTTTTACTTTTTGCTATAATAAATATCCCCCAAAAATATATAAAAAAACATTTTTTTTCCTCAGTTTAGGCCGATACGTATTCTTCTACATATTTTTGGTAAAAAAAAATTGCAATAAGCGATTATTGATTGGTTTGCGCAAAAGTTATAGCGTTTACAAAATAGGGGATAGTTTTATGGCATTTTTATTAATAATTTTTTTTTACTAGTTTTGGCGGAGATCAGCAATTTTTATCATGACTGCGACATTATGGCGGACATGTCGGACATTTTTGACACATTTTTGGGACCATTGTCATTTATACAGCAATCAGTGCTATAAAAATGCATTGATTCCTGTGTAAATGACACTGACAGTGAAGGGGTTAACCGCTAGGGGGCGGGGAGGGGTTAAGTCAGTACTAGGGAGTGTTTTCTAACTGTAGGGGGGTTGGGCTGTGTCTGTCAGTACACTGATCTCTGCTCCCGATGACAGGGAGCAGAGATCGAGTGACACTGTCACTAGCCAGAACGGGGAGATGCTGTTTACATCAGCATCTCCCCGTTCCTGCTCTCCGTGAGACGATCGCGGGTATCCCCGTGGCGATCGAGTCCGCGGGACCCGCGACCCGACTCACGGAGCTCCCGGCCGGCGCATGCGCGCGCCGCCGGCGGCGCGCACACAATGACACGGCGGGAAATTCAAATGGACGTATATATACGCCCATTTGCACAGCCGTGCCATTCTGCCGACGTACATAGTCGTGCGCCGGTCCTTAAGTGGTTAAAGCAAAAGATATAACACCAGAATTATGTAGGGACATATGTACTAGTTACTGTATTGTGTTTTATTTGTACTTCTTCTTCTTTCTTTTTTTCTTTTTTTATGTTGTTTTCTGTAAAATGACTAAACCTTTAATAAAAATTTATTTGAAAAAAAAAAAAAGCAAAAGAAGAACCCAGATCCCTCCATAGAGAGGGCCTGTCATGCTGTATTGTTATATATCCTTTGCGATAGCAATAACATTTTTTTTAAAGGGACAGTGTAAAAATGTGAATGCACCACACATGTGGGGTATCACCACAAACATCTGAGCGAGAGCATTATTCTAGCACTAGCCCTCCTCTGTAAGGCTGCTTTCACACTGGGGCGGTAGGGGGCGTCGGTGGTAAAACAGCGCTATTTTTAGCGCTGTTTTACCGTGGCATTCGGCCGCTAGCGGTGCGGTTTTAACCCCCTGCTGGCGGCCGAAAAAGGGTTAAAACCTCTCGTACAGCGTGGCTATAGCCGCGGTATTGCCGCGGTATAGCCGCGCTGTCCCATTGATTTCAAGGGGCAGGAGCGGTTTAGGAGCGGTGAATACACCGCTCCTTCACCGCTCCAAAGATGCGGCTTGCAGGAGATTTTTTCTTCTCCTGCCAGCGCACCGCTTCAGTGTGAAAGCCCTCGGGCTTTCACACTGAACAAACAGCAGCAGCTGTTTTGGGTCGGTTTGCAGGCGCTATTTTTAGCGCAATAACGTCTGCAAACCGCCCCAGTGTGAAAGGGGTCTTACTCTAAGACCCCTTTCACACTGGGGCGGTTTGCAGGCGTTATTGCGCTAAAAATACCGCCTGCAAACCGCCGCTAAACAGCCTCCGCTGTTTGTTCAGTGTGAAAGCCCGAGGGCTTTCACACTGAAGCGGTGCGCTGGCAGGATGGTAAAAAAAAGTCCTGCAAGCCGCATCTGTGGAGCGGTGAAGGAGCGGTGTATTCACCGCTCCTTCACAGCTCCTGCCCATTGAAATCAATGGGACAGCGCGGCTATACCGCGGTAATATCGCGGCTATAGCCGCGCTGTACGAGGGGTTTTAACCCTTTTTCGGCCGCCAGCGGGGGGGTTAAAACCGCACTACTAGCGGCCGAATATCGCGGTAAAACAGCGCTAAAAATAGCGCTGTTTTACCGCCGACGCCCCCTACCGCCCCAGTGTGAAAGGGGCCTAAGGCTGGATTCACATCAATGCAGTTTTAGGCTTGATTCACATCTATGCATGTTGCTTTTGAGCGTTTTTGGAGTTTTTTTTGTGATGCTTGCCACGTTTTTGAGCAGCGTTATTGTAGCGTTTTTACAGCATTTTTGCGGCGTTTTTGCGGCGTTTTGCGTTTTATTTACAGTTTTTTTAGACTGTATACAGTCTAAAAAAAAAAAAAAAAACGCTGCAAAAACGCTGCACTTGCGTTTTTGATGCTGGTCCATTGAATTCTATTACATGCAAAACGCTGCATTTTGCATGAAAAAAAGTCCCTGACCCTTTCCAAAAATGCAGAGGTACAAAAAGGCATTGATGTGAACATGTTCCATAGGAACCCATGTTAAAAAATTCCCATGCATTTCTGCAAAATGCAAAATGCATCCAAAAACGCGCTAGTGTGAATCGAGCCTTAGTGCTTTTTGCATTTTGCAGATTTACACTACAGTCCATTTAACATGGTTTCCTATGGAACACGTTCTGTAGTGCAAATCTGCAAAATGCAAAAAGCACTAAAAATGCATAGGTGTGAATCCAGCCTAAACTGGCAACTTGTAGAAATTTTTAAAGCGTCACCTATGGAGATTTTTAAATACCGTAGTTTGGCGCCATTCCACAAGGCCTGGTTCACACCTATGCATTTTTTAGCGCATTTTTAGTTTTGCAGAAACACACTGCAGTCCATTTAACATGGTTTCCTATGGGTCATGTTCACATCTATGCATTTTATGGAAAGGGCCCAGGGACTTTTTTCTGTTTTTTTTGGTTCCATAGACTTCAATGGATCAAAATCGTGTATTGAAAAACGCAAACTACACCCAAAGGTTCGATTCACACCTATGCATGTTGCTTTTGAGCGTTTCTGCAGTGCTTTTTGCATTGCTTGCCGCGTTTTTGAACATGCGTTTTTGCCGTGTTTTTAACGCATTTTTGCCGCGTTTTTGCCACATTTTGCGTTTCGCTTTTTTTTTTACCTTGTTTTTTTATACAGTGTAAGAAAAAAGAAAGAAGAAACGCAAAACGTGGCAAAAACGATTTGACAATGCAGCAAAAACGCGGTCCTAGTGTTTTTGGATGCGGGTCCATTGAATTTTATTATATGCAAAACGCTGCATTTTGCATGAAAAAAAGTCCCCGACCCTTTCCAAAAACGCAGAGGCACAAAAATGCATTGATGTGAACATGTTACATAGGAACCCATGTTAAAAAATTCCCATGCATTTCTGCAAAATGCATCAAAAAACGCATTAGTGTGAATGGAGCCAAACTGCACCCGGAATATGCAAACTGAAACCTGCATAGGTGTGAACCAGGCCTTAATTTAGTAATGATACAATGATTAACAGGGTTTAAGGCTCGATTCACACCTATGCATGTTGCTTTTGAGCGTTTTGGAGGTTTTTTTTTCATGCTTGCCACGTTTTTTAGCCGCGTTTTTGCCGCGATTTTGCCGCGATTTGCGTTTTTTTTTGTTTTGGTTTTTTTTTACATTTTTTTTACAGTCTTTAAAAAAAATTAAAAAAAAAAAAAAAAAAAAAAAAACGGCAAAAACGCATCAAAAACGCACCAAAAACGCATCAAAAACGCTGCAAAAACGGTGCACTTGCGTTTTTGATGCTTGTCCATTGAAATCCATTACATGCAAAACGCTGCATTTTGCATGAAAAAAAGTCCCCGACCCTTTCCAAAAATGCAGAGAAACAAAAAGGCATTGATGTGAACATGTTCCATAGGAACCCATGTTAAAAAATTCCCGTGCATTTCTGCAAAATGCAAAATGCATCAAAAAACGCGCTAGTGTGAATCGAGCCTTAAAGTATAAAACTATTCAACATATTATTTTAAAATAATTGATTAGATAACATGAATGCAGTCTGTTTATATAAGACAAAGGCTTGTGCTGTATCTCATGTCAGAGTTTCTTCCACTAATATAATAAATTAGAATGCTACAGATTAGTCTCATTTTATAATGACTGTATAGCATGCGATGCACACCACTCCACAAGCCAACACTGAGATGCTGCTACTGCCTGTTCCCTGTCTGTAGGCAGGAAAATCACAGGGGGTAATTCATTTGTGTACATTAATTGTTCACAGCCTACAATTAACCTTTAGTGAATAGCAATCCCCAAGAGCTTTCTAGGGACATTATCATTCGGAAAATGGAATTCTTAGCAATGTTAATTAATAAATAGCTTGACTGTTGGCTAATGTTTCCTTTGACCATACAAAGGGCTGCTTCTTCTAAAGCCGTCTTCTACACTAAATATGATTCTGATAACATTTTTCTAATTAAACTATTTATAATTAATGCTGGCTAAGGAAGGGCCAAAAACCCCCCGGTTCGGTTCTAGAACTAGAACATCTCGAACAGGCAAAAAGTTTTAGCGAACATGCGAACCCTATCAAAGTCTATGGGACACGAACATGAAAAATCAAAGGTCCTCATTCTAAAGGCTTTTATGTAAGTTATTGCCCTAAAAAGCGTATGGGGACCCCGGGTGCTGGCCTAGGGGACATCTATCAATGCAAAAACACTTTTTTAAAAGGACTCTTTTTTCAGGAGCAGTAATTTTAATAATGCTTAAAGTGAAACAATAAAAAGGAAATATTCCTGGGGGGGGGGTCCCCTTAGTCTGCCTGTAAAGTGGCACATCTGTGCAATTTGTAGAACAGTGCCGCAGCAATAATTAAATTTCTAAAGGAAAATTTTCATTCAAACTTACTCGCGGCTGTAATGTATTGCCAACTCCCGGGCAATATAGATGAAAAATCAAGGGAAAAACTTTAAAAATCTCTTTAAAAAAAATTGGCGTGGGGGGGACGCCAAAATCCATATCAGACCCTTATTCGAGCATGCAGCCTGGAGGTCAGGATGGGGGGGGACGAGCGAGCACCCCCCCCCGAACCATAGTAGGCCACATGCCCTCAACATGGGGGGGTGGGTGCTTTGGGGCAGGAAGGTTTATGCGCCCCCACCCCAAACCACCTTGGGGACAAGAGCCTCTTCCCGACAACCCTGGGCTTTGGTTGTCAGGGTCTGCGGGCGGGAAGCTTATCAGAATCTGGAAGTCCCCTTTAACAAGGGGGTCCCCAGGTCCCAGCCCACCTATGTGAATGGGTAGCGGGTACATTGTACCCCTACCCATTCACCAAAAAAGTGTCAAAAATTAAAAACCACAACAGACAGTTTTTGACAATACCTTTATTAAAAAAAAAGAAGAAAGTGTCCCACGATGTATATCCATCAATCACGCCGCCCGACGGACCGAAAAATCTTCGCCTCCATGGAAGGCCTCCCGGTGACTGCTGTCTTTTCGCTTTAACAGCTCTTATATAGGCAAGGGCGGGGCCACCCACTGACGTAATCGGATGACCCCGCCCCCTCTGACGTCTGAACTGTATTTTATTTATATATATATATATATATATATATATATATATACATATACATATATATATATATATATACATATACATATATATATATATATATATATATATATATATATATATATATATATATACATATATATACATATACATATATATACAGTGGCTTGCGAAAGTATTCGGCCCCCTTGAACTTTTCAACCTTTTGCCACATTTCAGGCTTCAAACATAAAGATATAAAATTTTTATTTTTTGTGAAGAATCACCAACAAGTGGGACACAATTGTGAAGTGGAACGAAATCTTTTGGATTTTTGAAACTTTTTTAACTAATAAAAAAATGAAAAGTGGGGCGTGCAAAATTATTCGGCCCCCTTGCGTTAATACTTTGTAGAGCCACCTTTTGCTGTGATTACAGCTGCAAGTCGCTTGGGGTATGTCTCTATCAGTTTTGCACATCGAGAGACTGAAATTCTTGCCCATTCTTCCTTGCAAAACAGCTCGAGCTCAGTGAGGTTGGATGGAGAGCGTTTGTGAACAGCAGTTTTCAGCTCTTTCCACAGATTTTCGATTGGATTCAGGTCTGGACTTTGACTTGGCCATTCTAACACCTGGATACGTTTATTTGTGAACCATTCCTTTGTAGATTTTGCTGTATGTTTGGGATCATTGTCTTGTTGGAAGATAAATCTCCGTCCCAGTTTCAGGTCTTTTGCAGACTCCAACAGGTTTTCATCCAGAATGGTCCTGTATTTGGCTGCATCCATCTTCCCCTCAATTTTAACCATCTTCCCTGTCCCTGCTGAAGAAAAGCAGGCCCAAACCATGATGCTGCCACCACCATGTTTGACAGTGGGGATGGTGTGTTGAGTGTGATGAGCTGTGATGCTTTTACGCCAAACATATCGTTTTGCATTGTGGCCCAAAAGGTTGGATTTTGGTTTCATCGGACCAGAGCACCTTCTTCCACATGTTTGGTGTGTCTCCCAGGTGGCTTGTGGCAAACTTTAGACGAGACTTTTTATGGATATCTTTGAGAAATGGCTTTCTTCTTGCCACTCTTCCATAAAGGCCAGATTTGTGCAGTGTACGACTGATTGTTGTCCTATGGACAGACTCTCCCACCTCAGCTGTAGTTCTCTGCAGTTCATCCAGAGTGATCATGGGCCTCTTGGCTGCATCTCTGATCAGTCTTCTCCTTGTCTGAGCTGAAAGTTTAGAGGGACAGCCAGGTCTTGGTAGATTTGCAGTGGTCTGATACTCCTTCCATTTCAAAATGATCGCTTGCACAGTGCTCCTTGGGATGTTTAAAGCTTGGTAAATCTTTTTGTATCCAAATCCGGCTTTAAACTTCTCCACAACAGTATTACGGACATGCCTGGTGTGTTCCTTGGTCTTCATGATGCTCTCTGCGATTTCAACAGAACCCTGAAACTATAACAGAGCAGGTGCATTTATACAGAGACTTGATTACACACAGGTGGATTCTATTTATCACCATCAGTCATTTAGGACAACATTGGATCATTCAGAGATCCTCGCTGAACTTCTGGAGTGAGTTTTCTGCACTGAAAGTAAAGGGGCCGAATAATTTTGCACGCACCACTTTTCAGTTTTTTAATTGCTAAAAAAGTTTAAAATATCCAATAGATTTCGTTCCACTTCACGATTGTGTCCCACTTGTTGGTGATTCTTCACAAACAATTAAAATTTTATATCTTTATGTTTGAAGCCTGAAATGTGGCAAAAGGTTAAAAAGTTCAAGGGGGCCGAATACTTTCGCAAGCCACTGTATATACGGACTGCACTATATACTCTGCACTGTATTATATATACTACTCTAACTGCACTGTATACTCTGAACTGTATTATATATACTACGCTAACTGCACACTACACTAACTACCTGCCTGATCTCCATTCATTCGCTATATACGGCCGCCGTGTAAGCAGCAGCCTTATATAGTGTGGGGTGTGGACTTAGCCCCTGAGCCACGATTGGCCCAGGGCCGTAGATAATTTTTTTTCCTGGGGGAGGGGGTTCTGGTACTTAAAGGCATCATTTACACTTTAATATTGGGGGAGGTATGGTGACAGGAGAGTGGGGCCATGAGGCTTTGCAATGCAGCGCAGCAAAAATTATCCCCATTCTACTGTATACTATAGTAGACTGTATACTGTACTATAGAACACAATGCACGCAGTTGTGGTGCGGTAGTGTATTCATTAGTACAACGAGCTCCTCCTAAGCTCTCTATTTTTTTTTTCGTTCAGCCTGCTGGGTTGAACTAAAAAAAAGTACAATGTGAACCAGGCTTTAGATCTCATTCATATGATCTAAATGGCCATGGAATGGCAAATATACCATGAATACCTACAGCCAGGATCCCAGATGTTCCAAATTTTGTCAGCTGCTCGCCTGTTCACCTGAGTGATGGGCTGAAAAGAGCCACTGCTGTTAACATGTATCTGCACATCCAGTGGTCCCCATGTTTAAGCTCCAGGGGACAAAGCACAACACGTTGGGGTGTGGCCTGGCGGGAACCTGGGCTGAGGTCTCTCCCATCACTATTACATTACAATAGGACTCCATGGATGTGCGGCACCAGGGATTTTTTTTCTCTCTTCACTTTAGTGACTACAGGAGCTGGGATAAGCTCCTGCAGCACATTCAGTATCCATCTACATTACTACCCCCTACATCAATTGAGCCCGAGCGACACACTAACAAACCATAGGTCACAGTGGTTACCTGCTGTTAGGGACACATTTCTGACAAATTTCTCTGCAGAGAGATTTTATCCAAGGGCAAAAATGTATCCCTACCTGCAGGTAACCATTGGATGTGCAGATACAGGTGGATACATGTTTATAGCAGCAGACAGCCTTGGTTTTTTTCAGCCAATCACTCAGGTGTACAGGCTGAGCAGATATTAGAACATCTCATCCCGGGTGCAGGTATTTGCAGTATACTTGCTGCACCATGATCATGTAGGATGTATGAATGAGACCCAAGACTGGATTTTAGTTAACCTTACTGTGCAAGTTAAGCAGGTGCAAGGGGCAACATATTGTGGTGGGCAGTAAATTCAGTAATTTATTTAAACCTTAAAAAAATGTGTCCTAAGAAATTTTATGAAATGTTTTAAGAGATGGAAAAAAAAAATATTGTGCATTGCCTACCACAGGATGGTGCCCTTTGCACCTGGTCAATATGGTCGGCTTTTATTCAGTCTTAAACTGTAGTAAACCCAGCTTTTGAACTTGTACCTACAATTAAGCCTATAATAACGCTTACCTGTGAGTACAGTGAATATCTCCTAAACTTGTGGTGTTTATCAGATATTCACATGGAAAGTAGCTGGTGATGTCACTGGTGCATGCGTCCTGAAGGGACGGCATACCACTTGGTTGTACTTCTCCTGAGGAGGAGCGCAGTTCGTTCTGCACTTTTGTGACCCATTTTTAGCGGACAGCCAGCTATAGCCCACAGTCAGCTGACATCACTCAGCAGGTCCAGGCTGTGGAAAGATCCTAACTTTAAAGTCAGGAGTCAGATGTCTGGACCAGCAGCTCGCTCAGCCTCTCAGTGGGCCGCAGAGACCCTGAGCCAGCCGCTCCTGCCCCCTCCACAGCCTGGCATTCAAGTGAGCTTGGGGGGGGCAGAGCCAGGGACTGGCAGTCACCACTCTTTGCTCACTGAAGGCTGAGGACTGAGTGATCAGCGGTCTTTGATCGCTCTGTTGTTTGTCTTAGAAGCAGCTGGGGACAGATGCAACATTGGATCAATGCTCCATCTACCTTGGTAATTATAATTAAAAAAATCATCTCTTTTAAAGGAAAAAAAATCCCCCTCTCCCTCCTAAGAACCCTCTCTCCCCAAGCAAAGATTCCCACTGTAAAATATCTCCCTCCCTTAAATATCCCCCCAAAAATTAAACTCTCCTGTCTCTAAACTTGTCTACAAGAAACTCCCCCCCTTCTCCAAAAGCAAACTCACCCCCCTTTCCTTAACCCCTCACCAAAAGAAACTCCCCCAGGCTGGAATTCTCACTTCCTCCTTCCCAAAACAGAAAATTGATGCCTCCCCCTTACCAGACCTCAGATTCAGCACAGCACAGATAGGAAAACTTCTGCATCCCCAGTCTCCCTTCAGCTGTGTCATATGATACCTTGAGGAGGAGTCTTGGAGTTCCCTCAACTATGCACTGTAAATTGCTGGCACCTGAGACCTCACAGTAATTTCATGCTTTTCAGGGGGACCCCTTATTAAACTGAGGGGGTTGGGCACAATAGAAGGGGGGCTGGCAGCTGCACTCCAAAACTCCGCTTCTACTGTGCTGATGCTGAGGCTAAACAGCAGGGACACTGTCTGTGCATATTGCCAGGATGCTCTGGGGGGTTTGAACACCCCTGATCCCCCTTATCTATGCCCCTGCTTTGACCAATCATGGCTCTCACAGTACATTGAGCAGTAATTGGCCAAAGCATGCAGATCAAGTGTATGCTTTGGCCAATCAGCAGCTGTCAATGCACATCATGCTGTGATTGGCCAAAGCATGCAGGTCAGGTGCATGCTTTGGCCAATCGGCAGCCGTCAATGCACTGCGATCTCCCAGTGCATTATGGTGCACTCCTCGGCGGACAAACTTGCCCCATATGTTCATTTGTTCGTATATACTCTGAACTGTATTATATATACTACACATACTGCACTATATACTCTCCACTGTATTATATATACTACATAGACTGCAATATATACTCTGCGCTATATTATATATACTATACGGACTGCACTATATACTCTGCACTGTATTATATACAGTATACTACACCAACTGCACTATATACTCTAAACTGTATTATATATACTATATAGACTGCAATATATACCCTGCGCTGTATTATATATACTATACAGACTGCACTATATATCGTATTTATCGGCGTATAACACGCACTTTTTTCCCCTTAAAATCAGGGGAAAGTCGCAGGTGCGTGTTATACGCCGATCCCCTGCGATCCCGAGCTGTCAAAACTTAAAAATCGCCGACCGCGATTTGAAAATGGCGCCGCCGGCGCCGAAATACACAGAGCCGGTCCTCGGCTCTTTCCGGCGGCTCTCGTTTACTTTCGGCTCCACTCGTAGTCCCGAGCGGAGCTATCCGAACCTACTCGGATAGCTCCGCTCGGGACTACGAGTGGAGCCGTAAGTGAACGAGAGCCGCCGGAAAGAGCCGAGGACCGGCTCTGTGTATTTCGGCGCCGGCGGCACCATTTTCAAAACGCAGTCGGCGATTTTGAAGCCCAGGAAGCAGGGACAGGGGATCGAAGGCTGCACTGGGGCAAGGCTGCACTGGGGAAGGCTGCACTGACAAGGCTGCACTGCGGAAGGCTGCACTGGGGCAAGGCTGCACTGGGGAAGGCTGCACTGACAAGGCTGCACTGGGGAAGGCTGCACTGGGGAAGGCTGCACTGGGGAAGGCTGCACCGACAAGGCTGCACTGACAAGGCTGCCCTGACATGGCTGCACTGACAAGGCTGCACTGACAAGGCTGCACTGACATGGCTGCACTGACAAGGCTGCACTGACAAGGCTGCACTGACATGGCTGCACTGACAAGCCTGCACTGGGGAAGGCTGCACTGACAAGGCTGCACTGACATGGCTGCACTGGGGCAAGGCTGCACTGAGAAGGCTGCAATGATGGGCATTTAAATGTAAGTTTTTTTCCCTTCAACTTCCCTCCTAAAAGTTTTTTTTTCCTTAAAATTCCCTCCTAAATTGGGGTGCGTGTTATACGCCGGTGCGTGTTATACGCCGATAAATACGGTACTCTGCACTGTATTATATACAGTATACTACACCAACTGCACTATATACTCTAAACTGTATTATATATACTACACTGACTGACTGCACACTACACTAACTACCTGCCTAATCTCCATTCATTTACTATATACGGCCGCCGTGTAAGCAGCAGCCTTATATAGTGTGGGGCGTGGACTTAGCCCCCGAGCCACGGCTCTCACAGCACATCACACTGTGATTGGTCAGAGCATGCAAGTCAGGTACATGCTGTCAATCAGCAGCTGTCAATGCACTGCGATCTCGCAGTGCATTATGGGGTGCTCCTCGGCGGACGAACTTTCCATGAGCGCCCCCTAACAGCTGATGTTTGAGTCGAACTTACGTTCGACTCGAACATCCAGCCCATCCCTATTGCTGGCCATCTAATTGTATGATCTCCTTTAGATCTACTATCAACTATGTAGTGCAAGGGACTCCCTGATTGGATACACATTGAATGGATTATTTTATTTTTTCCTTATATTACATAGTTTTGGTACTTTATAAGAAAATTGTATTGTCAAATTCTATGGTGTAATGTATAGTAAGCTCTACACATCATAGTGCTATTTCAGAACAACATACTCAAAGAGGCACTGGAAACTTTTAAACTGGCAAGTGCATGCAGATGAGGAAAAACTTTAAACAAGCTTTATAGCTCTGGCAAAGCAGCTCCCACACAGCAAGGCTTCCCTCGATGCGCATCCAACAACAGGAGCTCCAATGCTGCTCAGCAACAGCTTTCAAATTGTTCCTCCATGTGGACAGTTCAATACTTGTTCTAATATAGACCTGTGACGTCACTGTTTTCTCTGAGTCTATCTAAGTGTTATCCTTGATGAGTTCCGATGAAGGGGAATGGTGTTGCCCCGAAATGTGTTGGCTGTTTTTTTAAGACTTTTTTTCACCAACAAATAAAATTATCTTGGATTCTTTTAGCTGGTTTTGGTCTCTGGATTTAAAGATGAAAATTACAGTAGGAGCAGGTTATGTTAATTAATCTTCTAAAGGGCTACTAATTTGTATCTCATTTGTGGCTGGATTTCTGCTTTTAAGGTAAATGTTAACCATAAATAACATTTGGTGTGCTAAAGCACTGGGGTTGATTTACTAAAACTGGAGAGTGCAAAATCTGGTGCAGTTGTGCATGGTAGCCAATCAGCTTCTAACTTCAACATTTTCCATTAAGCTTTGACAAAAGAACCCGGAAGCTGATTGGTTTCTATGCACAGCTGCACCAGATTTTGCACTCTCAAGTTTTTGTAAATCAACCCCACTGTCTATCATAAACAAATGCCATCACTTAACAAAACCTAAAAAAAAAAGTTTATTTTTTTTACCTTTCTACATTCTTTGCTGCATCTCAGTACTGCAAGAGCATAACTGGGAGACAGAGGTGGAGCATTGTCACCTTATAACAAAAAGTGCCTGAACATGGACCTTCATGTCAGGATCACAAGGTAATATGTAATAAAAGCTGTAGATTTAAAAACATTAAAAATAGCTTCTGAAATTCCATTACATATTAAAGTGAAGCTCCAGGCTCCTTCAGAAAAAAAATCAAAGTCAGCAGCTATAAATACAAATACTGTCATTATAGAGACTTACCTGTCCAGGGATCCTGAGATTTCGGGAGCCCAAGCCAGTTCTTCAATCGGCTTCGGGTGCAGGCGCTGGCATCTGTAGTAAGAGAAACAGGAAGTGAAGCCTTGCAGCTTCGCAGCCTACTGTGCATGTGCGAGTCGTGCTGCGCTTTCTGAATAGTCCTGCAGTCTTCTGGATCCTGTGTCTGTCCCAGAAGGCGGGGGGGGGGGGGGGGAGGGGAGGGGCCGGAAATGTCATAGATTGCTGATCTTACCTGGACAAGGGAGCGGGTACCTGTCTAAACCAGGTACCCGCTCCCCCCCTCAAAAAGTGCCAAATGTGGCAGTAGAGGGGAGAGGGTGCAAATAAGCTGAGCATTCCCATTTGGGAGGAACTCCGTTTTAAAGTTTCTGTATGACCAAACCTTAAATTAAAATTTTAAATTGTTTATCAAGTTTTTTAATAAAGGAGTACAACAATACAAAGCACAGAGTGCTGGCTAAATGGAAGTATAAATTAACAATAGGCACACGAAGAAAGGAAGAGATGTACATGGTACTTTGAAAAACCAATAAGTACAGAGGTAACAAACATGTATGTGCCTAGAGAAGTACAGTACATCAATGAGGAAGACCGACTCAACTTTTTTTTTGATGAGAGTAGGTATAGAAGCATTAGAACTTATGTCACATTTGTTTTGCTATCTGTGCCTTCATAGCTAGATTTAGGGCTCATGTTTATGGATGTTTTAGTCAAATGTTCCATTTTCCAATCAAGCAGCTGTGTTAAAATGTAAAATGTTGCGTTTGACATGTTGTGTCCAAAGAAGCACAGTAAAAATCAAGTCAGACGCAGCCTCTGAACTGTCATTTGTAGATTTCAATGAAAGTCAAAAAAATTCTGTTGACATTAAACTCAGGAAAACAACACCCATCCACATGAGCCCTTCCCCTTTTTAAATTGATCTCGTCCATTATTAATGAATCAGAAAGTAATGGGAAATCCAAAATGTTACTGTTATCACTGAAAAAAGAGGTTAGAGAAGATCTAATAGGGGAATATGTTCCTGTGACAACTGCCTAAAAGAACAATTCCCCTGATTTTTCCGATTTCCGCCCACTTCCTGGTGCATCTCTGGGATAAGAATTGAAAGGAATTGACCGAAATGGGACAGCAAAAAATATATTTTTTCCTACAGATTTACAAGTTTTATTAAAGAATGTTTACCATTTTATATACAGTACATATGTTTTTAGTTTGATTAAGTGTGCCTAAAATGTTAAGTTGGGTATACACAAACGTTCGTATGAATATTTGTACAAGCCTTCGTACAAAAATTCTCAGTGGATTGACAGATGTTGTTCGAAAGTAGTTAAAAATTTCACTTGCTTTTAACATAAGATTTTGACACAAATGGACTTTACTTAACAAAATCACATACACTGTTAGAAATTTGTTTGAGAAAAATTTTCCATCCTGCTCCTTTTAATTTTCTTGTTACTCTCCAAAACGAACATCGATTTGACCCCACTAGCAATTAGAAGATCAAACAAACATTCTTAACATTAAACATTACAAATGAGAATCTACTAGTATATACCCAGCTTTAAACATATGAACTACTAGTTTGTTTAACCACTTCAGCCCTGGAAGATTTGGCTGCTCAATGACCAGGTCATTTTTTGCGATACGGCACTGCGTCGCTTTAACTGACAACTGCGCGGTAATGCGACGCTGTACCCAAACCATATGGACGTCCTTTTTTCCCACAAGAGGAGAGAGAGATCTTCTGTTCCTAGTGATCAGAAACGGCGATCTCTCTCTACTCCCAGTCACTACGCTGCCCCCACAGTTAGAAACACCTCCCTAGGGAACACTTAACCCCTTTATCGCCCCCTAGTGTTAACCCCTTCCCTGCCAGTGACATTTATAAAGTAATCAGTGGCTATTTTTAGCTCTGATCACTGTATAAATATCATTGGTCCCAAAAAAGTGCCAAAAGTGTCGGATCTGTCAGCCGCAATGTTGCAGTCCCACTAAAAATCATTGATCACCGCCATTACTAATATAAAAAAAAATAGTAATAAAAAAGCCATAAATATATCCCCTATTTTGTAGATGCTATAACTTTTGCGCAAACCAATCAATATACGCTTATTGGGATTTTTTTTAACAAAAATATGTAGAAGAATACATATTAGCCTAAACTAATGAAGACATTTTTTTTGGCTATTTATCATAGCAAAAAGTCAAAAATATTGTTTTTTTTTTTCAAAATTGGCGCTCTTTTTTTGTTTATAGCACAAAAAATTTAAACCGCAGAGGTGATCAAATACCACCAAAAGAAAGCTCTATTTGTGGGGGAACAAAGGACGTCAATTTTGATTGGGTACAGAGTCGCACGACCGTGCAATTGTCAGTTAAAACAACGCAGTGGCGTATCGCAAAAAATGGCCTGGTCTTTAGGGGGGCAAATCTACCGGTCGTTTTTTGTCAATAAAGCCACTGGTAGAATTTTGTATGAAATGTTTTTATTTTTAGAACGTTTGTTCAATTTTCTATTGGTTGGTGGGGTCAAATCAACATTAATTTTCTACTGTAGTGATTAAAATATTCAAAGCAGCAGGATGGAAATTTTTTCTCTAATGAACAAACTTCTAATATTGTGTTCATTTGAATGTTCCAATGAACATCTACTACAGTAGTTTATGGCTAGCTTAAGACTCATTTCCTAAGGCTGGTTTATCTAAGAGCACTAAACTGTGATTGCTTCTCTCATATGTTGCCTTTTTTATCTCAAGCATTTTATTAAAGGTGTAATATTTGAAAAATGTAACCTGCATGATATTTAGACTACAGATTCAAATAAGATAAGAAAACTCTTACTTCACATTTAAAAGCTCTTGTATCATAAATTTACAAACCCATACCAGATTTTTGTAAACATTTGAAGTTGGTGATGCTCACCTACAATCTTTCATATAGCAAAGCAGGCCATGCATGGATCAAATTTTAGCTGATCCCTACTGAATTGGCCAAAATTAAATCCTGTTGGCACCAGTGTGCTCACCAAAAGTTGATTTTTAGATAGATTTTTGTCAAAGGAGTTAGGCTTAAAATTCTCATGTTAACAGTGCCTGCATCCAATCAGATAGGGAGTCTGACAGCCGCCTGCATAGTTGGCACTGCTGAGTCATCCATTCCTGCTGTTTAGCGTGGATGGGGGAATCAAGTGATTTTTCTTATTCAGCCTTTAAGGTTGAATGATAGAAATTTCAATGTGTATGGCCAGCCCCAACAGAACTGTCCTGAAACCAAATCAGAATGGGTAAGATTGTTTACATTAATGAAGAGAGCACGTCTGTAGTCAAGCTCACTTTTGTGTTGGTTCAAGCTTATCTGTTAAAAGAGGAGTATTGCTTTAAAAACAACAAAAAAAACAATAGTACTTATCTAGATGGCTGCAACACTGATTCCAGCTGCAGCTGTCCCCTGCTGCCTCTAAGACTGAGAACTAAGCAATCAAACACCGCTGATTGCTCAGCTTTCGGCCTTCAGCCTGCAGAGAGTCGGTGATTGTCAGACACCGGCTCTCTGCTCTGCCCCTCCAGCGCTCACTGGAGCACTGGGCTATGGAGGGGGTGAGAGTGGCAGGCTAAGACTCTTAAGCTGCTCACCGAGAGGATGAACCAGCTGCCGGTCCAGGCATTTGTGTGGATCCTGACTTTCTTGAGCCTGGGCGGGCTGAGTGATGCTCACTGTCGGCTGAAAACGGGTCGAAGGAGTGCAGATCAAACTGCACTCCTGTGATCTACAGGAGAAGCATAGCCAAAATAGCTTTGACTATACTTCTCCCTTAAGTAGAATGTCTGAAGAAATGTAACCAGAGGGATACAATGATTTTATTAGAGCTCAGCTTTATGTTTATATTGTAGGCAATCACAATATAAAAAAAAAAACAGGTAAATGTGATTTTTTAAATTTAGTATTCTTATATTCTTTCCTTGCATATAGACCTAATTAATTGGCTGCAAAAACCTTTAACAAAAATAGTATTGCTGTTTTTATATATGTTTTTATAACAGAAGCTGTCTTGATCTCATTAACAGAAACTGATATTCCTTGCCTTGCTGAACTAAAAGAAAATCATAATGATCGGTGGTGGGCAAAAGCCAATTGTTGATCTTCAAACTGTAAATGCTATGAAGCTGTTATGCCATTTTCAAAGAGACCATGACAAGAGTGCTTCGGTGAGCTAGGATAATGAGTGTGTAAATATCACCCCTTGTCTGTGCCTTGTCTCTGCCTCTGTACTACCTGTCCTTTTCCAGTTCAGTAAGGAAGCCCATACATTATGTTTTTTTTTATTTTTTATCCAGCCAGTTGAATAAAAAGAAATGCTTTGCCTCCCCCATCCGCACATTTGATTTATATGGTTGAATCCCTCCCACTGTGGTATTCTATTCTGACAACAGGGAGCCTTCTCCACCATCAGATTACAATGATCAGTGTTGCTGGCTATAACCAGCAGCACTGATCATTTGGGAAAAAAACGACAGGCTGGTTGTATGCAAGTCGATCAATAGATTGACTTGTATACATCCAGACTGCCCACACATGGATCAAAATGTAAGCCAGTCACCTGCTGAACCAGCCGCATTTCGATCCATTTATGGCTGGCTTAACCTGGCATATCTCAAATTTGAATTTACTCACTACATTCACACTCACTACACCTCAACATAATAATGGTTAGGAGAAAGAACAATGGGCCATAGAGTAGTATGCTAAAACCACATGATTTATTAAAAATAGATATACTCACAAAACTTACAGAGAAACACGTGCAAAGTTCACCACACCAGGGATCAACAGCGGGTGTACAACATCATGTGCCACTGGTCTCGCCCTGGTGCAATGGGTGTCTTCCCCTTTCTCCTACCCATTATTACTTTTGGGTGCTGGCCTTGCATAACCGCCAGTGGAGGTGGTGGAGTCAGTGGTATCCTGAGTGGTGGCCCCCCAATTGGATGATTCCTGCGCTGTTGATCTCTTATCATTTGGAGATCGTTACTGTTTGGTAAGGGAACTGGCTCACTTGTCTCTGAGGTGGTTTGAGATTCTTACATGTGAACTTTGATCATTTTCAAGATTTCACATTTGGACTTTTATATACAGTATCTCACAAAAGTGAGTACACCCCTCACAGTTTTATTATATCTTTTCATGTGACAACACTGAAGAAATTACACTTTGCTACAATGTAAAGTAGTGAGTGTACAGCTTGTATAACAGTGTAACCAAATTGAGTACACCCATAAGTGAAAATGTCCAAATTGGGCCCAAATAGCCATTTTCCCACCCCGGTGCCATGTGACTTGTTAGTGTTACAAGTTCTCAAGTGTGAATGGGGAGCAGTTGTGTTAAATTTGGTGTTATCACTCTCACTCTCTCATACTGGTCACTGGACGTTCAGCATGGCACCTCATGGCAAAAAACTCTCTGAGGATCTGAAAAAAAAATCGTTGCTCTACATAAAGATGGCCTAGGCTATAATAGGATTGCCAAGACCCTGAAACTGAGCTGTAGCACGGTGGCCAAGACCATACAGCGGTTTAACAGAAGAGGTTCCGCTCAGAACAGGCCTCGCCATGGTCGACCAAAGAAGTTGAGTACACATGCTCAGCGTCATATCCAGAGGTTGTCTTTGGGAAATAGAGGTATGAGTACTACCAGCATTGCTACAGAGGTTGAAATGGTGGGGGGTAAGCCTGTCAGTGCTCGGACCTCACGCCACACACTACATCAAATTGGTCTGCATGGCTGTCGTCCCAGATGGAAGCCTCTTCTAAAGATGGTGCACAAGAAAGCCTGCAAACAGTTTGCTGAAGACAAGCAGACATGGATTACTGGAACCATGTCCTGTGGACTGATGGGACCAAGATAAACGTATTTGGTTCAGATGGTGTCAAGCTTGTGTGGCGGCAACCAGGTGAGGGGTACAAAGTGTGTCTTGCCTACAGTCAAGCATGGTGGTGGGAGTGTCATGGTCTGGGGCTGCATGAGTGCTGCCGGGACTGGGGAGCTACAGCTCATTGAGG
The DNA here is from genome assembly GCA_037952835.1 of Lithobates septentrionalis. Taxonomy (NCBI): domain Eukaryota; kingdom Metazoa; phylum Chordata; class Amphibia; order Anura; family Ranidae; genus Lithobates; species Lithobates septentrionalis. The sequence continues at coordinate 2,207,496 of JBBDGP010000780.1, forward strand.
GAACCATGAAAGCCAACATGTACTGTGACATACTGAAGCAGAGCATAATCCCCTCCCTTCAGAGACTGGGCCGCTGGGCAGTATTCCAACATAACGACCCCAAACACACCTCCAAGATGACCACTACCTTGCTAAAGAAGTTGAGGGTAAAGGTGATGGACTGGCAAAACATGTCTCCAGACCTAAACCCTATTGAGCATCTGTGGGGCATCCTCGAACGGAAGGTGGAGGAGCGCAAGGCCTCTAACATCCACCAGCTCCTTGATGTTGTCATATAGGACTGGAAGAGGAATCCAGTGGCAACCTGTGAAGCTCTGGTGAACTCCATGCCCAAGAGGGTTAAGGCAGTGCTGGAAAATAATGGTGGCCACACAAAATATTGACACTTTGGGCCCAATTTGGACATTTTCACTTAGGGGTGTACTCACTTTTGTTGCCAGCGGTTTAGACATTAATGGCTGTGTGTTGAGTTATTTTGAGGGGACAGCAAATTTACAATGGTATACAAGCTGTACACTTACTAATTTACATTGTAGCAAAGTGTCATTTCTTCAGTGTTGTCACATGAAAAAGATATAATAAAATATTTACAAAATGGTGAGGGATGTACTCACTTTTGTGAGATACTGTATTTCTCCTTGAAGTTTATTTCTTTGTTATATATAAGTGATTTATATGTTTTGGGACTGTTATTTCATAATTTATTTGATGCATATTGTTCATTATGGTTTAATATGTGTTAACTATTTTTTCACACACATATTTTTGTATTGATCACTACAGAGAAATCAGTTTTGTGCAACTTTTCAATTAATTATTTTTGTAATTCCTTTGTGTTCAGAATATGGGTTGCTGCATTACATCTTTTTGCACTAAGGGCACTTTTTTTCTGTGTTTATACCTAGTATGCAAAAAAAGAACACTGGACATTTTTTATTATCATCTGTGTCCTGGTTAAATAGATTCACCCTCCCTATTCATCCTGTTTACAATTATCAAAATCTGAAATTGAAAGAAAGTCCCAAGATGTGGGTTGTGATCAGAAAAGGAGAGGGGAAATCTTCTAATGGGGACACTAGTTCTGATATCTCTCATGATGACAACCAGGGATTTCCCCCACTCACTTTGTTTATGGAACAAGAACTGAAGGAAGATCTTCCCTAAGACAAACAAGGAAATATAACCCTCTGGGATTATAACCCTCCCTTACTTTATCCAAAATGGAAAAAAAAAAAAGCTTTGCTTTCAGTTCTACATCAGTCCATTTTTCAACGTGAATGAGGGGGAATGCAGTTTTGGCACCTCCAGCACTGCTATTTATGCTGGCTGCTGGAGGATCTATTGTCCCTCGTGAGGTCTGTTGTTGTTGATGGGGTATTTTATGTTGTTGGGAGGGATTTTTTATTGTTGGCTGCTGGAGGGTCTATTGATGCTGGCTGCTGAGGGATCTACTGTATTGTTACTGACCGGGTTTAATGTTGTTGGGCGGGATCAGCTGGTAGGAGATATATTGTTGCTGGTGGTTGATCCTATTGTTGCCAGTGGGGATCTACTGTTGAGGGAAGAGTCTATTGTTTTTTTTTTGTTTACAAAAGTTTATTTGAAAGACATATAATAAAATGGTTGCAGAGTACAACAATATGGTTTAACATGAGTAAAACATGAAAGTAGAATATACAAAGTTGGGTAATTAGTGAATAAAATATAATGAAGACATTGTATAAAGATGTAAGGGGCATATAAAACAAAGCTGATATAGAAGGATGGTTAATAATATTTAATCGTTAGAGTGTAGGTGATACGTTATCATGAAAACCAACAATATATAGGAATGAGTTCTAGAATGGAGTGAAGAATTATAAGCGTTGAGGGTTTGATAAGGGCCAGAACTTCCATTTTTCGTTATAAATATGCATAGTGTCAAATAGGGTATGATGGATTCTTTCGGAAAGTCTAAGTGATTCCATTCTAGATTCCACCTGGGGCCATGGTAGGTTTTGTGATTTCCAATTGAGAGCTATCATCCAGTGTATTGAACTGATTAGGGAGTGGATTAGTCCGCTGCAGGGAGTTGGAACATCTGGAACTGTAGCGTATAATAAGCATATTTGGGGGGATAGGGAAATTTTTTTCTTAAGAGGATTTTCTAGTATATTGATTAACTTATCCCATATTGGTTTCAAGAAATCACAGCTCCAAAAGATGTGCATATAACTGCCCTCCAAAGGACAACCTCTGAAACAGTTCGGGGAGGTTGAGGGGTAGAAGGAATGTATCCTAGATGGAGTCATGTACCACCTGATGTGAAGTTTTAATGGAGATTCTCTAAATGCAGCAGCGCAATTACTTTTGCGGAGGTTTTTGATCATCTTGGTCCACGAGTCCGAGTTATTGAGATTACTATATAGGAAGGATATTAGTCTCTTGTCTCTAGGTGAAGAGATACAGATGTGTTCGAATAAAGTACTAGGGGGATTAACAGATAGTGAGTAGTTTGTAGAGTAGAACTCGCGGACCAAGGTGTAATGGTAGTACTCCGAAGGGGGGAAATTGTATCTGGATTGTAATGAGGCAAAAGATGGAAATTTAGAGCTGAGTGTGATAGACTTTAATGTGGTAAGATTGTTTTTGATCCAGTTGTGAAAGTGTGTGTGGTCAAGGAATGCGAGCGGAAATCTGGGGTCTCCCAAGAATGAGGCCAATGGAGGAGTTGCAGAGAGGAGTTTAAAGTTATCTTTGATTTTATTCCAAAGAAGTATAAGATGGGCAATTAAGGTGTTTTTTTTACTAAGAATATGGTGTAGTTTTGTGTTGGACCACAAAATTCCTCTGATGTTCAATGGATGAATAGAGGTGGATTCAAAGGTCAACCAGGGGATATTTGCATTAGGGGAAGACCACTGAGCCATTTGTACTAGTTTGGTTGCTAAGAAATAGAGCCAAAGGTTGGGAAGTCCCAGCCCACCTCTATCTTGTGGTCTATGCATGAGGTTGTAACTACACCTGGGTTTTTTGTTGTTCCAGATAAATTTATTAATTTCACGTTGTATAGATTCCAGTTTGGTTTTGGGTACATTAATGGGAAGTGCTCTAAAATAGTATAATAATTTTGGAAGGATTGTCATTTTAAAAGCACAAATCCTTCCGAGAAAGGAAATATGGTAAGAGGACCAGATTTTTAACAGTGAGTTGATTCGTGAGAAGAGGGGAAGGTAGTTACTTTTATATAATAGATTATGGGATATTGTAATATTAACTCCTAAGTATTTAAAGGAGTGTGAAGACCAAAGGAAGTTGAAGTTTTTTTTCAGAAGTGAGGTTAGATCTGGGGGGCTGTTTATAGGTAAAATGGAGCATTTGTTGGTGTTAATAAAAAGACCAGAGAGTTTATGGAATGAATGGAGATCAGAGAGAAGGTTGGGTATTGAGATTAGTGGGTCTGTTAAAAATAAAAGTGCGTCATCTGCATAGAGACTGAGTTTAAAGTCATATGGAACTTTTTGATAGCCTTTGATGTTAGGGTTATTTCTGATGGCAACTGCGAGGGGCTCTATGGCCAAGGCGAAAAGGAGAGGAGAGAGAGGGCAGCCCTGTCTGGTTCCTCTGCTTAGGGGAAAGAAATCAGAGTTGATCCCTGGAATTTTAATTCTGGTTTGGGGTAAATTATAGAGAGCATTAAATCCATGTATAAATTTTTCTGATATGCCGAATTTAGGTAGGAGGTGATTAAGATATGACCAATTAACGCTATCGAAGGCCTTGTGGATGTCAAGGCTAAGCAGATATAGGGGGCGAGAGTGGAGGTTGGCATCTTGAACAATGTTTGTGACAAGTCTAATGTTATCGACTATTTGTCTGCCTGGGATAAATCCCGTTTGATCCGTATGGATCAGAGATGTGATAACTGTAGCAAGCCTGTTTGCCAGTAATCTGCCAAATAGTTTAAGGTCATTGTTGAGGACTGAAATAGGGCGAAAATTTTGGGGAAGGGAATGATCTTTTTCAGGTTTAGGGATTAATGATAAGTTGGCCAGTAACATATCTTCTGGGAAGTGACCACCTGATAGGATATAATTGAACATTTTTGTAAGGCTGGGAGTCAGTAAAGAGGCAAATTTTTTATAGTATGATGTGGTGAAGCCGTCTGGGCCTGGTGCTGTCGATGTTTTGAGATTCTTTATTATATTGAGAATTTCGCTGTCCGTACAGGGATCATTCAATGAAGAAGCTTGGAGTTGGGTAAGTTTAGGGAGTTGAAGGGAGTTTAACCAGTCTAATGTGGTGAGAGGTGGGTGTGTTTGGGGGCCAGAAAGGAGGTTTTTATAGAATGAGGTGAAAATGTTTAGGACATCTTGGGGGTGCGTTGCGATATTGCCTTTTTGGTTTCGCAGTTTATATACGTGTGGGGGTTTAGTGTCTTGATTTAGTTTCCTGGCAAACATTGATGAGGAAGAGTTGCCATGTAGTAGGAATTTGGCTTTGGAAAATCTGAGGGATTTCTCTGTATCTTCAGAAAGTAAAGTGTTTAGGGATTTACGTTTTATCTGAATAAGATTTACTATATCTGGAGTAGTATTGTGGTTTAGTTTAATATATAAATCATGTAGTTCTTTTGTAAGACATTTAATTTCTGTCAGTTTAGATTTATTTCTGGCTGCGGCAATATTAATCAAATGACCCCGCAAGACCGCTTTGTGGGCTGCCCAGACTGAGGTAGGGAGAACATCTTCTGAAGTGTTTATGTGGAAGTATTCTTCAATGTGGGTATTTATTTGTTGGACGGTAGAAGGGTTAGATAAGAGAGAATCATTAAGGCGCCAATTAAAAGGGGTAGGAGTCATGCCAATATGGGAGGTATCAAATTCTACTATATTGTGATCTGACCATGGGCATGGGTGTATATCAGTATTTGAAGAGTTTGCCAAGAGGATTGGTGTGCAGAAAATATAGTCTAATCTGGCAAAACAATTGTGGGGGTGAGAATAGTGAGTATATGCTCTGATACCAATATTATGGGCCCTCCAGGAATCAATGAGCTGCAGTTTGCTAAGAGAGCGGTTTAAAGTTTTACTAAAAGCTTTGGAGGAGGGGGCCATTTTACTTCTATCAAGAGCAGGGTGTGCAGAGAGGTTGAAGTCGCCTCCAATTATCAAATGAGGTGAAATATATTGCTCTAATACGTTGAAGAATTTGGTGAAGAATGTTGTCTGGGCCTCATTTTGGGCGTATATAGAGGCTATAGTGATATTTTTCCTATTTATACAGCCTTTCAGTATGATAAATCTACTGTCCACATCTCTGTAGATAGAATGGGGTTCAAAAATTATGGAATTTTTAATAAAAATAGCGACACCACGGGATTTGTTGGAGAATGTAGTATAATGGGATTGGTTGAATGATTTATCAAAATATTGTGGGTGATTGGAAGTAGAAAAATGGGTTTCTTGCATTAGTATTATATCTGCACCCAATCTTTTGTATTGTTTGAATGCTTTTTTACGTTTATTGGGGGAATTAAAGCCTTGGACATTATGGGAGAATACTTTAAGACCCATAGTAGTTGAGGAAAATAATTCTAATTATATAAATAAGGAACGGTATATACCAAAATAGGGGAGGGAATACTAGTTGGATGATAATGAAGTAGTAGGTTGTATGTGATATCAAAAATCGAAATGAGATCAATAGCTTTGTGTTAAGGTTTGAATTCAGTGTGTTATTACAATGAGTAATGATTGTTATACAGTTGAAATTACCCAAAATTAAGTGAACTGTAATAAAAAGTCTTCCATTAAATATAATATTTGCATAAATTGCCATAAGGGCAAAAAAAACAACTATTAGAATAACAAGAAAAAGGGGACTGAAGGACATAAGGTCGTTCAGCCTTTTAAATTTTTTCAAAGGACGAGAACGTCCAAATTCCACCAGCGGGGGTCGCAGCAACCCACTAGGGGAAGAAAGGGCCGCAGGCCCCTCTGGTAGAATGGGGGACAAACTAGCGACGGCGGATAGGCCAGGCATTAGTAAAGTAAAGTCTAGGTATGAGACCAAGAAAAAGATTGGTGCATGGTAAACACATAATATAAATAACATTAGTGTATCACAAAAAATGGTATAAGTCCTCAAGAAATAAACGTGGAGAACATTTTTATAATATTTTATGTCTCTCTACCATTACCCTGCTATATCTGGGTTAGAGTGATACAGCAATAATATCTAAACTTAGGTAGAGATAATGCATATTAGATTAGGATACCTGAATAAGTGAGAGGAAAAAAAGGAAAAGAAAAAGAAAAAACAAAAAAAAAAAAAAAAAAAAAAAAAAAACGGAAAAAACCCGAACATTATATATAAAAAATAATGGGAACATGGGAACATGGGGGATACCCTTCTTGACCCCACCACCCCCGTTGCGACCCCTTACAAACTTTTTCTTCCCAGAAACAAAAGGTCCATGAAAAATTAGGACGAAAAAACAAAAATAGTATTGTTCGTCTGGGTAGGAGATTGAATAGGTGATTTGCTCTAAAGTTTTGAGCTGGAGTTGATTGTAGAATCAGGGGCATTTACAGTAAGCAAGAGGGTATAAACTCCACTGGGGAGTTAGATAGGGGGGAATGGTCGAAGCTGGAGATAGAAGGACATCGCATGCAAGTGGTCATAAAGTCGCAGGCTTGATTGTTGTGTAAACAGATCAGGCGACACGATCTTGGGGGGAGTGTTGTTGCCATCTTCTTTGGTCTCTTGGGATGCGTCTGGTCGAAGGTGTGGACCATATAGGTGAAGATCTGGGAGTGGCGGGCAAACGCTGTGATGGTTGTGGGTCTAGTAGACCTAGTTTAATGAGTAAGTCTTTTCCTTCAATGACGTTGTATACCGTATAGGAATTGCCATTATGGGTTAATGATAATTTGAATGGGAATCCCCATCTGTACTTGATTCTGGCTGATTGAAGAACATTTGTGACTTCTTTCATTCTGCGTCTTCGGTCTAAAGTCGCAGGGGAGATATCAGGGAAAATCTGCAGCCTTGTTCCATCTAACTCTATGGATGGGGAATTTCTGGCGGCACGCATTACATCTTCTTTGGTAAGAAAGTCTTTCATGCACATTATAATATCTCTTGGAGGTTTATCTGCAGTAGGTTTTGGGCGCAGTGCCCTGTGCATTCTATCACAAGCAAAAGCAGAGAGGGGTTTGTCTGGCACGAGATCTTGGAAAAGCTTTGTAATAACCTTATTTATGTCAGTGACTGACTCTGGGACACCACGCACTCTTATATTGTTCCTCCTGTTTCTATTATCGAGGTCTTCGATATGAGCTTGCATGAAAGAAAAACTGTCTGCCAATGTTTCATAGTCCTTTCTGAGGTTGTTGTGTGCAATGGCTAGTTCATCATGCTTGGCTTCTAATAGGTCAGTGCGGCCTCCTATGTTAGCAATCTCCTGTGAGAGAGCAGTGGTAGATTTGTGAATCTCTCTTTCTAGTTTGTCCACAAATCTGTCATAGATTGCTGAGAGGCTTGCATCAAGGTCAGCTTTAGAAAGGGGTTGAGGGTACTCACTGTCTTTAGCTGTGTGTTCCGGACCGCTGGAGGCCGCATGATGGCCGGCGCCATTTTGGGTCTTCCTCTCCATAGTAATGAGGTAGTTTGTGAGGGTATGTTGGGAGCGGTTCTGTCGCTCTTTTTTGCTGGATGGCATGCACAAGTTGATCTCGCAGGGGTGATCGGTCGGATGGTGCTATTTTAAGTTGGGGATAGCCCCGGGTATCGTGCCTGGCCTGCCTCGTCGGACGGAGCTCAGCTCAGCAGCTTCCGTTCCGCATCGCCCCGCGCATGCGCCCCCCAAGAGTCTATTGTTAATGGCTGCTGGAGGGTCTATTGATGCTGGCTGCTGGTAGATCTACTGCATTGTTACATCAGGGGTCTATTGTTGCTGGGAGGATCTATTGTTGTTTAAAGTGTTTGTTTTTTTTTGGGGGGGGGACTGTTGTTGCTGGGGGTCTATTGTTGCCTTGTGTGATCTATATATGAAAGGAAAGAAACTAATGCGCAAAACCTAGGCTCGCTCAAATAAACAAAATAAGGATAAAAGAAGCTGCCAACATATAAAAGTGTTCCCACACAGAAAAAATAAATGAGTAAAGAGGTATGTGGCACTAACTAAAAATGATAAATAATAAAATAAGCAAACAGAACTAAGTGTGCTAAACACACTTAATAAATACTTCCTGGACCGTGCTAATGCTGAAACAGAAATAATCAATAAAAAACACTTCCAAAACCATCCTAAAACTGATGTGCTGAATAATCAAGTGCAAAAAATCTTCAACAAAATATAAAATATTATACATTCATAATAACAGGTATTCTAATAAAGTGCAAACAAAGCAATAAAGTGCAAGAGTTTGTAATCAAAGCCCAGATCTTCAAGTGACAGTTCATATAAAAAGACCAAAGTGCATGTGCAGTATGATCGAACGAAATCCACTTCGTCCAATAAGTATCACCATCTGTGGTGCACTACTCATTTCCCCCAGCCTCTCACCTCATATAAAGACATATCAGCTTTGAACAAGGAGCGCAGCCGTCATGTCATTCACGGCCCGTACACTCAGGAAACGTGTCGCACCCCAGTGACGTCATCCCCTTTCGCCTGAATACCAGCTTGCGCTTCAAGCCTCGTGCTGACACACACTCCACCCTGGCCGGCAGAGAACCATCTAGCGATGTATGAGAAGATGACACAGCGCATCTCCACCGCAAGAATGAGGGACGGACCACACTGATGACCCCCCCGTTGTTGGGACTACATTTATGCTTGTTTTTAACTCCTAAAATGTGAGTTGCCATTTGATTACTCATTGTATATTAAACCTGTAAAAAATCTGCACCCAGAGGCGCCTCTTCTCCCCTTCTTGTGTTTTCAGTGTACTGGGAACATCGTTTCTGTTCCCCCCTGGACAGCTGCCGTGAGCGTGGATCATCTCCCCCCCCCCCTGTTTCCTTCCCCTCCCACTTTTATCATTATCCCGTTTTAATTATGGACCTTCTTTTAATACAATCATACAGATTGTGGACTTGAGGCCTTTTATTGCATGCATATATTACTATGCTCACCAAGCACATCGATATAGTATTTGAGGCATAATTGTTTTAGTTTTTGCGTCTTCTACTTGTATAAACCTCATATAAAGATCCCTACAGGTCAAGTCAGACCTTGGTATGAATATATCCAGAACCCTCAATGGATGGGAAATCACCCTTTGATGAAGTCACGTGTTCAGTGACGCAACGCGTCAGAGAGAAGCCAGGTGTTGTCACTTCCGGTTGTGGCCGAGACCGGAAGTATCTTAGCTGTACTCAGGATTTTAAGATTGTAAGTTACTACTTTTTGTTTAAATAAATGGATTGATTATACTACACTATGGAGCCCCCCCCCCCCTCTTTATTGCATGACCCTACAACATCGGATGAGCTTGAAGTCCATCTTGGTATTGGTATTTGCTGTGGTCATCTGCAGGGATCGATCGATCGCTGAGGGTTCTGGATATATTCATACCAAGGCCTGACTTGACCTCTAGGGGTCTTTATATGAGGTGGGAGGCTGGGGGAAATGAGTGGTGCACCACGGATGGTGATACTTATTGGATGAAGTGGATTTCGATCATACTGCACATGCACTTTGGTCTTTTTATATGAACTTTAACTTGGAGATCTGTCCCTCTTTATTGGACTTTGATTACACTACCAGCACTTTATTGCTTTTTTTGCACTTTATTAGAATACATGTTATTATGAATGTATAATATTTTATATTATGTTGAAGATTTTTTGCACTTGATTATTCAGCACATCAGTTTTAGCACGGTTTTGGAAGTGTTATTGATTATTTCTGTTTATTAATATTATGTATGTTCATTATTGTTGTAACATATTGAAGATTATCAGCAGGACCTGATCATTTACCACATCAGCATTAGCACTGTCCTGGAAGTATTTAAGTGTGTTTATTCCACTTATTTTTGTTTTCTTACTTTATTATTTATCATTTTTAGTTAGCACCACATACCTCTTTACTATTTATTTTTGGGTGATTTATTGTTGCTGATGGGTCTGTTGTTGCAGAGGGATCTATTGTTGCTGGTGTTCTATTGTTGCCTTGGGTGATCTATCGTTGCTGGGGGTCTATTGTTGCCTTTGGTGATCTATTGTTGCTGTTGGGTCTGTTGTTGCTGGGGGTCTATTGTTGCTGGCTGCAGTGGATCATGATCGGAGGTGGGTGGGGGCGGAGACCAGAGATGACTTAGAAGTGGGAGTACTGGCACATATTCTCTGAGAAAAAAAGCCCTGTTCTATATTTACCCCAAACAGTTATCAGGACACAATATTCTTGCACTATAGTAGTTTATACTTGATTAATGTGGCAAAGTAGCCGGTTGTCCTGAAAGCTCATAAACTACATATTTGCTAAGGCAAGCTTCTCCTGCTACAGGCTCCAAAATGTATAAATCGCAATGTTTTCTTCCAAAAGATACATTCAGCAATCAAATTAAGCATGAAACTTTTCCATTAACACATACGAAACAGAGATTTGAGTTTTAGCCTGGAGATTTTTCATAATTCCAATGCTTATTAGGTTCTCTATGGGAGGAAGCTTTTCTTCACACTCCTATTTCTATAAAACCTGTATCAGTTTAGTTTAAATCCCCAGCCAGCACATTAAAGGGATTAGTAGCTGCTTTTAATTATGCAGGTTTATAACACTTACAGTAAAACACAAAGTGATTCCCGTACAAATTTATGGCATTTCTCAGAGGCTCGTCATACGTCTATCAATCTGCTCAGTGCCACAGTTTGCAATATGTAACCAGAAGCAAAATGAACACAAAGCAGATGGAAGTCACAAAGTGACACATAATAAAAGCAGAGTCTAGATTTACAATGTGATTGTTTAAATTTCCAGGTAGAAGGCTGATAGTCTTCCTTCAGGTCTGATTCACATGCTCATGGTCTCAGTGACTCAGTGTGACTCATCACATGTACTGGAATACAAGCTCCCTGCTATTTGTCTCCTTCCTGCTCTGAAATTGTTGGCAGAAGGCTTTCCTAGTGATTGAAAGAATGACATCTTGGTCTCATCAGCTAATCACTCTAATGAGAGCTGTACTTTAATTAGTTATCTCACTGGCCAGCTGACATTACTGCAGTGCCTCTCGCTGATCTCTTCTCAGCAGGAATTTTGTCAAAAAGAATGATTCATTTTATTCATGTTATTGTTTAAACTGACCGACTGATGATATTTCTGGTAATACTCAGAACACTCCCGAGCTGCTTGCATCTACCTGATGCTGAGTTTCCTCAAAATGGAATCTTCAACCAGTGACCCCAAGAAAACATACCAGATCAACCCGATACTCAGGAGTGCCTTCAAATTGAATCTGATCATTTTGGGTTCTTCACCAAAGTACAATAAAATAGGATACTTCAACCAATGACCCTAGGAAAATGTACCAGATCTACCAGATGCTAATGAATGCCTTCAAATTGAATATGATTATTTTGGGTTCTTTACCAAAGAATATGTTATAAACCGGTGCGACCAGAAATGTGTGGACTGCAGTAGGGAAGACCAAAACGCATGTAAAGTAATAATAGTAAGATTTATAAAAAGGATAAGTCATAAACAATAAAGCAAACCAGCAAACAACCATGGTGACACACAATGCAATGGAAAGGAATGAATAAGTCTGCAAGACAGGGGTCTAGGGATGGATGCAGGGTTCAGGAACACAGGACACAAGGTACAGGATTCAGGAATACAGGTCACAAGGTACAGGATTCAGGAATACAGGTCAGGGCTCAAGGAAAATACCAAGGCAAAAGTGTGAGCATCTGCTGGGTATATATACACACCTCCTGCAATCAGTCTCAGGTGACGCCTGACTGCAGGAGATGATGTCAGCTCCAGATTGCCAGGAGACACCCGCTGGTGGACACCAGTACTGTGGCCCAAAGATCTGACAGCGCCACTGTTAGGGGCAACTCTTAAACAAGTTACTTTAAGTTTATATTGCTTTGTCAAATTATTGCTTCTATAGGAATTAAGACACAGAGTCAGAAATCCGTGTATCAGTTCTGAGCATAATGGACTGCTCCCTTTACTTCTTTCAAAGGCCTTTTATAGGCAATTAAACAAACAATAGCATCAGCACCACCCCCACACAGAGCAAGGGTCAACAACAACAGGAGTCACCTGGGCTACAAGCACAAGCTCCAACACCATGGCAATACAGATACAAGGTAACAAAAGCAGCTTCAATCGAGTTCAGCAGCCAAAGGTTACATTCATAACAGATTTACACGTAGGCATTATATTAAGTGAGAACTCTAAATTAAATCCCTGACCTTATCAATTTCCCCCTTTGACATCATCCTCTCCCTTCCCCTGGGTCCTCAGGAATAAGTTCTAGTCAGTTTTTCCCCAGAGTCCTTTCCCTGACCGCGAGTTGTCAGAGGGGTAGAACCCATCCCCCTAGGTATTACCAACATCTTAAAATTCAAGAAGAGGAGTTTTATAGGAGTAGGGTGATGTCAATACACATTTATCGGTATGCCCTGTCTATTCTCCTAATTTTCCTATTTATTTTCCTGTATACACATATATTTGTGATTGTAAGTGATATTAATATTAGAATAATAATTACTATTGGACTTAACAACCAGTGAAAGGTATTGGTTGCTGTAGAAGACATTCCACTAAATATATCCCACCAATGTGGTGCAGTATCCTGTTGTATCTGTGAGGAAAGATGTACTAGTCTACCTTTGTCAATAATTGCAGATACAAGGTTATTCTGTAGGGTATGTTCTAGTGTTTCTATGTGTTGTCTTAACAACTCTGATTGTTCCAAAACCTGTTTTAGTGGGTCTAAAGAAATTATAACGGGTGTAGTGTCAGTGAGATTATGTACCTCATAGACTGAAGAGAATATCTTATCGGCGTCTGGTTCATAAAGATAGGTGTCGTTACCCCATTGTAATATTTTAATCTTTTTTATACATCCCGCAAACGGCGCCGATTTATTTAATGCTGACATGGTGCGGTTATCATTAGTAATGATACAAATATGCTGGGGTCCTATTTCTATGAATCTATTGTTCACATTTATCGGTGTTCTTTGCATTTTGCATATGCTAGTTTGGTATTTTAACAAGCAAGGTTCATATACTGCGGAACTTCTGCCACATACCATTCCCTTATTAGTTCCTTCACATAGAGTTAAATCATGGGTTCTGTTTCCTTTATCTACATATTTCCCATATATTTCTGGATGCCAAAACTCGTCTTTAATTACTAGTGGCATGACCACTATTTTACACATTTCCATTACATCTGCTACCCGGTATGCTTCAAACCTTCCTACACACCATTTCTCCTCACATTTGATCTTTTCCCCTTTTACTTGGAACCATACACCATCGTCAGTTAAACCCTTAAAATATTTCATCCAGGTATGATAATTTCCCAACTGTAGTTCAGTCCTGGCCCTATTTATTTGTATATGATAGGATTGACTTTGATTGATTCCACAGCTGGAGCTCTGCTCCTATCGTGTGATTTATTAACCCTCCCAAAAATTGTAATAGGGGTATTTCTTGCAGTTGGGTTTCAAAAGTGGTGGGTAACCATTTGCTTGTGATAGTCAAGCTGTCAGCTATGTGTCCCCCTGCATGCTTCCATCTGTTGTTCATTTCTTCTATCTCGACCGAGTTTAAAATTCCCATCCCTGTACCTGTCAGTCCCAATATTGTGTCGTACCATTCTCATTTATACCTACACTCCGGTATCGGGGGAAAGGTGATATTGAATTTTATTTTTGTTTTCTGTTGTGATGTTGATACATTTATGCAAGTGTTTGGTACGGGTGTTAATATGGAAGATTCAATTGTTGGCGTTACTTCTTCCTCCATTTGTATGTGAAACCCATAGGTCTCCACCAAGATGCACAGAGGAAAGTACTGGATTGATTAACGGTAATATCTGTCAGATTAAACATCCCTTCTGATATATTTTCTCCCCCTGCTATTGTGGTTAATATTTGGTACATTTGTCCTACCACCCGTTCCCGGGCTTGTTTCCACGTCTGTGAAAGGGATATTTTATGGCACCTATGATTTTTATTGTTATTGAAAGGAAAGCTCATATTGTCATTCCACTGGAAGGTTATAGTTACTTCTGAGAATGGGTCCGCCTGTATCCATGCAATACCTACATCTATATGAAATGGTCGCCTGTGTCCTTTAACAGTGTAATTACCTACATTATAATCCTTATTCATCTCATATCCTGAATCATTTGCTACTTTAGGATCATCTATAGCCCATTCGTAAGTTGTTGTTTCCTCTACTTCAAGTACATTAATACCAGGAGTCCATGCATATATTTGTAAAACAACAATCTTCAACAAAAAATATGTAAGTAGATATTTCATCATGTTGTTTTCTCGGGTTGTTTCTTGCAATGTGATGCATGTATCCAGGTAGGTTTTCCTTCCAGCTTTACTGAGGTGGCTGTGGTCAAGAGTACTTGGTAAGGACCTTCAAACCTGGGTTCCAATGTCTTTCTGGTGTGTTTCTTTACATATACATAATCCCCTGGTTGCAGCGTATGTGTACCTGTTATTGAATTAGGGTCTGGAAGAGAAGAATACACACTTTTGTGGATCTTAGTTAGACGTTGTTGTAATTGTATCACATATGCAGTGATGCAGTCACATTGCAATTGCATACTCTGTGGAAAGTATAAACCTAATCTAGGTGCATTCCCAAAAAGTATTTCGTATGGGGATAATCCTGGTTTTCCTGTTGGAGTGTACCTTATAGAGAATAAAGCCAGAGGCAGGCATTCTGGCCAAGGCTTGTTTAACTCTTGCATGGCTTTTTGTATTTTTAACTTTATTGTCCCATTTACTCTCTCCACTGATCCTGAACTCTGTGGGTGGTAAGGGGTGTGAAAACTTTGTTGAACCCCTAACATGGTCATCACATTCTGCATGATTTCTCCTGTAAAGTGTGTCCCCCTATCTGATTCTATGGTTTCAGGAAGACCAAACCTAGGTATTAACTCAGTGATCAGTTTCTTAGCTGTGGCTTTAGCTGTAGCTGATTTTACTGGATAGCTTCCGGGCCAACCTGAGAATAAATCGATACACACGAGGACAAATTCAAAGGGGCCGCTCTTAGGCATTTGTATGTAATCAATTTGCAGTCTCTGGAAGGGGTATTGGGCCCGGACCTGGTGTTTCCGTGGGGTTTTTACTTTCTGTCCTGGGTTATTCAGGAGACAGATTTGGCAGGCTGCACAGTAGTTTCTTGCAGTGCTACTGAATCCAGGGGCGAGCCATCCTTGGTTCACAATCCTATACATGGAATTGGAACTGACGTGTGTGGGTAGGTGAACTGCCGCTGCCATTGCTGGGTACAGAGAGGCAGGTAGGCATATTTTGCCTCCTTCCCTCCATACATTGTCAAGGTCTGGTGCTGCTCCCATCCTGACCCACTTATCTTTCTCGCTCTCCCCTGCTTGCTCCTGTAATTTACTCAGCTGCTGCCATGTTGGTTCTGGGATACTCACCTCTACCGCTGCTAAGGTCTCAGGGCTTCCTTCCCCTAGAGCTGCCTGTTTTGCAGTCAAATCTGCAAATGCATTTCCTTTTGCCTCAATTGTTTTTGCGCTCATGTGTGCCGCTATCTTCATGATGGCCACTCGTTTAACCTTTTGAAGATTGTTCAGGACTCTCTTAATCCCTTCTCCATGTTTTACAGGTGTACCTGCTGCTGTCAGATAACCTCTAGCCCTCCATATGTGGCCATAATCGTGCGCTACACCATAAGCGTAGGCGGAGTCAGTGTAAATATTCCCTTCTCGTCCTTTTAAGTATTCTAGGGCTTGTTCTAAAGCTTTTAATTCTGCTTCCTGTGCTGACATGTGGGCTGGTAAGGCCTGTGCTTCAATCACCTGCGTATAAGTCACTACAGCATACCCTGTGTGATATTTACCCTTGTCATCAGCAAACCTGCTGCCATCTATATACAAGGTGTACTCAGCGTTTAAAATTGGTGTATCTGTAACGTGTGGGAATCCCATTGTCTCCTGTTCCATGAGCTGAAAACAATCGTGTTCATCTACTTCTTTAAACAAAAGAGTGTCAGTGTCCTCATTTCTTTTCTCACTAGTACTATTAGTACTATCATTCCCCCTTGCCAAATCTGGTGACTGAAGAGGCAAAAAGGTGGCCAAATTTAAGGTTGTACAGCGCTGAAAAGTGACATTTGGAGGTAAGAGTAAAGTACACTGTAACCTTAATTGCCTAGCCAATGAAATGTGTTTGGGCTGTACCTGAGACAAGATTGCATGTATGTCATGTGTGGTATGCACTACGACTGGATTATCTAGAACAATTTCTGATGACTTATCTATGATAATTGACACTGCTGCTACCGCCCGTACACAGGACGGTGAACCTCTAGATACTGGATCTAACGCCGCGGAAAAGTAAGAGACTGGTCTTTGTTTTACATGTGCCTGTGTCAGAACACCTGTGGCGTGTCCAGTGATCTCAGCAACGTACAGGTTAAATATCTTGGTGTAATCTGGTATACCAATAGCCGGGGCAGAAATCAACAACTTTTTCAAAGTGACAAACGACTCATAAGCTACTTCTGTAAGCATATACGGTACAATTTTCAAACAATCGTATAATGGCTGCATCAAAGCGCTAGCGTGTGGTATCCACTGTCTACAATATGACACGATACCTAAAAACATACGCAATTGTTTGAAATTCCGTGGGGGTAACATTCCCTTTATCACTTGAACCCTCTCCTCAGTGAGATGTCTCGTACCCTGTGATATACAATGTCCCAAAAAGATAACTTTTTCCTGACACACTTGCAACTTTTTCTTATTAACCTTGCAACCTTTTTCTGCCAAAAATCACAACAAATTAAGGGTGGTGGCCAAACAAGTTTCCTTGTCAGGGCAGCATAACAATAAATCATCCACATATTGTAACAATACACAGGAATCTGGTGGTACCCATTCTCCCAACACCGTTTGCAATGCATGCGAATACAAGGTAGGTGAATGCGCCATACCCTGAGGTAGGCGTGTCCAGGTTAGTTGCCGATTTTTGAGGGAAAATGCAAACCAAAGTTGGCATTCTTCAGCAAGCGTGACGGAAAAGAAAGCGTTCGCTAAATCTATAACCGTAAAGTACATACTGGTTGATGGTATTTGTGACAGTAATGTATGTGGATTGGGTACTAAAGGTGTCATCGGGGCTAGTATTTTGTTGACCGCTCTAAGGTCTTGGACCATTCTATACTTAACCGGACTACCGGCTACTGATTTCTTTTCAACCGGGTACAAGGGAGTGTTTGCCGGTGATTTTACCTCTTTTAGAACTCCACTTTTTAAGAAGGATTGGACCTGCATTTCTATGGCCGCCTCTTGGGGTGCACTAAGTGGATACTGTTTTTGTTGGGGAAGCACTGCTCCTGGAATCAGCTGTAGGGTAACCGGAGGTATGGGCAAAAGTCCAACATCATTTTGTCAGTGGATCCGCGCTACAGGCTATGTTTGCAACAGCAGCCCCCCTATGTAGGCAGGGGACACCAACGTGTACCCTCAAAAAATAGATATAAAAAAATATAGGGAGTGGCGCTGTGCATAAGGGAATTATTGGCGTGTAGTAATTGTCTAATAATTATGATGAATGTGTTTATAAGACATAGTATAGAGAACGGCAAAAACCAGTAAAGATTTAGATACAATAATATATATCCCACATGGGAATCGATAGGTGCTGATCAAAGATAAAAGAAGTATGGATACAGGTAGGTGTTCAGTACAACCTTAATCCCATAAACAAAATAAACACTAGTGATCTCTAGTGGTGTGATATAATGTGCATGATAAGTACCAAAATGTCAGGTGCAATCCAATTGACAGTGTTCCAGCACCTGCTGGAATGAACTACAAGTGATGTATGAAGAAGGGGGTATCCACAACCCTCTATGGTGCAGTGCTGAGAAAATAAAGATATATGTGAAAAATATATATATATAAAGTATACGTAAAAGTGATATTTAATATAAATGAGATTTGGAAATAAAAACTAGTGGTTAATAAATTAATATATAATGTAACTCTAATAGACTGGTAATGACACAGTTAATAGCAGCACTAGGTCTCATGTGAAATAACGCAAATAAAAGTAAATCTCATGTGAAATAGCAAAAGTTCATGTATTGTCTTCCACCAGACTTCTTCCAGATTTTCTAAAAACACAATCCCCCCTGATGTGATTCCACTCACCGGAACGCTATACCCCTGCAGGGGTATAAGCACAAGATGTTTATATTCCAGGTACCGATCAAATCCGGGTGCCGATCGAATCCTTGTGTGGTGATATCCTCTCGACTCTGGTTCCCCAATCCAGATCAGCCGGATCAGCTGGATGTTTCTCCCATAGTTCTCCTGGAAGGGACGACAAAATCTGATCTAAGTCTGAAGGAGGTGGGCCGGACAATTCCGATTCCTCCTCTAGGTATTGTAACAGGTTACACATCTCCATGTGTTTTTGATTATCCCCTATAGCTAAGGTGACAATGCCATCTGGGTGATAGGTAATGTTAGCTCCTATTTTCTGCAAAATGTCAGCTCCTAACAAATTAGTGGGGGCTCCTCTGGATACCAGAAAGCGTGAAAGGAACATGTGGTTTCCTACTTTAACTTTCAGAGGTTTTGTAAGCGGGGTGTCGGCTAAAATGCCATCATATCCAGTTATTAGTAAAGTGTCAGGTGATTTTTGGCCAGGGAGTAGTTCAGAGTCAGAAAGTAACGAGCGTGAAGCTCCTGTATCGACTAAACAAGAGATTTTCTTATTACCAACCGTTATATTTGTCTTAAGCATTGTTGTTTTGGATTTTTCTAAAACCGGGGCGAGTTATGCTCGTGGACCATCTCCCTGCTGCCTGATATGACTATTTTTGTTGTCCCTGGGCTGGTTCCTTCTCTGTCTAACTGGAGAATCAACACCTTCCTCTCCTTCATCCCTTATTCTTTTCCTACAGTTGCGTCTGATGTGACCAATCTTGTTACAGTAGTGACAGGTAAGGGGTTTGTGAAAGGAACCTCTACCTTGCTCTTGGGAACCCCCGAGTGCGTTGATAGCATGAGATTTCCTCCCTTTGGTTTCTGCTAAGTCCGCCTCTATGCCTTGCGCTTTTTGTAACAACGTCCCTCTATCTCTAGTTGCCCTCCACTCTGGTGTGCAGGCTTTCAGTCTCTCACTTATCTGTGGAATTAATCCCTCCATAAATTGTCTATTGAAGGCTCGGATTGTGACTGGCAGAGCCAAATCCAATCCCTCATCTGCCATCATACTTTCCAGAGATAAGTAAAATTCCGATACAGTCTGTCCTGGCATTTGTTTCATGTGTGATATGGACCCCCTCTCCTGTTGTTTTGCCTGACAGAAAGCTTCTAATCTAGCAATAAAAGGGGCCCTTGAGTCTATATGTCTGACATGTCCTGCCTCCAGGTTGCCATCCCCATCAACTTGTCCTGCAGGTCTGTGTGGACCTATTTCTGTCATAAACTGGTTAAACAGGGTCAGAGTCATTTTGTGTCTGCATAGATCCTCCCCATCCTGCCAGGTCGCTTCATGTGTATTCATTAACTGTGTCACAAATCTACAGAAAGCAGCTGGCTTTGCTACCGGGTCTGGGGCGCTCTGTATTAATGCCATAAGAGTGTCTGCTGACCAAAGCTTCCAAGTCCTTATTTGCATCCTATGAGTAATAGTAGGTGGGGCGTCTAGATGGGCTGCTTGTCCAAATTCTGGATTATTTACCTGTACAATGCGTGTATCAGTGCGTACGGGGGCTACAGTTTCTGAATGAGGTTTTTGTGCTCCACAATCCTGATAAACCCATCCTCTCCCCTCAAGTACAGAATATATCTTGTGTGGTTTGCGTTCTATGTCAGTGTATGGGGGTGGGATGGCTGAGCTGGGAGCCTCGACATTTTTTGTTCTTCTATCTTTCATATCCCAACCATCACAATCTGGATTATATTTCCACCCCTCTTCTTTCGCTCTATTTGAGACCTTAATTAAGCATTGAACCTGACGCATCCATTGCTTCTCTAACACCTCTCCTTGTCTGTCCCTTTTTATTTCACTCCATACATCCGGGTCTAAGCCCGCTGCTCCTTTCACCTTAAATTTACGAAGGACATCCTTTAAGTCCTGTGCTTCGGTTTTCCCATAAATGTTCTTAATTATCTGTGGCGCCGTGTAATGTGCCACAATTCCCTGACGGGGTTTTGTGTTCCTCTGGCCCATTCTAACAGTCCTGCCTAGGTAGCGTGTGGGACACTTAGTGTACAATATAAAACACTTAGCTAAGTTACACTAGTTCCTCGTTGCCTTCCTCCTAGGGTGCTAGAATACTAAAAACCTCTCCGGAATGAGATTTCTGAAATCGAATTACTTTATATGCTAGCCCAATAACAAATAATTACTTTATATGCTAGCCCAATAACAAACCAGAATGCGGCTACAACATATACAAAAATGCGGCTACAACATATACAAGCATTCCTTTAAGTGGCCAGGTATCCGACTAGATCTCCGGACTTTATGGAGACCTTATTCCCCCCCCGTATCTGGGATCCCTCTCATGCACTCTTATCCCTGCTTTATGGAGCAGACAGGGCTTATACTCTCAACCCGTCTATGGTTTATGAGTTAGATGTGAGGTTAAGCATAAGCGTCAGACCCCCCAAGTCCTCTTGCGAGGTAAGGGCGCATTCCGTTGCTTAGTTCGGCAATCCCCTTCTAACTCATACCATCCTTGACAAGGCTCATTCACTTTCCCAACAAGACAGACAACAAACAAACAAATAATTCCAGCAATATAAACCAAAATATGCAGTAATTCTAGACTCACCACTACAGATCAAAAAATGGGGGGAGAGGGGAAGAAGTTGGGGGGGGGGATGAGGAATGGGAGGGGAAGAGGGAAGGCGTGAGTACACCTATATCGGATCGTATGTAATTATTTGATAGTTTGACCCGTTAGGGTATTGTTGCTGTAACCTTAACTATACAGTATCACATAATGGGTAGAGGGGAGAGGGGAAAGGAACCCGATAGGGTGGGTTCAAAAAAGGGGTTACTTCGTGCAACAATAGATTATAGGGTGGATATAGTGATAAAAACAATTTTATTGAACTTATACATAAAAACAAACACAATAAATACACTATTACTTGAATTGTGTAGTATATTAGGCCTAGAATATACCAGACAAGGACAGACTTGACAAACAATACATCTAGTAAACATATAGTGCTACCCGGTCAGGGCATATTGCAGTTTGCCACATTGGCCTATTTGGTGGGGTCAATCAGTCAAATTGTATTGGGTTACTTGTACCCAAATGGGGATTCCAATTTGGTGTTTAGACTATAGTATGAGCCCCTGTGGCATAAAGCAATGGGAGAGTATTAGACACAGTGGAAGGAAAGGCTACCAGTAGTGTATAAGGCAGGGTGGAATTCCGTTGTCAATAAAGTATTAGGGGTACACTGTCCTTCTGATTTGAATATGGGGCAGTATATGCAGTTGGTCTTACATCCGTATTGCCCCTATATATTGTTTCGGAAGTCCTTAATAACCTTTGAAGATGCAAGTTCAAGTTGATGCCAGATGTACTGTGGTACCATAAACAGACAATAATCAGTCTAAATTGGTGTTAGAGCGGAATTGCAATCACTCAAATCATGGTCTAGTTGTATAGTTGGCATACAGTTGCTGTTAATATTGAATTATATTGTTGTTAGCTGTACATTACCACTGTCTTCCACGCCGCTCTTACTCAGGGATACTGTAGGCCGTTAGTCCTGATGGCCATGGCTGCCATTGCGTTCCTGTTTCAGGCACGGGATACCCACAAAATGCTTCTGTACGTTGCGGTATTCCGCTTGTCAGTGTAGGTAAGGGTTCCCGTCTCTCGGAGGCGCTTGGCGGGCCTTTGGTTGCTCCTTTCAGGGCTGCGGCTGTGTCCTCCTCAGATCAGCTCCTTCGCTGAGTGTCTCCCTCACTGCCCTGGGCGCACGGACCGGGTTGCGCAGTGACGTCAACGCGTTTCGCCGTGACACAAATGACGTAGCTTCATCTTTGGACGTTCATTGGTCGGTTACCTCACTCCCTTCTTATAGTGTCTTTCGCTGAGGATCGCCGCCAATGAAAGGTTGTAAAATGATTGAAGGGATTTTAAGCCAATCGTAAGTGGCTGGTTGTTCATAACGGCCTATCTGCCAGTGTAAACATTGTGGTTATTTTAAACGCAACCGTTACTCGGTCTTTTCACTTAGGAAAGTATCCTAACGCATATTGAGAACCTCCTTGCCTTTTAGTGGAGGTTATAGGGAGAAATTGGTCTAATGTGGGTGAGGAAGAGAGAAGAAAGGATAGGCATAATGGCAGAGAAAGGGGCCATCACCATGGTAGTTAAATGGTACCAATTTAGACTGATTATTGTCTGTTTATGGTACCACAGTACATCTGGCATCAACTTGAACTTGCATCTTCAAAGGTTATTAAGGACTTCCGAAACAATATATAGGGACAATACGGATATAAGACCAACTGCATATACTGCCCCATATTCAAATCAGAAGGACAGTGTACCCCTAATACTTTATTGACAACGGAATTCCACCCTGCCTTATACACTACTGGTAGCCTTTCCTTCCACTGTGTCTAATACTCTCCCATTGCTTTATGCCACAGGGGCTCATACTATAGTCTAAACACCAAATTGGAATCCCCATTTGGGTACAAGTAACCCAATACAATTTGACTGATTGACCCCACCAAATAGGCCAATGTGGCAAACTGCAATATGCCCTGACCGGGTAGCACTATATGTTTACTAGATGTATTGTTTGTCAAGTCTGTCCTTGTCTGGTATATTCTAGGCCTAATATACTACACAATTCAAGTAATAGTGTATTTATTGTGTTTGTTTTTATGTATAAGTTCAATAAAATTGTTTTTATCACTATATCCACCCTATAATCTATTGTTGCACGAAGTAACCCCTTTTTTTGAACCCACCCTATCGGGTTCCTCACCACTACAGAGGCTGGTGCTTTAAAACCAGGAGAACCGTAACTGACAGAACGGATAGGCACAAATCAGGGGAGCACAGAATATAAGAAAAATAAAGCTTTTTCTTACCTGGCCAGGTTTTTGATCTGTGGTTCCCGGAATGCTTGTCCTTTCGTTCCGTCAGCGTAGCTCAGCCACCTCTTGTAGCAACTTGGTGAGTCCCTGTTCGGGCGCCAAAATGTTAGGGGCAACTCTTAAACAAGTTGCTTTAAGTTTATATTGCTTTGTCAAATTATTGCTTCTATAGGAATTAAGACACAGAGTCAGAAATCCGTGTATCAGTTCTGAGCATAATGGACTGCTCCCTTTACTTCTTTCAAAGGCCTTTTATAGGCAATTATACAAACAATAGCATCAGCACCACCCCCACACAGAGCAAGCGTCAACAACAACAGGAGTCACCTGGGCTACAAGCACAAGCTCCAACACCATGGCAATACAGATACAAGGTAACAAAAGCAGCTTCAATCGAGTTCAGCAGCCAAAGGTTACATTCATAACAGATTTACACGTAGGCATTATATTAAGTGAGAACTCTAAATTAAATCCCTGACCTTATCAGCCACCAGCAGGTGAAACCTTTCCTGAGAATACCCCCTCTAGAAGGAGCGACCTCCGGATGCTCAAACTAGTCACAGCTGTAAAAAGTCCATGGCATCAAGCCGGGCAGCGGCACATCGAGCTGGGCAGCGGGCAGAGGCACATCAAGCTGGGCAGCAGGCAGAGGCACATCACGCTGGGCAGCAGGCAGAGGCACATCAAGCTGGGCAGCAGGCAGAGGCACATAAAGCTGGGCAGAGGCACATCAAGCTGGGCAGCGGCACATCAAACTAGGCATCGAGCAGCGGCACATCAAACTGGGCAGTGGGCAGAGGCACATCAAACTTGGCAGTGGCACATCAAACTGGGCAGCGGGCAGAGGCACATCAAGCTGGGCAGAGGCACATCAAGCTGGGCAGCAGTTAGCGGCACATCAAGCTAGGCAGGGGGCAGAGGCACATCAAGCTGGGCAGTGGGTAGCGGCACATCAAGCTGGGCAGCGGCACATCAAGCTGGGCAGTGGGCAGAGGCACATAAAGCTGGGTAGCGGCGCAGCAAGCTGGGCAGCAGGCAGAGGCACATCAAGCTGGGCAGCGGGCACTGGAACAGCAGGCCGGACAACGGGCACTGAAACATCAGGCCAGACAGTGGACACTGGATCCTCAATCCAGACATCCTGCATCAGATCATCAGACTGGACCACAGGCACTGGAACATTGGGCCAGGCACCAGGAACTGGATCAGCAAGCATTGGATCATCAGACTGGAGAGCAGGCACTGGGACATCAGAACGAACAACGGCACTGATACATCAGGCCGGGCGTCAGGAACTGGATCATCAAGCTGGAGATGGGGCATTGGATCATCAGGCCGGTCAACGGGCACTGGAACATCAGGCTGGGCATCAGGAACTGGATCATTAAGCTGGGCATCAGGCATCGGGTCATCAGACTGGACAGCAGACACTGGAACATCAGGTGGGCAGCAGGCACGGGAGCGACAGGCTGAAGAGCGGGCACTGGAACAAAAGGCTGGGCAGCAGCGAGCTGGGCGTTAGGAACAGATTCAGCAAGCACTGTACCAGCAGGCTAGGTAATGGGCACATGCTCAGCAGGCCGAGTAACAGGCACCAGCTCAACAGGCTGGGTAATGGGCACTGGCTCAGCAGGCCGGGTAACGGACACTGGCTCAGCAGGCCGGCTAACGGGCACCGGCTCAACAGGCTGGTTAACGGGCACCGGCTCAGCTGGCTGGGCAACGGGCACCAACTCTGCAGGTTGGGTGATTGGCACCGGCACATCAGGCTGGGAAATGGGCATCGGCATATCAGGCTGGGAAACGGGCACTGGCACATCAGGCTGGGAAACGGGCACTGGCTCAGCAGGCTGGACCGTGGGCGTCGGAACTCCAGGCTGGGAAATGGGCACCGGCACATCAGGCTGGGAAACGGGCACCGGCACATCAAACTGGGCAGCAGGCAGAGGCACATCACGCTGGGCAGCAGGCAGAGGCACATCAAGCTGGGCAGCAGGCAGAGGCACATAAAGCTGGGCAGAGGCACATCAAGCTGGGCAGCGGCACATCAAACTAGGCATCGAGCAGCGGCACATCAAACTGGGCAGTGGGCAGAGGCACATCAAACTTGGCAGTGGCACATCAAACTGGGCAGCGGGCAGAGGCACATCAAGCTGGGCAGAGGCACATCAAGCTGGGCAGCAGTTAGCGGCACATCAAGCTAGGCAGGGGGCAGAGGCACATCAAGCTGGGCAGTGGGTAGCGGCACATCAAGCTGGGCAGCGGCACATCAAGCTGGGCAGTGGGCAGAGGCACATAAAGCTGGGTAGCGGCGCAGCAAGCTGGGCAGCAGGCAGAGGCACATCAAGCTGGGCAGCGGGCACTGGAACAGCAGGCCGGACAACGGGCACTGAAACATCAGGCCAGACAGTGGACACTGGATCCTCAATCCAGACATCCTGCATCAGATCATCAGACTGGACCACAGGCACTGGAACATTGGGCCAGGCACCAGGAACTGGATCAGCAAGCATTGGATCA
Source organism: Lithobates septentrionalis (assembly GCA_037952835.1). Taxonomy (NCBI): domain Eukaryota; kingdom Metazoa; phylum Chordata; class Amphibia; order Anura; family Ranidae; genus Lithobates; species Lithobates septentrionalis. Next base: position 2,233,343 of record JBBDGP010000780.1, read on the forward strand.
TCAGACTGGAGAGCAGGCACTGGGACATCAGAACGAACAACGGCACTGATACATCAGGCCAGGCGTCAGGAACTGGATCATCAAGCTGGAGATGGGGCATTGGATCATCAGGCCGGTCAACGGGCACTGGAACATCAGGCTGGGCATCAGGAACTGGATCATTAAGCTGGGCATCAGGCATCGGGTCATCAGACTGGACAGCAGACACTGGAACATCAGGTGGGCAGCAGGCACGGGAGCGACAGGCTGAAGAGCGGGCACTGGAACAAAAGGCTGGGCAGCAGCGAGCTGGGCGTTAGGAACAGATTCAGCAAGCACTGTACCAGCAGGCTAGGTAATGGGCACATGCTCAGCAGGCCGAGTAACAGGCACCAGCTCAACAGGCTGGGTAATGGGCACTGGCTCAGCAGGCCGGGTAACGGACACTGGCTCAGCAGGCCGGCTAACGGGCACCGGCTCAACAGGCTGGTTAACGGGCACCGGCTCAGCTGGCTGGGCAACGGGCACCAACTCTGCAGGTTGGGTGATTGGCACCGGCACATCAGGCTGGGAAATGGGCATCGGCATATCAGGCTGGGAAACGGGCACTGGCACATCAGGCTGGGAAACGGGCACTGGCTCAGCAGGCTGGACCGTGGGCGTCGGAACTCCAGGCTGGGAAATGGGCACCGGCACATCAGGCTGGGAAACGGGCACCGGCACATCAGCAGGCTGGACCGTGGGCGTCGGAACTCCAGGCTGGACCGTGGGCGTCGGAACTCCAGGCTGGAATGTGGGCGTCGGAACTTCAGGCTGGACCGTGGGCAACGGAACTTCAGGCTGGACCGTGGGCAACGGAACTTCAGGCTGGACTGTGAGCATCGGAACTGCAGGCTGGATCGTGGCCACTGGAACTTCAGGCTGGACTGTGGGCACCGGAACTGCAGGCGGGGCCGTGGGCACTGGAACATCAGGCTGGACAGTAGAGAATGGAACATCAGGTTGGACCGTGGGCAACGGAACATGAGGCTGAACAGCAAATACTGAAGCATCAGGCCGGACAGCAGGCAGAATCAGAGGCTAGCCTGACCCCATTGGTAATCATGGAGGCAGGTTGGAGTGGATCGGCTGCCGTGGAGGCAGACTGGAGCAGATTGGCAGGTATGGAGGCAGACTGGAGCAGATTGGCTGGCATGGAGGCAAACCGGAGCAGATCGGCTGGCATGGAGGCAAACCGGAGCAGATCGGCTGGCATGGAGGCAAACTGGAGCAGATCAGCTGGCATGGAGGCAAACTGGAGCAGATCGGCTGGCGTGGAGGCAGGCTGGAGCAGATTGGCTGGCATGGAGGCAGGCTGAAACAGATCAGCTGGCATGGAGGCAGGCTGAAACAGATCAGCTGGCATGAAGGCAGGCTGGGGCAGATCGGCTGGTGTGGAAGCAGGCTGGAACAAATCGGCTGGTGTGGAAGCAGGCTGGAACAGATTGGCTGGTGTGGAGGCAGGCTGGAGCAGATCGGCTGGTGTGGAAGCAGGCTGGAGCAGATCGGCTGGCGTGGAAGCAGACTGGAGCAGATTGGCTGGTGTGAAGGCAGGCTGGAGCAGATTGACTGGCGTGGAAGCAGGCCGGAGCAGATCGGCTGGTGTGAAGGCAGGCTGGAGCAGATTGACTGGGGTGGAAGCAGGCTGGAGCAGATCGACTGATGTGGAAGCAGGCTGGAGCAGATCGACTGGTGTGGAAGCAGTCTGGAGCAGATCGACTGGTTTGGAAGCAGGCTGGAGCAGATCGGCTGGTGCGGAGGCAGGCTGGAGCAGATCGGCTGCTGTGGGGGCAAGCCGGAGCAGATCGGTTGGTGTGGAGGCAGGCTGGGATAATGGCAGGATTGTATGGGTTGGGAGAAACTTCAGTTTCTTCTTGGGTTTAGCCACTGAAGTTTTGTAAGTGACTGCAGGGCTGTAAGTAAGGAATGCAGCTGATTGAAGAGAAGGGCTGGAATACAGTAAGGAAGAGGGAGCAGTGGCTAGGGGGAATTTTTGTGGGATTGTTGCAGGCAGCAGAGAAGAGGCAGATGGATTAAAGGCAGGATAGGTGCAGCAAACGGAAAAAGGGTACTGATACTTAGTTGGTAGCAGGGTACCGTATTTTCCGGACTATAAGGCGCACCGGATTATAAGGCGCACTAGCAATGATCGGCTGTTAATGTGGATATTTCCATATATAAGGCACACCGGACTATAAGGCGCATTTAATGAAACAAAACTCTGATGCGGTACCGTAAGTCAAATTTTATTCAACTCTTTAGTAATAACCATAAAATGGTCTATAACAATAACTCTTAACACTGTTCAGTTAAAAACAAAACCAGACACTAACTTTTTCACTTTATTCTTCTCCCGCAAATCCATCAAATTCTTCATCTTCAGTGTCTGAGTTTAACAATTGGGCGATTTCAGCATCAAGCACGCCCGTATCCCTCTCATCATTCTCATCAGTATCCGTGCTGTCATCGGTACTGGTACTTAGCTGTTCAGTGATAATTCCGGACTTCTTGAAAGCTCGGATTACACTGGTGACTGATACCTTCGTCCAGGCATCCACGATCCACTGGCAGATAGTGGCGTAACTCGCCCGGCGTTGCCTCCCTGTGTTGGTGAATGTGTGTTCGCCTTCTGTCATCCAATGCTCCCACGCAGCTCGCAATTTAACTTTAAATGACCTGTTGACACCTATATCTAGTGGCTGCAGTTCTTTGGTTAATCCACCCGGAATGATGGCAAGCTCCGAATTAGTTTTCTTCACTTGGGCTTTGACAGTATCTGTCAGATGGGCGCGCATGGAGTCACAGACCAATAGGGATGGAGATTTGTGGAAAAAGCCACCCGGTCTCTTGACGTAAACCTCTCTCAGCCACTCACTCATCTTCTCCTCGTCCATACAGCCCTTCGGGTTAGCCTTGATGATGATGCCAACCGGGAACCTTTCTTTTGGCAGAGTCTTCCTCTTGAAAATTACCATGGGTGGTAGTTTCTGGCCATTAGCCTGGCAACCGAGAACTACAGTGAAGGATGACTTCTCGTTTCCTGTAGTGCGTATAGATACCGTACTGGTCCCTGTTCTCTCGACAGTACGGTTTACAGGGATATCAAAGGTAAGGGGGACCTCGTCCATGTTGGTGATGTGCTCTGGCCGGATCTTCTGTTCATTGATCTTGTTCTTGCAGTAGGTACGAAAAATGGCCAGCTTTTCTTCGTAATCCTTTGGCAGTTGCTGTGACATAGTGGTTCTTGTGCGGATAGAGAGATTCCGCCTTTTCATGAAACGGAAGCACCAAGAGGGATCTCCTCGAAAGCCGTTGATCTCCATGTCGCGTGCGATCGCTGTTGCTTTGAGTCGAATAGAGACAGTAGAGACACTTCTACCTGCGGTTCTCTGTTCAATAACCCACTGTTCAATTTTGTCCTCCAACTGTGGCCATCTTGCTTTGTTTCCTCGGAAACTCAGTTTGGTCTTCTTTACCTGGCGCAGGGCATCTTCTTGCTTCCTCCACTTCCGTACCATTGATTCATTAATGTTGAATTCTCTCGCAGCTGCTCTATTTCCATGCTCTACTGCATGACTGATAGCCTTCAGTTTGAAATCCGCATCATAAGCATGTCTCTTAACAGGAGCCATTTTTGGGGCAGCTAGTACAGTATAGAAAATGAACGAATATATGTGCACACCTCCTGACTACGATGGCCGTAGTGCCCAATCCAAGAAGTGCAGCTTCGTAGGATTACCAAAGCTAGGAAGCTGCACTGCTTGGATTGGGCATTACGGCCATCGTAGTCAGGAGGTGTGCACATATATTCGTTCATTTTCTATACTGTACTAGCTGCCCCAAAAATGGCTCCTGTTAAGAGACATGCTTATGATGCGGATTTCAAACTCGCTATCAGTCACGCAGTAGAACAACCTGAGAGAGGTTTACGGTACGTCGGTTTACGGTAAGAGACCGGGTGGCTTTTTCCACAAATCTCCATCCCTATTGATCTGTGACTCCATGCGCGCCCATCTGACAGATACTGTCAAAACCCAAGTGAAAAAAACGAATACGGTGCTTGCCATCATTCCGGGTGCATTAACCAAAGAACTCCAGCGATGTCAACAGGTCATATATAAGGCGCACCGCATTATAAGGCGCACGGTCGATTTGTGAGAAAATTTAGGGCTTTTAAGTGCGCCCTATAGTCCGAAAAATACGGTATATTGAGCTGAAACTGGGGTCGCCATGGGTGATTGAGAGAGAGACATTTGAGCAGGCAGGTGTCTGGCAGCAGGAATGGGTTGTTGCAAGCTGACTGAGGCTGAGTGCAATATATCTGACCAGGCTTGTAGTAATGGCTTAACAATAATAGTGAATAAAGAAATATGCAGAGTCATCCTCCAAAAGCCACACTAATGATTCTACCTGAAGCATACTGAAGGGGGGAGAAAAGTCATCACTGCCTTTAGGAATATTGGACAAAGCTAGCTCTGCACACACCTGAATCAAAGGCAGAACGTTTTCAAACAGCATACTGCCCTGATCAACTAGAGAATGGGCAAGACAGATACACTCTAACAGTTGATCCCTGGCCCACTCCTTCAATATCTGACAGCAATAATTATTATCCTCCTTCACCAGTGAAGAAAGATAGACAACTACTTCCAAATGCATTTTAGCAAAAAACAACAGGACCAAGATGGCTCCTCTGTGCAGCCACTTCTGGTCAGGAATGGCCTTGGTATTATATCATAAACCGGTGCAACCAGAAATGTGTGGACTGCCATAGGGAAGACCAAAACGCATGTAAAGTAATAATAGTAAGATTTATTAAAAGGATAAGTCATAAACAATAAAGCAAACCAGTAAACAACCACGGTGACACACAAAAATAACTCTCTAAACCAAACGTGAATACAGGAGTAAGATATAATCATAAACGATATCAAGCCAGGGTCATACTACTGCAAGACAGGGGTCCAGGGATAGATGCAGGGTTCAGGAATACAGGTCACAAGGTAGAGGATTCAGGAATACAGGTCACAAGGTAGAGGATTCAGGAATACAGGTCACAAGGTACAGGATTCAGGAATACAGGTCACAAGGTACAGGATTCAGTAATACAGGTCAGGGCTCAAGGAAAATACCAAGGCAAATGTGTGAGCATCTGCCGCGTATATATACACACCTCCTGCAATCGGTCTCAGGTGACGCCTGACTGCAGGAGATGATGTCAGCTCCTGACTGCCGGGAGACACCCGCTGGTGGACACCAGTACTGCGGCCCAAAGATCTGACAGTACCACCAGCAGGTGAAACCTTTCCTGACAGAATAATAAAATAGGTGACTTCAACCAATGACCCTAGGAAAATGTATCAGATCTACCAGATGCTATTTAGTGCCTTCAAATTGAATCTGATTATTTTGGGTTCTTCACCAAAGAATAATAAAATAGGAGACTTGAACCAATGCCCATAGGAAAATATACCAGATCTACCGACATCAAGCCAGTGAGGTCAGTGAGCCAAAATGTCTACCATCCACTGGTGGTATTCTTGTTCCAGCAGTTACTATAACATTATTTACAAATCTAGTGGATGGGCCATGCAAAGGCCTACTATGCAAAAATTGCATTGACTTTTTTGGGAGATCCCATCAGAATTATCTAGGTAAATAAACTTTGATTTAACATATTATTGACTCTTACTGTGTAGATATATTACCTATGTTAATGACGTCCATCATGCTGTATTCACACATGTTTAAAAAAAAAAAAAACTTTGATTGCTATATTTGATTAATGTCCTGTAACAGAAAAAACACTATTTCCAAGTTCCCCCACCTCCACCATTACAACTATCAGATTGGCCATTGCTTTGTCTCTATACGAAATGAGAAAAGAGTGTGATGATGTAGCTTTTCTCCATTCTAGATTTTGGTGTAACTAACAGAAGTAACAAGAATGCAATTATGGCAGTACTTGGCAGCTTTATTTAAGACAGTGGTTCTCAACCTGGGGGTCGGGTCCCCCTCGGGGGTCGAATGACAATTTGCCAGGGGTCACCGAATCCTGGGCTGTTCCTGAAGCCCGCACCACTCTCCCAGCCTTTTCGCGGCCACCCAGCTGGGGTGTTCCTGGAGCCCACGGCCACCAACTCAGCCTCTTCGTAGCAGCCTATTCAGTTCACGGTATGGCGGGGGGGGGGGTGTAATACTGTACGAGTGGAAGGGATTCAGGGAGTGCTAAATGTCCATGGGTTAGGGGCGCAAATTACCCACGCTACGAAAATAATTTTACTGTTAGGGGGCCTACAACTTGGGAAATTTTATCAAGGAGTCACAGCACTAGATAGATTGAGAACCACTGATTTAAGACATCTGATTCCCTATATTTTCAAGCATGTTACATTCTATAAAGAATAAAAACACCAGTTGGTTTCCCTTTACAACCTTTTTGACTTTTGATTAACGTTTAAGCCTTCAGTAAGCAAACAACAAAAATGTATTTCTATGTATCAAACATAAAAAAGTCTTTAGTACCCATATAACATTTAGACCTCTGTTTTGATATATGTACACACTCCTCTCAGAAGGAATACTTATGTGTGTTTAATTTCATTTTCTTGTGCAACCATTGTTCTTACTCTGCACCAAAATGTGTGCAACTTTCTTTAACGCATTGTATGTCAGCAGTACATGTGTATGTTCTCTTTATGCAAAATTTAATAAAAACATTATGGAAATGAAAAAAAAAAAAAGCATGTTCTTTAGGAAAAAATTTAGTTTTTCTTTTTTATTATTATTATTATTATTATTATTATTATACAAGATTTATATAGCCCCAACAGTTTGTGCAGCGCTTTACAATATATTATTATTTTCTTTATTTAATATTATTATCTAAATTTTTTAAATATATTTCATAAAAGGGTAAAATGAGACCTGTATTTTTAAAGCGATATTAAACCCAAAAATAAAAATGTAACGTAGTGTAGCTTACCCATCCTTAAATGTGGTGGCTGCATTTGTTTTCTTTAGGCTTTTTTTCCTATATTTTCTCATGGTGATCTGGCCAGTAACACACTTTCTATCTTAGGGTGTCTCCACTCTGAATGGAGAAGCAATGGAGATACCCTTGAACAACAGCTTTGTTAATCTGAGGAGAGTGTAGCATTAAATTCACTTGCAGATTTAGATGGACCAACAAATTAAAGCCGAACTCCAGATTTTTAAGCAGTTACAGCAACAGTTTTTTTTTCCTTTTGATCTGTTTAAGGAAGTTTAAAAAAACAGACTTACTAGCCGGATCATCAGGTGAAGATAAAGAGCTTAAAAAAGGAGCAACTATTGCATCCACCAAATCTAAGAATAAGAAATTGGAATATAAAGAGGATGCCCGATTCAGACTTTTTCACCAGTGTTTATGGATTATAACAGACATACCAAATTCAAATTAAACAAATATCCAAAATAAATAAATGAATAAATACATAAACCCTGAAAGGGGCCACATTAGATCCACGGAAGGATGTGCCTACCTGAAAAAAAGTACCAAAAAAAGTGGTTGTAGACCCCAGTCATGAAATCTTAACAGAGCACATATATCTGTAATGTTTACTCTCTCCAAAGCTCTAAGCCTCCGGTCACACTGGTGCGACTTGTCATGCAATTTGATGTTTCAAGTCGCACCCTATTGTCCGCAATGGAATCGGAATCGCAACAATTTTTAAAGTAGTTCTTGCACTACTTTTTGCATGTTCGGGTACGACTTGCATAGACATCTGTGCATGAAGTCACAGATATCTTCCAAGTAGCACCTGAAGTAGTACTACTTTGAAATCGTAAGTGAAAATATTGCGCCCACTGTGGAAAGAAGCAGCCAACATAACAAATAGACAAAGTGTTGAGTGATAAATAAAACAAGTGGCGCTGGATGATGTCCGTTACTGTGCAAACCTAACCAGAATATGGATCTGGAGGTGCACTGCACAGTAAAAAATTAATGGAACACTCAGAGAGTGTAGAAAAATATATGTGAGCAATAAATTTGAAAGTGCATATATGTGTGCACTTGTAGGGTATAAGCCTGTAACACGTGTATGGTAATGAATATCGCTGGATACCAATATGAATTAATAGCCTCCTGATAGTCACCAGATTATGTGAGATTACATAACCCAACTAAGAGTATAGTATTATGCATAAGCGTATAAACCGATTATATCATAAGTGTGTTTTTTGATAGAAATAGTGTGACATGTAAAGTAGATGTTATCTCCAACCAAGTGCCAATATGTTCTGTGTACAGCATGAATGAAGGTAACGAAAAATAGGAAAAGTTCATAATAAATAGCACTCCTAGCAAGGGAAAATTAAGTTCACATGGACGTATAGCAAACGCGAGTGTGAACGGCTTCAATGTCTTCTGTGTGCATATAAGATGAATCCGATCAGTGTGCACGAAGATGGAGTAGACACTGAGATAATACTGATCAAAACTTCAAGATGGTAATAAAGAAGCTGGAATACCCTTACCGGAGCAGGTGGACTCACCAGCCAAAGGCTGTGAGTCAAATGAGCTTGTACCAGGATTCAGTAGGAGTAGTTAGCCCAGAGGAAATGAGTGTAGAGCTGTATCCAGGAAAAGGTACGTGGGAATTCTTGGCAATTATTCACCGACCTTCAGAAATAGGTGTTCACACACTTGGGGCTTCCATAGTTGTGCAGCTATACTGGAGTTGTCAGCCTTGATCTCCAATCCTCTTATGCAGGATAAAATTACTCAAAAGAAAAGAAGGAAAAAATGCCTCCACATAGTATAAATCCGCATAAAAATTTTATTTCTAAAAAGTTTATCTGACTCCCAAGCAAACAGGGGCAGAATACAAACTGACAGAATAAAAAGCCGGCCGTAAGCAAACGAGATGTGACTAAAGAACGGGCCATGGAGCGCATCTGCGGTGCAAGCCTCGAGATAACGTCTTGAAGGAACACCGGAGACAAACAGCAAGCACACGGAAGTGTATAAAGGTGAAAATCATCAAAAATCGTGCAAAACAGTTATAAGTATCGGGGATATATCCCTCTAACGAGACCATAAAAAATACCATATATAAATACAAAATGGGGTATAAACTGTCTGTGTCTAATCGCAAAAAAGGCATTTATGTGCATGGTGGGTTGCACATTTTTGCAAACGCCTTTTTTGAGATTAGACACAGACAGTTTATACCCCATTTCGCATTTATATATGTCTATATGATGCATTTGTACCTATTGTCATGTGGAATTTTTCTTCCGAAAGCTGCGGCTAATACCCATTTTTATTTTTATATTCAGTCTTTTTTTTTATGGTCTCGTTAGAGGGATATATCCCCGAGACTTATAACTGTTTTGCACGATTTTTGATGATTTTCACCTTTATACACTTCCGTGTGCTTGCTGTTTCTCCGGTGTTCCTTTTAGACGTTCTCTCGAGGCTTGCACTGCAGATGCGCTCCAAGGCCCGTTCTTTAGTCACATCCCATTTGCTTACGGCCGGCTGCGGTTGGATTCTGTTGGTTTATCCATTGATCGTCATCATATCATCACATGACTTTTTCTGGACTCCCCTGATAGGTCCAATCGCTAACCAGTGGTCACCCACGCTGTGTGCACTTGACTACATACGTCCGGCTGACGGACAAGTATTGATACTATTGGATGATGAAATCGAAGCCTGGTTTTGCTGTTTATCTAGCCATCTCCTATTCGCTTATCCTTATCATATGATGATGACACAGACGCTGTTCCCGTGAACCCGGAGGTTAGATTCCACATGGCGAAAACAGGTGTCTTAAGTATGGTATCATACTTTATATATAAATAAGCATATCAGTGGCAAGCAGGCATATACCCCAGTTAAAGTCCTTGTGGACAAACGCGTCGGGTTCGATATGCTTGCTGAGCCACTACCTACATAGCAGTTTTTATTCTGTCAGTTTGTATTCTGCCCCTGTTTGCTTGGGAGTCAGATGAACTTTTTAGAAATAAAATTTTTATGCGCATTTACACAACGTGGAGGCAGTTGTTCCTTCTTTTCTTTTGAGTAATGTTATCCTGCATAAGAGGATTGGAGATCAAGGCTGACAACTCCAGTATAGCTGCACAACTATGGAAGCCCCAAGTGTGTGAACACCTATTTCTGAAGGTCGGTGAGTAATTGACAAGAATTCCCACGTACCTTTTCCTGGATACAGCTCTACACCCATTTCCTCTGGGCTAACTACTCCTACCGAATCCCGGTACAAGCTCATTTGACTCACAGCCTTTGGCTGGTGAGTCCACCTGTTCCGGTAAGGGTATTCCAGCTACTTTATTACCATCTTGAAGTTTTGATCAGTATTATCTCAGTGTCTACTCCATCTTCGTGCACACTGATCGGATTCATCCTATATGCACACAGAAGACATTGAAGCCGTTCACACTAGCCTTTGTTATACGTCCATGTGAAACTTATTTTCCCTTGCTAGGGGTGCTATTTATTATGGATTTATTATTTATTATTCCTAGTTTTAGTTACCTTCATTCATGCTGTACACAAAACATGTTGGCACTTGGTTGGATATAACACCTACTTTACATGTCACACTATTTCTATCAACCTTTATTCTTTTTTGTACACATTTTATGATTGCATCAGTTTTATTTTGTGTGAGTTACTATACACAGTCTTTATATTTGCATAAAACACACTTATGATATAATCGGTTTATACGTTTATGCATAATACTATACTCTTAGTTGTGTTATGTAATCTCACATAATCTGGTGACTATCAGGAGGCTATTAATTCATATTGGTATCCAGCGATATTCATTACCATACATGTGTTACAGGCTTATACCCTACAAGTGCACACATATATGCACTTTCAAATTTATTGCTCACATATATTTTTCTACACTTGTCTCTCTGAGTGTTCCATTAAATTTTTACTGTGCAGTGCACCTTCAGATCCATATTCTGGTTAGGTTTGCACAGTAACGGACATCATCCAGCGCCACATTTTTTGTTTTACTTTGAAATCGTGCTGCTTCAAGTGAAGTAGCATGATTACAATGTTGCCATTGGTGTGACTGAGTGTCGTTTCTCTCTGGTACTTTGTTCCTGTGTTATCAGCATGAGTCACTTCTGAGACATTTTCCTGACACATATAAAATTTGTGAAGGGGAGGGAGATAAGTACACAGCTTGTCTATTCAGAATACAACTCTGCATGTTCCTTCATTCCTCTGCCTATGTGGGGGGGGGGGGTGTCCCTTTCCTTCAATTAGCTCTCATACACTGTATGAGACTGCAGATAAACAAGAAAAACTTATGTAGTGAGATTTGTTTCATCCCTGTGTATGATCTGAGGCTGTTCACTTCACTGGATATATGTGAGGGTGTACAATCACTTCAAGAACATGAATAAGGTGCTTAAAGTCCAAAGAAAAGTAAGCACTAACAGCGCTAAAGCGATAAATAACTCAGTCCATGAATTGGAACAACTCGTGTCAGTCATGAATCTTTCATAGCAGAGCTAACACACTGCTAGAAATTCTTATCAGGTTGCTTAATCACATCACCACACCACATGGGGCTTCTCACCCCGTGGATAATGAACTCATCAGAAGTCAGAAGGGAACACGCCTTCAGAATATTATCGTAATGATAAAAGGGGGCCTTTTCCCATCAGCAGATCCACAGTCAGACTACTCCTTCAGGATACAACCTCCTCTTCAGTAAGTGCTCTTACTGGAGATGGCAATCTCTGTAATGGTGGTGTATATGAGAAAAAACATCTCATAGCATAACTCTGTTAGGTAAGTTTTATTCTCAAAAGACCCCCAAGAGTTACACTTACAAACTGTCAAAATCATATAGGCATAAACAAAAAGTGCGTGAGAACGACAAAGTCGATGACAAAATGCGTTAGGGAATGTCCATACGGCCACCTATTCAGACGTGTCAGTGTGAAGCTCAACCCGGGTATCACCGCAACTACCATCTAGGAACGGTGAGAGTGACACACGTGTTCTGATGCGTTTTTTGTTTTTTCTATCAATAAAGCAGGTATAAGGTCTGGAGTTGATTCTAAGTGTGGTATTTGCATTTGGAATCTATTGCTATGAACCTACATCAAGCAATCCAGGAGCTTTTGAAGGAAAAGAAGTGGAATATTCTGCAATGGACATGTCAATCACCTGATCTCAACCCAATTGAGCATGCATTTCACTTGCTGAAGGCAAAACTAAAGGCAAAAATACCCACAAACAAAGAACAACTGAAGACAGCTGTAGTTAGAGTCTGGCAAAGCATCAGAAAGGAGGAAACCCAGTCTTTGGTAATGTTCATGGGTTCCAGACTTCAGACATTCATTGCCAGTAAAGGATTCTCAACAAAATATAAAGAATGAACATTTATTTATGATTATATTTATTTGTCCAATTACATTTTAGCCCCTAAAAATGGGGGGGGGGGGGCTGTGTGTAAAAATTGCAGTTCCTAAAATTTTGAGCAGCGACTCGGGAATCTCTCCAGCAACATAGAGTGCTGCTACTTTATGCTCCAGTTCACCACCCCTCCAGCAGAAGCAGTTCTCTGTAAACAGGTTAAGCCTATACACTGCCACTCTGCAATAATGTGCATTATTAAGTGATATACCAATGCAATAATGTGCCATTGCCGAGTAATGTACTGCTTCAATACTGTGCCTTACTAAGTGTATATTGCAACTGTGTGAACATTCTACAGTTTGTTACTTGAATAGCAGTGCCTATAGTTACTATCTGCAAATACTTCTGATTAAGTGGAACTTTAGTCAGAAAATTAACTCCTGCTAGGTCACCCCCAAGCTTGCCCCTTTTGCAGGTATAGCTATGTAAAACATTAAAAATAAGCGCCTATACTGTTTATAATCCAGTAAAATCTCACCCTGCTCTGCACATGCTCAGTTGCTTTCTATTTTTCCTCACTGTGCCGAAAATGTAGAGGCCGATCTGCTGACAGCCTATTAGGGTTTACTGCTGCTCAGAGGCTCAGGACTTCAGCAAAATGGTGGACTCCAGCAAGAAGAAACAGGAACAATGCTGGAGGCAATTTACAGCACACACTAATTTGTATTTTCCTTGCTGAAGGACATTATGGTTTTATATCAAGTTGTTATGGGTAAAGTTCCACTTTAAGCTTATTTAAATATACAGGATTATATACAACTTCCTGGACTGTGTGTGTGATCTCTCAGAGGTTGGGTAACCCAGCCCCAAGCCCCGCCTACACATTTCCCCCCACTTCTCTTCTTGGCCCCTGGTCCCTTCACCATGTTCATTAGTTCTCTTGCCTCAGGAGCCTATAAGAGAGGACCAGGTCTCTAAAAGTTCTACCTGCACCAATAGGATGTGTCCACATCATGCAGGCAGTGATGCAGACACCTGAAAAAGGACCCCATTAATAAAACAGAAGAAGAGGGAATAATCCTTATGTGACTGTTGCGTCAGGTAAGTAAAATGGGCATTTGAATATTTTTTTTTTATTTCATACCAGTGGTTAGTTATGAATGGGGAGGGGGGTTGGTAATTTCATGGAGTTGGGCTTTATGAATGGATGACTTTTGCATGTTGAAGTATTTGAAAATGCTAAGCTTTAAGTCCCTTTTCTTATGCATATATCCATAAATTATAAGCGTGACATCCTAAATAAATTATACTAACATATAAAATGAATGTTCCATACCAATAACAGCATAAAAAATTCAACATTACCTCCTAAGAAGATTTATTTAGCTTGGTAACTGCATAACAAGAGCTCATTAAAGAAATTGTAGTTTGAGCTTCATTCTGTAATTCCTAAGGTGACCCCAGACACAGCTATTGTTCAATATTTTATTATAAATGAGCAGTCAAATGGGTGGAGAAAGAGCAGGCCTTGCTGTGTAGTCCTCTAAAGACAGTAGAAGTCACTGGGGAGGATACAAGCACATGCATGGACGATAGGGGACATTTAGGCTTAGGCTTATATAATTATACATTATATAATTTTCTTATTCAATTTTCCTTTAGATTTACCAAAACCATATAATATGAGGTCAAACCTAAATACTTTCAATGTGCATGCAGTCAGGCAGGCCCTTGCACTACATATTTGAAGGTAAATCTAAAGAAAATTGAATAAGAAAATTGTATAGTGTATGGCCAGCCTTATTAAAGTAGCTGAGTAATAATTAATGTGCAATTAGCATGCAAAAGCAGGGGTTAGCAGGAGTCTTTAAACCTGTGTTGCGTCCTAATCATCAGATTAATGCCGCGTACACACGGTCGGACTTTCCGGCATACTTGGTCCGGCGGACCAGAGTGTGCCGGACAATCCGCCCGTGTGTAGGCTCCGGCGGACTTTTCCGGCGGACTTTTTCCCAAAAGCCCGCCGGACCTAGATTTGAAACATGTTTTAAATCTTTCCGTCGGACTCAGTTTCGGGCGGAAAGTCCGCTCGTCTGTGTGCTGGTCCGACGGAAAGCCCGCTTGTGTGTATGCTGGTCCAACGGACCAGATATGACCCGAGGGCAGGGTATTGCATTTCGCGCTCGCTGCAATAGGAAAAACTAATTTTCCTATTAGGGCGAGCGCGGGGCATACCAGGCCCTTAGGTCTGGTATGGATTATAAAGGGAACCCCTCTACGCCGAAAAAACGGCGTGGGGTCCCCCCTAAGATCCATACCAGACGCCGATCCGAGCACGCAGCCTGGCCGGTCAGGAAAGGGGATGGGGACGAGCGAGCGCCCCCCCCTCCTGAACCGTACCAGGCCGCATGCCCTCAACATGGGGGGTGGGTGCTTTGGGGGAGGGGGGTGCCCTGCGGGGCCCCCCCACCCCAAAGCACCTTGTCCCCATGTTGATGAGGACAAGGGCCTCTTCCCGACAACCCTGGCCGTTGGTTGTCGGGGTCTGCGGGCGGGGGGCTTATCGGAATCCGGGAGCCCCCTATAAGAGGGCCCCCAGATCCCGGCCCCCCCACCCTATGTGAATGAGTATGGGGTACCCCTACCCATTCACCTAGGGAAAAAGTGTAAATAATAAAACACTACACAGGTTTTTAAAATATTTTATTAAACAGCTCCGGGGGTGATGTTGACTACGCCCCCTAAAACGTCACAGTCCCAGCATGCCCAGGGACTGTGACATCAAAAGGGGGCGGGGTCTCCGCCTATATAAGTCACAACGCAGCCCTCAGAGAGCAGTCCAGCCGAAGAGAGCTACCTGAAGACAGCGGAGGAGCCGGCCGAAGAACTGGAACACCGGGAGAAGAGATCGGAGAAGAACCAACCGGACGCCGGGAGAAGATCAACCGGAGGGACCCCCGAAGCCAGAAGAAGACCCCCGAAGCCGGAGGAAGATCCCCCTCCCCGGAGCTGTTTAATAAAATATTTTAAAAACCTGTGTAGTGTTTTATTATTTACACTTTTTCCCTAGGTGAATGGGTAGGGGTACCATGTACCCCATACTCATTCACATAGGGTGGGGGGGCCGGGATCTGGGGGCCCTCTTATAGGGGGCTCCTGGATTCCGATAAGCCCCCCGCACGCAGACCCCGACAACCAACGGCCAGGGTTGTCGGGAAGAGGCCCTTGTCCTCATCAACATGGGAACAAGGTGCTTTGGGGTGAGGGGGCCCCGCAGGGCGCCCCCCTCCCCCAAAGCACCCACCCCCTATGTTGAGGGCATGCGGCCTGGTACGGTTCAGGAGGGGGGGGGGCGCTCGCTCGTCCCCACCCCCTTTCCTGACCGGCCAGGCTGCGTGCTCGGATCAGGGTCTGGTATGGATTTTAGGGGGGACCCCACGCCGTTTTTTCGGCCTGGTATGCCCCGCGACGGGGCTCGCAAGGTGTCAATCTCGCCGATAAAAGCGGCAAGATTGACTTCCTTTTCTTGTCCCGTCGCACCTGAGTCACGTTCAAAATGAAGGGACTTGTCCGTGTGTGGGCAAGTCCATTCATTCTGAAAGTCCGCCGTAACTCCAGCAAAAGACGGGCGGACTTAGCCCGCCGCAAAGTCCGGTCGTGTGTGGGCAAGTCCGTCCGTTTTAAAGTCCGGCGCACCTGGCAAACAAAGTCCGTCAGAAAGTGTGCCGGACCAAGTATGCCAGGAAGTCCGATCGTGTGTACGTGGCATTAGTCCTATGTTATCATGCTTTTAAAAATGCAAGCAACTCCTTTGAGAGATAATTTAAAGTTTAACTAAAGGCAAAACTTTTTTTTTTGGATGACGTAGAGAGGTATTAGAACACCTGCCAGGATTTTATTATAACAAGTAAATTCTCACATGCTACTTGACTCTAATGGTCCAATATTGGCTGCTGCTGACACCTCAATATGTTCCCACACCCTGACAGATAATAAACTAAACAATAGTGTAGCGCTGCCCCAATATAGGTAAAAATCCTCAGAAGTGAATCATTTCTCCAATCAAATGACAATAAACAAAATCATAAATGACATCCAGCCCTTCTAATTCCCATAAAAAAACAATAGCTACATATACCATTAAATGGTGCATATGTAAAAAACATCATATAAATCATTATATAGTGAATATCAATGAATCATATTCATAAACAAATACCCTGCGGGGATTCAAACCCCACAAGAAATAATATTATCAAATAATAAAGTAATGTGATTTAAAATTAGTCCCATCAGATAAGTCCCAACAGGTTTATAGGATTCTTTCAGTGAAGCGATCACTCTTCATCCGTTTAAAATATAATTCAAAACACCAGTGTATCTTGCAAGTATATCACCACTGTGTTCCACTACCTTCAGGCATGCATGCTCACCAGCATTTTTTTACCTATAGGGAACAGGTCAAAAAAAGCTCAGTATAATCACTCTCTGGAAGATCCAGTCTCCACTGGCAGGAGAATGTTGTCCCCTTAGATTCCTCTCTCGGATGGATCAGTACTCAAACATATGGAATAATGCCACCCATAGTGCAGTAACTTTTTTATTAAAAGGTTAAAGAATTAAAAACTACTCACAAGTAGAAATGACTAGAACGCCCATTCACAGAATATAGAAACGATTTGGGTGTAATGGGTGTTCCAACATGGCAGACTTTCGGCCTTGCCCGAAAGTGACATCCCCACACTTCCGCCCTACACATTATGTCAAGCCCCACATCCCTTCATCAGGGAGTAGGATTTGATTGCTGTCTTTGCCCTCCTTGGGGAGAATCACCCTCTCTATTTCTCCTGTTAACTATTTTCAACGAGAATGAAAGCAAAAGTTTCGGACGAACAGTAAGTAAAGGAAAATATCCTTAAACAGTAAGAGATGCCAAAAAAAAGACGAGTTATAAGTCTCCCTTGGTCTTTCCAAAAAGAACATTAAGTTTTGCCTTTAGTTCAACTTTAGGACCTTGTTCACACACGCTGTGGTGACCTGCGTTTTACCGCACTGGAAAAAACGCTGGTCACTGCTAGGACACACAGAAACCGATTGCTTTCTATGAGTCCTATTTACACTGCACCGCACCATGGAGGGGTGAGCTGCGATAAAATGCAGATATGCTGATGATTTCACAGATTTCCTGACAACATGGTATGTATTGCAGAGGTTGCTTACTTTTCTTTCTTTAGAGCAATATAAGGGCCAAAGCTGAACTATTTAGCTGCAAGGCTTAGAATGGACACAGACAGACAGGTTTTGCTTGAGGATAAGTAGAAAGACCTTTGGCAATCCTCCACTGTACCACTATCACCAAGGCCGTGGTAGTCAGGTGGGGTCCAAAGGGCTTGGACCTGCGGTAACTGGCCAGTGGTCTCTGGTAAAGCTCAGGAGAAGCAATGAGGGAGGTTGGAGAGCCATTCTAGTGTAGTAAATTGCTTCAAAAAAGTAAAATTACTTGAGGTGTGGTTCCACAATAGGAAAAAGAGAAAATACAAAATGACATATCAGTTGAGATTGCAGTCACCCCTAAGGGTGAGAACACATAACCCTCCAAGTATGCAGGTGGAGGAAACCTGTCTCCAAGCAGGATAAAGGTGGTCACTCTCTATACCTCACGGATTCCCATCCTGGGTCCTCTCAGGTGTATGGCTTCAGTAAGTCCAAGAGGAGTCTGCAAAAATAACCAGCCGGTGGTCCGATCGAGAGAGGTGCCCAAAGTTATATGTCTAAGAATGGGTTGGAGTCGTCTGATTTCTGGGAGGCTCCCAGAGATCGAATCAGAACTGATGACATCACATTTCCTACATACATGCAGAGCATATACAATATATATATATATATATATATATATATATATATATATATATATATACAATATGTTATTACTCTTAAACTGAGGAAGTGGCAATTTAAAGCCACGAAACACAGTTCATGTGGTGAAATAACGAAATTTGATTTTCATGAAAGCACACGTCTCCCATCTATTGTTAGACATATTTTGTCAAACACCTCTGCTGATTAGAGCACTGATGTGTTATTTGTGCAGACTCATCTTGTACTTACCGTCACCAATATCATGGCTGCATCTTGCACATGTCACTGAAAGAAATAAAGTGGCCTTGTATGACGTAATATATATGCAGTCATTTTTTTGTATCACATTTTGTCAAGCCAGGTGATGCCACCAGGGACACCCATGGCTCGAATTTTTGCAACAATCATCCGATTTAAGCCTTGTATAACAAGCCTAAAGTGGTAGTAAACCCACTTTTTCATCTTTTGCCTACAGGTACACCTATACTAAGGCTTACCTGTAGTTACTGTGAATATCTCCTTAAAGAGGGAGTCCCGTGAATTTTTTTTTTTAAAAGCAGCTACAAATACTGCAGCTGCTGACTTTTAAAATAAGGACACTCACCTGTCCCCGAATCCAGCGGTGCCGGGACCCAAGGCCGAACCATCCCTCGGTCCTCGGCAGCTGCCACCGCCATTCTCTGCAAGGGAATCAGGAAGTGAAGCATTGCGGCTTCACTTCCTGATTCCCTACTGCGCATGCGCGAGTCACGATGCGCGTCCTAACTGGTCCCTGCTATCTCCTGGGACGGCTTGTGTCCCAGCAGACAGCGCGGGGGGACAGGAAGAGGCATAGACTTCCGTGGGAGTCTATGCCTGAAATGGGTGCAAATACCTGTCTTAGACAGGTATCTGCACCCTCCTCCCTGATGAAAGGTGCCAAATGTGACACCGGAGGGAGGGACGGTTCCGAAAAGCGGAGGTTCAATTTTTTTTTTTTTTCAATTTTAACTTGCACTGTTTAGGAGATATTCAGAGTGCATGCAGCCAGAGACATCACCGGCGCATGCGCTGTGAAGGTCCAGCATACTGTGTCGGACCTTCAGAGCCCGTGCCGTAAATGGCGGCTCCCGCACGCATGCGTGGGAGTGACTTCATCACGCCCCTGGCCACTCATGTAGCCAAAGGCTGCGAACCCGGAAGGAAGACCGGGTGAAGATGGAAGCCTTCTCAGAGGTGACAGCGCGATGCTGAAGGGCTTTGTTTTAAGATAAAAAGAACAAAATATTACAGTGCACACATGCAAAAAATTCCTGCAAGGCTATTTAAAACACCTGAACATTTTTATTTTAAATATGGGGATTTGGTCACACCCTATGGCTATATGGTTCTTAAGCCCACTTACTGCGACAAAGTACTCCATTATATACTTTGTCGCAGTAAGCGGGCTTAAAGCAGAGTACCAGTCATAATTTTTTTTTTACATTATTCAGCAGCATCAGGTCTGTTGCTAGGGGGTCCCTCGTAATGTGCCCGTTCCTGTCCAAGGCGCCTGACGCCATTTCCCTCGGCGCCCGTGTTCGTTAGTGCTCCTGGGAGATGTCTGTCATCATTTCCCAGAAGTCACTGGGCAGCACCGAGGGCTTCGTTGCCATCACAACGGGGGCGGGCACTTCCTACGGCGACGCCCATTGTGATGGCAATGTCAGAAGTGTACGGCGCTGCGCTGTACATTTGGCGCATGCGCGAGAACGGGCGGTGCATGCTGGTCACTCAGCTGCACCGTATCCCGAAACAGTATGCTTGTGGGCTTCACATGCCCACAAGCAAGATGGGAACGGCCGGGACAAAAGAATAAAACTTTATTTTTTTATAATAAAACTGACATCGGGGGATGAAATTTCTAAAACAAGTGAGTGCTAAAAGTAAATGTTCTGATCTTAAGAAATGTTTTGAAAAAAAAATGTAATACATGTCGGTGGAACTGCTCTTTAAGCACCATATAGCCATATGGTGTGACCAAATCCCCATATTTTTTTGAATATGTCTAGGTGTTTTAAATAGTCTTGCAGGAGTTAAATGTAATTTTTTAGGGTTTGCCCCCGAATCTTTGTTTATTTTAAGATAAGTCTCACATAATGTGCTAGTTTGTGGTTTGTGATGCATACTAGCATATTATGACATTGCCTTGCAGGGGATATTTTTTTTCTTTAACTGTGGTTTACTACCGCTTTAAGCTGTTCTCATTCTGTTTCTGGGATGATTAACAAACATGCAATGTATTACATGGTAAAATGGATGTTTTGCTGCACATTATTGCGACACAGTAAAATGTGTGTTGCCATTCATTTAAAATGTTAAGCCAATGCACTCGTGAAGTAACTGCTAGTGTAATGTAATGTGCTGAATGGGATTTTTATTTTTTTTGTCCTAATGAGCATGCCCTATTGCAACACAATATGCAAACAATATGTAAACCTTTCTACATGTACAGAGCATACAGGCAGCACACACAGTGGTTGGCATTTTTGCTGTACTGGGGCAAATTCAATTCCAATCAAGTATCCTTTTTGAATGCAAGTTGCATGTTGTTCCTATGTTTACGGCTCATTCCTGGAGCTCAGGTTTCCTCTCACACGAAAGAAAAATACTGGTAAGTTAATTAGTGTCTAACCAAACAGGTCCCAGTGTGTCATAAGGAATTTCAATTGTAAACTCCTTCAGGGGCAAATCTTGTTGTGAATGGTTCTATGAACTAAGTAAATACCCTTGTTTTTCTGTGAGTACAAACATAAACGCAGGCTGTAATGCTGAGATCCATATCTTAGTTTGTGGAAAAATGTCTTTGAATATATGAAGCTTTATTCCGGCCATACATGAATCGAAATTCTGTTGCTTCAGTGGAGACGTGCTGAATTTCGATCCATGTATGGGCAGGCTGGTTGTACGCAAGTCAATCTATCGACCTGTGTACAACCAGCCTGTTAGAAATTTTTATACTTCGGATATACTTTGGTTTATTGAATGTTATATAAATAATGCTGAGCTGCTGTTAACATTTACCATTCTATCTCCTTAACTGTATTTTTAAAGAAACCAGAGGAAGTAAGGTAACTGCCATTACTGACCTCCCGTTCCCTTATTGCCCATCAAAATATACTCATTCTAATCCATTTTCTTTAGGACCTGATGCAACCACCCAAATTTAGGAGTTCTGTCTCTCCTGATCTCTATATTTTTTCCTTGTCAGTGACACAGAAAATACTGAAGCTGTATAGACTTCCTAAAATCAACCTTCTCATAATCTTTGGCATAATCCAATTGACAGGCCCGGATTTACTCCCTTTGCCGCCCCAAGGCTAGGTCCTTCAATGCCGCCCCCCCCCCCCACACACACACACACACACACCACCATTCTTGTCCTTTATCGATGACTGCTATAATAGATCAAAAACATATCTCCACACACAAGAACACTGAAAATAACTGGCGTTAATTGTACAGACTAAAAATACTTCAGGGTAAGCGCGCGAGGGGTAAGGATTTTTTGCGGGCAATTTTTCAGGGCAATGGCTGGTGTTAGTGCTTCAATCATCCCCGGCACCATGGTTGTTATGGTGTCAGGATGACTGAAACACATTACTTCTATCATTACATTGTACCGTAAAATGAAATAGTTCAACTCACCATAATGCAGAATCATTGGGAGCCCTGAGCATGTCACTTGCCACTATGCCTGCCACCAGATGGAGATGTCCCTTGCCACGCTGCCTGCCACCAGATGGGGATGTCACTTGCCACTATGTCTGCCACCAGATGGAGATGTCACTTGCCACGCTGCCACCAGATGGAGATGTCACTTGCCACGCTGCCACCAGATGGAGATGTCACTTGCCACGCTGCCACCAGATGGAGATGTCACTTGCCACGCTGCCACCAGATGGAGATGTCACTTGCCACACTGCCTGGCTGCCACCAGATGGGGATGTCACTTGCCACACTGCCTGGCTGCCACCAGATGGAGATGTCACTTGCCACGCTGCCACCAGATTGAGATGTCACTTGCCAAGCTGCCACCAGATGGAGATGTCACTTGCCACGCTGGCACCAGATGGAGATGTCACTTGCCATGCTGCCACCAGATGGAGATGTCACTTGCCACGCTGCCACCAGATGGAGATGTCACTTGCCACGCTGCCACCAGATGGAGATGTCACTTGCCACACTGCCTGGCTGCCACCAGATGTTGATGTCACTTGCCACGCTGCCTGGCTGCCACCAGATGGAGGAGGGTGGAACAGCGGTGCAGGCAATGAGCGATGTCATCTCTCTCCCCCGCCGCTGCACCGCTGACATTACTTCTCGATCTTCTCAAAAATGGCGCCGGGCAGCGCAATCACTCATTACATGCAAAGCAAGATAGTTCAAGCCGTGATTTGTCATAATTGTGATGATCATGGCTTACAGCTCATGAAAACCACAAATCCACAATCTCAGAAAATTAGAATATTGCATGCAATCAATAAAACAAGGGTTGTACATAGAACAATATTGGACCTCTGAAAAGTATAAGCATGTTTATGCACTCAGTACTTGGTTTGGGCCCCTTTTGCAGCAATTACTGCCTCAATGGGGCGTGGCATGGAAGCTGTCAGCCTGTGGCACTGCTGAGGTGTTATGGAAGACCAGGATGCTTCAATAGCGGCCTTCAGCTCTTCTGCATTGTTCGGTCTCATGTCTCTCATCTTTCTCTTGGCAATGCCCCATAGATTCTCTATGGGGTTCAGGTCAGGCCAGTTTGCTGGCCAATCAAGCACAGTAATCCTACGGTCATTGAACCAGGTTTTGGTGCTTTTGGCAGTGTGGGCAGGTGCCAAGTCCTGCTGGAAAATGAAGTCAGCATCCCCATAGAGCTTGTCTGTGGAAGGAAGCATGAAGTGCTCCAAAATCGACGGATGCGTTGACACTGGACTTAATGAAGCACAGTGGACCAACACCAGCAGATGACATGGCTCCCCAAATCAACACAGACTGTGGAAACCTCACAACGGACTTCAAGCATCTTGCAGTGTGTGCCTCTCCATTCTTCCGCCATACTCTGGGTCCTTGGTTTCCAAATGAGATGCAAAATTTGCTCTCATCAGAAAAGATGACTTTGGACCACTGAGCAACAGACCAGGTCTGTTTTTCTTTAGCCCAGGTAAGACGCTTCTGACGTTGTTTGATGTTCAGGAGTGGCTTGACAAGAGGAATACGACATTTGAAGCCCGTGTCCAGGATCCGTCTCTGTGTGGTGGCTCTTGATGCACTGACTCCAGCCTCAGTCCACTCCTTGTGAAAGTCCCCAACACTTTTGAATGGCCTTTTCCTGACAATTCTCTCCAGGCTGTGGTCATCCCTACTGCTTGTGCACCTTTTTCTTCCACACTTTTCCCTTCCACATAACTTTCTATTAATGTGCTTTGATACAGCACTTTGGGAACATCCAACTTCTTTTGCAATTACCTTTTGGAGGCTTTCCCTCCTTATGGAGGGTGTCAATGATGGTTTTCTGCACAACTGTCAGGTCAGCAGTCTTTCCCATGATTGTGATTCCTTCTGAACCAGACTGAGAGACCATTTAAAGGCTCAGGAACCCTTTGCAGGTGTTATGGCTTAATTAGCTGATTAGAGTGGGACACTTTGAGCCTAGAATATTGCACCTTTTCACAATATTCTAATTTTTTGAGATTGTGGATTTGGGGTTTTCATGAGCTGTAAGTCATAATAATCACAATTATGACAAATCACAGCTTGAACTATATTGCTTTGCATGTAATGAGTCTATCTCATATATTAGTTTCACCTTTTAAGTTGCATTAGTGAATAAAAAAGAACTTTTGCGCAATATTCAAATTTTTCTAGTATCACCTGTATATATAGACGTACAGAGGTATATGTTCATCAAATTTCCATCTATTTCTGTGTTGAAACCACTATAATTGGTACTGTGTTTCTGTTGTATACCATATTGCAATTGTATCTAAAGTACAATACCATGTATAACCAATTGTTTTGTTTTGTTGTTTTTTCCTCTTTGTCATTTATCACCAGGCTGGGACTCATATAGCAAGGTGTTGCTGGATGAACTTCTCTTTGATTACCACCAGGGGGTGTGATTGCCATGGACTGATACTAGCATCACTGGCGGTGTTCTATATACACAGGCATCTCTTGGGCTGCATTTTCCATCAAGGGTGGGACATGTGAATCGGGGGCCTTGCCCCACTGCCCAGCGCGTGGAGGTCCTCTGTTGGGTTCCTTCCTGTTTGTGCTTCACTGTGAAGCGCAGACCGATGGCTACATGCGCGTCGGCGACGCAGGACGTGAATCTGTCCCTTGGGGCGGGCTTGCACCACGTGTCATCACGCCAAGGGACTCCGTGACAAATCGAGGTTGCGATTAGTAGAGCACCGCGGTCTGTCACTCTGACCACCAGCTGATTCCAGTTGCACAGAGTGCAATTGATTTCAATCAGCCTTACCAGGGGTATATTAGCCCGCACCCCCAGACATCCACAGTGATGCCGTGGAGGTGGTACATTATACATTACAGGACACAGGGCAGAGGTATGTGAACGGTAAACATTGTCTTTACTTTTTTCAAATTTAAACTTACTTTCTCTCATCTGTTTCAGCCTATTCAGTATGTCTATGCTGGGGGTGAAACATTTTGATAACAACTTATACCTCGTTTATACACTTACTAACTTGCATCTCTACAATGAACTATGCGTGCTTTTCCCCTTATACTCTCTCCCCCTTTTTCTCTTGTATATATACAGAAAAACATACACAGCACTCTACTGCAGTACCCATCCAGACTCTATTGATTGCTGGTCAGAATTTTGGAAGGAGCTTGACTCCATGTGCCTAGGGTCCTTGTAGATGGGACAGGTGCCGCCTTTTCGCTCTCCTGCCCCTTTGTGCACGCCCCCCCTACCCGGATGCCACCTGGGGCCCACAACGGTTTTGCGCTCAGTATATGGGAATACTTTGGCTCCCTGGTTGGTTTTATCAATGATTCGCTCATCATTGTAAGTATAGTTTCTTTTGCTGTCATTTTTCATCAAACGTGTTTAGATACAGTGGGAACGGAAAGTATTCAGACCCCCTTAAATTTTTCACTCTGTTATATTGCAGCCACTTGCTAAAATCATTTAAGTAAATTTTTTTCCTCATTAATGTACACATAGCACCCCATATTTGCAGATTTATTAAAAAAGAAAAACTGAAATATCACATGGTCCTAAGTATTCAGATCCTTTGTTGGGTATTTAGTAGAAGCACCCTTTTGATCTAATACAGCCATGAGTCTTTTTGGGAAAGATGCAACAAGTTGTTCACACCTGGATTTGGGGATCCTCTGCCATTCCTCCTTGCAGATCCTCTCCAGTTCTGTCAGGTTGGATGGTAAACGTTAGTGGACAGCAAATTTTAGGTCTCTTCAAAGATGCTCAATTGGGTTTAAGTCAGGGCTCTGGCTTCGCCATTCAAGAACAGTCATGGAGTTGTTGTGAAGTTGTTGTCAAGCCACTCCTTCATTATTTTAGCTGTGTGCTTAGGGTCATTGTCTTGTTGGAAGGTAAACCTTCGGCCCAGTCTGAGGTCCTGAGCACTCTGGAGAATGTTTTTATCCAGGATATCGCTGTACTTGGCCGCATTCATCTTTCCCTCGATTGCAACCAGTCATCCTGTCCCTGCAGCTGAAAAACACCCCCACAGCATGATGCTGCCACCACCATGCTTCACTGTTGGGACTGTATTGGACAGGTGATGAGCAGTGCCTGGTTTTCTCCACAAATACTGCTTAGAATTAAGGTCAAAAAGTTCTATCTTGGTCTCATCAGACCAGAGAATCTTATTTCTCACCATCTTGGAGTCCTTCAGGTGTTTTTTTAGCAAACTCCATGCGGGCTTTCATGTGTCTTGCACTGAGGAGAGGTTTCCGTCGGGCCACTCTGCCATAAAGCCCCGACTGGTGGAGGGCTGCAGTGATTATTGACTTTCTACAACTTTCTCCCATCTCCTGACTGCATCTCTGGAGCTCAGCCACAGTGATCTTTGGGTTCTTCTTTACCTCTCTCACCAAGGCTCTTCTCCCCCGATAGCTCAGTTTGGCCGGACGGCCAGCTCTAGGAAGGTTTCTGGTCGTCCCAAACGTCTTCCATTTAAGGATTATGGAGGCCACTGTGCTCTTAGGAACCTTAAGTGCAGCAGAATTTTTTTGTAACCTTGGCCAGATCTGTGCCTTGACACAAATCTGTCTCTGAGCTCTTCAGGCAGTTCTTTTGACCTTATGATTCTCATTTGCTCTGACATGCACTGTGAGCTGTAAGGTCTTATATAGACAGGTGTGTGGCTTTCCTAATCAAGTCCAGTCAGTAAAATCAAATATAGCTGGACTCAAATGAAGGTGTAGAACCATCTCAAGGATGACCAGAAGAAATGGACAGCACCTGAGTTAAATATATGAGTGTCACAGCAAAGGGTCTGAATACTTGGAACCATGTGATATTTCAGTTTTTCTTTTTTAATAAATCTGCAAAAATGTCAACAATTCTGTGTTTTTCTGTCAATATGGGGTGCTGTTTGTACATTATTAAGGAAAAAACACGAACTTAAATGATTTTAGCAAATGGCTGCAATATAACAAAGAATGAAAAATTTAAGGGGGTCTGAATACTTTCCGTCCCCACTGTATGCATATTTGTTTTGATTATTTTTCTTGTTTAACCATTATTGACAAATTGATATACTAAGGAAAACACATAAAGTCCAGCGCTCAGGATATTTTAAAAGCAAACTGCAACAGGCATAGAAATTTGAATAATTTAATAAACCAGTAATAAATAATATAAAGTGACAGTAATAACTGCTGATTGAAACCAAGTTAAAAAGCACTGTTGCAGAAAAAAACACACAGTAACACAGTATTACAATATTAAAAACCACAATCTCACAATAATAGAAAATTGATAAGTATTGCACTAAATATCAACATGTGCTTAAAATGGGGGACAGTCAGCCTTGAACAACAGGAGACCATCACAGGAGATCCATCCAAAAATGCCCCACAGGTGGGAGAATTTTTATTCTCTTACGCAACACGGTTTGTTGTTCTATAAATGTAAAATCTATTTGATGCCACTGCTGTAATAAGCTTTATTTACATTGAATACACACAGCCGAGAGGGCATTTAATGTTCTGAGTTTAAGACATATACGATGTCATCTTTAATGCTCGGATGTCTGTTATGTAATTTGTCTTTTGTGGCTCAATAAAAGAATTTTCTGATTTAAAAAAAAAAAAAAAATGCCCCACAGGAAACACTGGGTGAAGTGATAAAAACAGAACACAGTACTCAAAGCAGGAGGCAGTGGGCAAAGTAGTGGGGGCAAAACAAAGTACTCACAGCAAGATGCGGCCATCTCACAATCTGTTTGAGCCAGCGAGCCCCCCTACATGATGCCAGTCTTCCCAACGAAAGGGGCAGCTGTGAGCATTTTCATCTTGCTGTGAGTACTTTGTTTTGCCCCCACTACTTCGCCCACTGCCTCCTGCTTTGAGTACTGTGTTCTGTTTTTATCACTTCACCCAGTGTTTCCTGTGGGACATTTTTGGATGGATCTCCTGTGATGGTCTCCTGTTCTTCAAGGCTGACTGTCCCCCATTTTAAGCACATGTTGATATTTAGTGCAATACTTATCAATTTTCTATTATTGTGAGATTGTAGTTTTTAATATTGTAATACTGTGTTACTGTGTGTTTTTTTTCCTGCAACAGTGCTTTTTAACTTGGTTTCAATCAGCAGTTATTACTGTCACTTTATATTATTTATTACTGGTTTATTAAATTATTCAAATTTCTATGCCTGTTGCAGTTTGCTTTTAAAATATCCCGAGCGCTGGACTTTATGTGTTTTCCTTGTTATGATCTGTATCTACCAGCTACGGTTGGTCCGGCTGCACGGGTGAACTTCGATGGTTTCCTCCCTTTACTCATTTGTATGAGTTATGCTATATGTATCCACAATGTCCCAGTACATGGTGTGGTAAATATACAAATTATACAAGTTATATATCACATGTTCTGTTTTGAGCTCTCCGTGTGGTCTACCATTGGCGCTGGGTTATTACTGTGTGTTTTTTAAATTGATATACTAGTGTATTATTTTACTAATGTATTGTTATACTTTTATTATAGAATACTCATGACTCTCAATAAATGACATAAGCCTCTGAAGAAGGACTACAAGGTCCGAAACATGTTAGGCGTCATTTGCAGTAAGTGTTCTTGCTAGCCCAATATTGTCTACAGGGCAGTTGAGCTTCATACCAATGTAGCTTTGAGTATACTGTCATTTGCTATATACATTACATATTTTATATGCAATATGTAATTTCTGCACCTTTGCTTATGCATTTTTATTGTATGTTTATTATAATAAAATTCATTTTTTATTACATTACCTGGTCTGTCTATAAAATCCGGAGGGGTATTACTGTGCCTTGAGCACTAGGTTCTCCTATTTTGGTTTTCTTCATTGGATCAGACGGACCAGGTGTTTATACACACACTGCCAATCCCTTCCCTATATATAGGTTACCTGGCATAACAATATAGTGTGTGCTTGTATGACCATGGTAGAGGCATTGTTAGATATACAACGAGGAACAGTAAAGTCAATATGTATTATGTTGGCAGCAATTTATGCATGGTCTCAATGTTATACCAGATTTTACCAATAGACGGTGCTGCAGATAACATCTGTAAGTTGTAGATCTCTTTTTCTAGGTTTCCTGAAAGACATTAATATACGAATATAAATATTTGTCTTATTAAAAATATTGGTGATATTTATGCCCATAGCTGTTTATGCATGCCTATTTATATAACTGGTAATTTATGATATACACAATTGCAATCCAGCCTGCTTTTATTGTTTGCTGCCCATAAAAGAACAGATTCTTTTTACTCTATTTCCATGTGACCCAGTTCTAGTACAAGTACCCTCAGGCACAACATCCTACAAAAGCTTTGCTGTACGTAAAGGCTATTCTAAGATGTTCTGTTTAGCAACGTCACATGCTATTATTAGTTAACATGTGTAGCTCAGACATATGAACCCACAGCAAATGTATGCCTATTACGGTATCTTCCTCTCTCTTATATCACTCACGTAGTACATTCAATACGAAAGTCCAAAAATACAGAACTATCCTGCCAGCTTCTCCTCAGTAAAGTCAAATCATCGGTTGTAGCCTAAAACAGTATTTGGCAAGGGAAACCTCAGTCCAGCGGCATGTGTTAAAAAAAAAAAAAAAAAGTAAGCCATGTGTTTTGAAGAAGCAAACCCTGTTAATAACACTCTGACGTCTGCACAACCTGTAATAGGATCTCAGATCTAGGAAATGAAATGTTCACTATGAGGACACAAATAGGCTTGACACATGCTGTAAACGCTATAGTCACCTAATTGACATAAAGAGATACTAAATATAAAGGTAATGCAATTCAAAGCGTGCTATAAAAACACTGTGGTGTGGCAGATATAGCTTAATCCATTCCCTGCTTTAGCTTCATTTGATTCCTACTGTAGACCAGAACAAATTATGGTTTCAAGTACATGGATTTTGTACTTAAAGTGTTATTAAACCCATAAATGTAAAAAACATGTTACAGACCTCAGCACTTACTATCGCTAATGTTTTTCTTTTTGAGAGTTTCTGTGCTTTGCATTCCATCCCTCCAAATTCTCTTCTTGCTGGGTCCAGTTTTTAGGTGGCTCCATCTCCATACAGGGACCCATAGAGCCACCTTTAGGTGTATACTTCGGATCCACAGAAAGACTAGCCTTCCCACATCCCTGTGCTGTCCTTTCTGAACAGCACTTGCTTGGGGCACGTACTCTCCTGCCCAGAAATTTGTGAAAGTGGAGCTTTGGGATGTGCCATTTTTTTTATTTTTTATTTGTGTGTATGAATAATTTTAGGCATATGGAAAAATGCAGCGCATGTACAAATGAATATAGGTCTTTAAAATGGTGAAACAGTCAAGAAATAACTAATTGACCACAGGTGCCTTGAAACACAAACGTCCATAGATGGATGTAAATGTCCAACCGCACAGGAGGTATAAGTACTCCAAGGGGTGGTGATGGTCTGATGGTTGTCAGAAAACACCTGGCATCATACAGCGACTTCCCAACCGAGAAACCGGGTCCCAATGGGTCATTCAGAGAAAGTGCAAAAAAAGCCTCTTACCAGATCCTGTGGATTCCCATGTCAGCGACAGGGAATCGCATGCGCAGTTTGTCACAAATGACGTGGAATGGGAGCTCAGGAATCGCCAATCTCTTGGATTGTGGTCTGTATGGATCTCGGCCGGCAACCGGATGGGTCCTCACAACGAACCGTCCTCACACCGAACCGTCCCAGCATGCATCAGAAGTTTCACAAACGGTCCCCCGAAAGGAGCAGTTGGAGGGACTGGATCTCATGCGGTAAATGTGGAAACAAAAAGAATGTGCCTCCACATGGTGCAGATAAAATAAGATATTATGCAATTACTCATATTTGCAACGGAACACAATTATTTTTGGTTCCAGAATCAATTTTTTCTACAGAAGAGGGGCGTGGCTATGGGGGCCAAGTTTGCCCCCAGCCTCGCCAACCTCTTCATGGCCCAGTGGGAGGAGGATGTCGTCTATGCGGCCCAGAGATCCGAGTTGATCCTCTGGGCCAGGTACATAGACGACATCCTCTTCCTATGGGATGGTGACCGTACATCACTTGACAGTTTCATGACTAGTCTCAATTCTAATGATAGAGGAATATCTTTGAGCTATGAGGCCAGCTCTACCAGTGTACATTTTTTGGACCTTGAAATATTTGTGGTGGACAAACATTTGGAGTTCCGCACGTATTTCAAGGCCACCGACCGGAACGGATTCATTCCCATTGACAGTTGCCATCAGGAGCAGTGGCTCAAGTCTGTTCCCCGTAGCCAATTTTTGAGACTACGACGCAACTGTACCAATGCTATTGATTTCCAGTCACAATCGCTAGTTCTGAGAGATCGATTTATTGAAAAAGGTTATGATCCCAGACATCTAGACGAGGAACTGGTAAGAGGCTTTTTTTGCACTTTCTCTGAATGACCCATTGGGACCCGGTTTCTCGGTTGGGAAGTCGCTGTATGATGCCAGGTGTTTTCTGACAACCATCAGACCATCACCACCCCTTGGAGTACTTATACC
Source organism: Lithobates septentrionalis (assembly GCA_037952835.1). Classification (NCBI taxonomy): domain Eukaryota; kingdom Metazoa; phylum Chordata; class Amphibia; order Anura; family Ranidae; genus Lithobates; species Lithobates septentrionalis. Next base: position 2,264,902 of record JBBDGP010000780.1, read on the forward strand.
TCCTGTGCGGTTGGACATTTACATCCATCTATGGACGTTTGTGTTTCAAGGCACCTGTGGTCAATTAGTTATTTCTTGACTGTTTCACCATTTTAAAGACCTATATTCATTTGTACATGCGCTGCATTTTTCCATATGCCTATTTTGTTGTTTTTGTCAAACTGTATGCAGCAGCTTTCATTCATTTTACTGGTTAGCGCGGTGTTTTCTATTTATCTATGAATAATTTTACAAATGGGTGTTAGTAAAGCTGATCTCCATCGTATAGTAGTGACGTTTAAATAGTTTGCTTGGACCAAGCTGGTCCAAAAAAACACCTTCGCTACTAGATGTGCTTGCTGTGTGCACTGTGTCCACTTGCCGACCGCCCCATAGCAGCTTTACTGCCACAGGGCAGCCGCCCTGTGCAGAATCATGTATATACAGTATCTCACAAAAGTGAGTACACCCCTCACATTTTTGTAAATATTTTTTTTCTACCTTTTCATGTGACAACACTGAAGAAATTACACTTTTCTACAATGTAAAGTAGTAAGTGTACACCTTGTATAACAGTGTAAATTTGCTGTCCCCTCAAAATAACTCAACACACAGCCATTAATGTCTAAACCGCTAGCAACAAAAGTGAATCCACCCCTAAGTGAAAATGTTGATTCCTCTTTTAGTAGTTAACAGTCTGATAGATCAGCAACAGCCCCTTTACAGGTAAGGAACTCTCAGTCCCTTTAGAAAGTAGCACAATGTGTTGTAAACTGCATACTGGAGTACCTCCAGCTCCCTTGTAGACACTGATCTCAGTTCTACCACTGCAGGAAATGCTAGCCCCCATGGCTGCTTCTCCACCACCCCAGCTGGCTGACTCTTCTTGTCTACCCGACTGACTCTCTTCATCAGTCTACTCGACTGACGGCTCCGAAGATCTCCCAGGGCAAGGTTAGGGAAGATTTAAGCACACCATTATCTTCCAGAGAGACCTGCTACAAGTGGCAGTCTCTCCCCTTGTAGGTCCCATGCAGTAGTACTCACACTGTCCTCCTTGCTCCTCCAGGAAGACTCCTTCCAAGCTTCTCCTGTTATCAAGATCCTCCCAGACAAGCTCTTGAGCCCCGGACCAAGGCAGGGGCCCCCAAAAACTAGGGGGTTTGCCTCAAGGCCCACCGGCAGTCTCCTCAACACTCCATCTCCATCTTTCATCGGACTCCCCTGTTGACATGACTCATTCATATTTAGGGGCTCACTTAGTCCCCTGCCAGGCCCACCGCCTGGGTATTAGCTAAGCTCTCTAAATATGCAGAACAACACTCCTAGCCTCCACCCTCCAGCTTCCAGAATGTTCTCCAACTTTCCAGATCTAGGGGTAGGCATCAGAGAGCTGTCTGCATGAGTCATCCAGCCCTGAACTCTAATAACCCTGACCCAGATTAAGACTCACAGGTTTTAAGCATGAGTCAGAATGTACATTTTCCTGCATTCACACTAGTAGCACATTAGAGGGTGCTGCATATACATGATTCTACACATCCGGGTTGAGGGCCCACCACTTCTGCTGTGATTTGTCACAGCAGAAGCCGATCAGCAGGTGCCGGCCAATGGATGTCCGCAAGGCACAGAGCAGAACTCTGCATATGTAAAAGGCAGAGCTTTGTCCTGTCAAAGGGAAAATTCTGGATTTTCTTTCCCTGCAAAGCAGAGAAAGAAAATCCATCACTTCCCTTCCTGAAAGCGCATCACACAGTACACAAAAACACTGGCTAGGCACACATTTAACCCTTTGATCGCCCTAGATGTTTAACCCCTTCCCAGCCAGGGTCATTAGTACAGTGACAGTGCATATTTTTAGCACTGATCACTGTATTAGTGTCACTGGTTCCCACAAAGTGTCAAAAGTGTCAGTTAGTGTCCGATTGTCCGCCGCAATATCCGCATTCCCGCTATAAGTCACTGATCGCTGCATTACTTATATAAAGAAAAAAAAAGTTACAGTTTATATCCCATAGTTTGTAGACACTATAACTTTTGCGCAAGCTAATCAATATATGCCTATTGAGATTTTTTAACCAACAATATGTAGCAGAGTACATGTTGGTCTAAATTTGTAAATATATTTGATTTTTTAAATATTTTTATTATATAAGTTTTATAGACAGTAAAAAATATTTTTTTTTTTCAAAATTGTAGGTCTTTTTTTTTGATTATAGCACATAAAATAAAAAAGCAGTAGTGTTCAAATACCACCAAAAGAAAAGCTCTATTTGTGGGGAAAAAATGACATAAATTTTAGTTGGATACAACGTTGCATGACCGTGCAATTGTCATTTAAAAACACAGTGTCATATCGCAAAAAATGGCCTGGTCATGAAGGGGGGTAACATTTTCCAGCGGTCTAGTGGATAAAGTATATGTAGCCTCAGGTTAATACAGTATACAGCACTGTGTTCCAGCAGTTGGACAGAGATAGGATGAAGAACAAAATGAAATCAGGCTGTCTGAATAGCGCTGGGCTACAAGCAATTCATACAGTGCTCACAGCAGGCACATCTAGTAGTGAAGGTAACAGCTCATTTGTAAAAGGCCTTTGGTAGACCTATAAAGTCCTTTGGGAGGACACAAAAAGTTAAACAGTACTGTTGCTCCTTTTGGTAGGGAGAATAGGACAAGCTTGGTCTCTTTAAGGGACCATTCACACCTTTCCAGTGCTTTTTGTTTACATGCATCTCGTTAAGGAAGCTTATTCAAATGTTTGGGCTGCCAACGCATCAGAACAGACACAAAAAACAGGCATGCACCTTTTTTTCTGATGCAACTTACCAAAATGCACGGTTGTTTGTTATCATACGTTGTGGTGTTCTACAACTCATGTGCATCAGAGGTGCATTGGGTAATGTACTAAGGTGCTGTTGACAACTGTAGTCTATCCCACTCCCAGGGCTTTTTTTCTCAAACAATAGGTGCTGGAACTTAACCACGGCCCCACAAAACCCCTCCCCCTCCAAATCATATCAAATAGTGGATGTGTTCAGTCAAATTTCAGGAAAACAGTAGGAGGGTCTTAAAGGGGCATTAAATACCAGGATTATATTACATACAGAGTGCAGAGCTATCACTTGTAAACACAGAAACCAGACTTCTGTGTTTACAAGTGATTGTGCTGAGCAGGCACCAAAGGGTCTGAGCCAGAGGTGGTGGAACTGAGTTCCACCAAGTTTCCCCTAAAAAAAAAGTCCTTCCCACTCCTATTTTGTGGATAATCTGGTGATCTAGGAATTCCTGTCTATAATACAGAAGACCTATTCCCAAAAAACACCCACTTCATCATTTTATTATTACTTTTCTATTAAAAAATAAATAAATAAAAATAATATTGCATTCAGGAAGTAATTTAAATGGTTAAGTTCTTAACTGTAATATACTGTAGTTTGATATTATATTTAGCAATAGGAATACAAATAGTGAATGCACTGTGTTTCATGACTTGATGCATTTGTATGCTTGGACATTATAGGGACATTAGCAACCCTTTGTCTGAGATTTGTCAAGCTTGGCAGTTACATTGTAAGATGATTCCAAATTAAGCATGTGTTTCTTGCGAGCACAGGAGGAAGTGATTTTGTGGTCTGTTTGTATGGATATGCGAGTGACATATGGATGCCAAAACATTTTCAGAAAAACTAAAACATGTTTTTAAGTAAATTTTTTGTCCTGCGTCATGTGTTGTAGTACGTATAAAAGGAGGAAACATATAATTACAAATATTTCCTACCCTATTTGATCATTTTAATAGATTGATGTTCGAAACAGTCATCAGATACAACACAAATTTGCCTTCATCAATGCAATCACTTTTAATGTTGAAGGCTTATTGTTAAAAAACAAAAAACAAAAGCAAAACTCTAAACCAACTGTTTCAGAATCAATACATTTGCTTTGAAAAAAAAAAAAACAACGGTATTGAAAAATGATCAATGATATTAAAAAACTATAAATAACTGACAGATTTAATCAGAGGTTTGTAAATTATCATTTCATTCAACATTTGGATTGGTGCATATGTAGCCAGCATTAGATTTACCAATAAACCTTAGGCCAACCTAAACAAAACAAAAAATGAAAGGGCATTTGTAAACTCAGTTGGATGTGTGAACAGCCATCTATAGGTTGTGGTGCAGTGAGTTGTTCGTTTTTTTGTTTTTTTTTAATGTTGTGTAACAAACAAAGCAGGAAAAAAACGGGAACCCTCTTAACCAAGGAAGTTAGGCCTGGTGGCAAGGGTCAGTCACCTCATTCACATGCCAAACAGATGTTTTAGAGCAGCTCTGAGTATTTTCAGTATTCAAACCCTCTTGAATGGTTTGAATTGCATTCCACTGAAAAAACCTCCAAGCAATAATAAGATTTTTTTTAGTTTGCTGGTTAGTTACTGTTTTTAGATGCAAAGTTTTATTCCTGAAAGTTTTTGACTTTCTTTTGTATAGCATTGCAGTCATTTTAATAAAACATGCTATTCAGTGCACAGACATAGAAGGCAAAAAGTGTTGTCACATTGATAACTTTTAGTTGCAAACTAAAAGAATTATAAAGATACAAGTTTTTGTAGTTATAAGCTATAGCGATCCACACTATTCAGTGCAAATCACAAGGGTAAATTTACTCCATCAGTAAACCAACCCCATCGTGCTTATTCTTAGCACAAACATTTTTATATCTGTGCAGAATTTACACTATTAGATTGATGTTACCTTTGATGCATTTGGCATGAGAAGAAAGATTGACTAATGGGCTTTTACTGACATACAGTAGGTAGAATCTTGTGTTTACTGTTACATTCTTGGTCTAAAGTTTGTGCTTCCCTGGTCCAATTAAATATTTTGTTCAGGGAAGAAACCTAAACGCTAAAGCCTGGTACACACTACGTTTTTTTTTTCGTGCAACCCGTGGGAAAAAACTGACAGCCCAGGGTCGGGAGCCGCTGTACTAACCATGCAAGGTTAGTCCAGCAATCTCCCCCACTGAGCTGTTGTTTTCGGACACGGAAACAGCCCCCCACCAGAACACTCCAATCAGGGCTCTGATCATTCGTCGATTGGCTACTGGTTTTCCAGCATGCACGTCTGACATACACACAGGCAGAATGACGGCGGGTATTTTTTGTACTGACAAATGTCTCTCAACATTCTGCGTACGGAGCTTAAGGCTTCATTCACAGCTGGGCGTTCTGGATTGCGGGTGGAATCGTGCCGAAAACGTGGAACGTGTATGCAATGCCATTATTTTTTATTCGCACCCCAAACGCGGGGTCATGACCACAAATGCTCCTGGCTCTGTGCCAAGATTTGGTACATGTCCTTTTTTTTGGAGCGGAGGGAGGCCCATGCAAATAAATGATGCCGCTCCAAAAACACTCAAGTAAAAAAAAAAAAAACAAAAAAAAAAACGAGCGGCTGCAGCTGTCCCTGCAGATCGCTCAGGTGTGAATGGAGCCTTATGCCACGTACACACGGTCGGACTTTTCGGCTACAAAAGTCCGACAGCCCGTCCGACAGACTTTCGACGGACTTTTGGCGGACTTGCGGCAGACCTTCTAACGAACGGACTTGCCTACATACGATCACACAAAAGTCCGACGGATTCGTACGTGATGACATACACCGGACTAAAATAAGGAAGTTGATAGCCAGTAGCCAATAGCTGCCCTAGCGTGGGTTTTTGTCCGTCGGACTAGCATACAGACGAGTGGATTTCTGGGTCCGGCGTAGTTACGACGTAAAGATTTGAAGCATGTTTCAAATCTAAAGTCCGTCAGATTTGCGGCTGAAAAAGTCAGCTGAAAGTCCGGGGAAGCCCACACACGATCGGATTGTCAGCCAGCTTTGGACCGTCGGCGTCCGTCGGACTTTTGTAGACGAAAAATCCGACCGTGTGTACGCGGCATTAGAGAAAATACAGGAAATTCTTCAGAGCATGCAGAAAATAGGTCCCAATTGACTTCAATAGGAGCACCTCAAAAACACACATGTAGGTAGATGCAGCGTGATGCGGCAGGTCGAAAGCACACAGGGGTCGATTTATTAAAACTGGAGAGTGAAACATTTGGTGCTTCTGTACACAAAAACCAATGAGCTTCCAGGTTTTGTTTGTTAGTTGAACAAGCTGATTGACTACCATGCAGAGCTGCACTAGACTTTGCTCTCTCCAGTTTTAGTAAATCAACCCCACCGAATCCAAGTAACAGTAACAGGAATATATTGTAACAAAAGTTCAGCAGTCCACAACAGGCCCAACGGGGAGGAAACCCAGCCAGGAATACTTACAAAATGTAATGCCCCGTACACACGGTCAGACATTGATCGGACTTTCTGACAACAAAATCTATGGATTTTTTCCGACGGACTTCTTTTGCATACACACGGTCGCACAAAGTTGTCGGAATTTCCGAACGCCAAGAACGCGGTGACGTACACCACGTACGACGGGACTATAAAAAGGCAGTTCAGTACCAAGCGCAGCACCCTTTGGGCTCCTTTTGCTAATCTCGTGTTAGTAAAAGTTTGGTGAGAGACGATTCGCTCTTTTTCAGACTCGAGGTTTTCAGTTCGTTTTTCTGGTGTTCAGTTTGTGCTTGTGGGTTTGTATCTGTTCTTCGGTGCGTGCAGCGAGTTACCATTGACTTTGTCATTGTGTTCTTGTTCGTTACTGATTTTCGTGTCGCTCTTCACAGGCCTTGCTGTTCTTCAGTGCGTTCTGTTACTTTGTTCTGAGCAGCCGACCATTTTCTAGCCATGTTGTGTGTACGCACTCATCGTAGAGTTCGTGCTGTGCGGGGGCTTGGTGTTGGGGTTCTTACTTTGACACAAGCCCAGTCCATGAACAGGGCGAGGAGGAGTTCATGGACCAAGAATTGGTTGCTCCAGCGTGACCAATTCTGTCACATGTCTTTTCTCCGTGAGATCCGTGAGAATAATCCTGACGATGTCAGGAACTTTCTCCGGATGACGGACCCCGTATTTCACCGTTTGTTGGCTTTGCTGACCCCTTATGTCAGCAGGCAGGATACCTGCATGAGGCAAGCCATCACTCCGGAGCAGAGGTTAGTCACCACCCTGCGGTACTTGGCGACGGGGAGAAGCCTGCAGGACCTTAAGTTCTTGACAGGCATCTCCCCCTAGGCTCTGGGGATCATTATCCCAGAGACCTGTTCTGCCATCATCCAGGTCTTGCAGAAGGAGTATATTAAGGTAAGATTTTTATCCTTTAATATCACATTTTATTGTATAGAATGTTTGCTAATGTATTGTATTTCTTTCCTCATTCCCTAATTACCATGATTGTATTATGTTGTGAATGTCCCCTTTGTCCTCATGCTTGCTGGATTTTTATGTTATTTTTTTTTTTTGTCCTTCATGCATATTTACCTTCCCTTACCTCCCCAGCATGCTCTCCTGGACCTATATTCACCTCGTGTAGTCACTTAACAATGTATTTTGTCAGCTCCATAGTAGTGCTTTACCCTAAACACCCCCTAAAATGTGTAAAATTGTGATTTGTGCTTTAAATTCAGGCAGAGTGCCAGAGTTTTTTTTTTTTGGGGTCCCAAAATCATTTGGAACCCTCCTTCCCCCCAACTGCTAACTCAGCTGATACCAATCCTATATCCTCAATCCTCTATCTGCTGACTTTGCCAAACCCATACACACTATACCCTCCTCTTTTGTGGTCAGATTTATGGATGAATTCCCCAAAGCATGTAGTGCAAGGGCCTGCCTGAATACTTTCAAATGGTAATGTTCAAAATTTTTGTATCCTATTATTATCTTGATAGGTAATGGCAGAATGTAAAAATGTGCTAAAATGTGTACAGTGTGTATTTATATCTTTGTATTATGACACTTCTTACCTGTCCAGTGGGCTGCCAATAGTGTAAGTAATGAGGGGCTGGCTAAAGTAATACACACTATTTATGCATTCAGCTCTCAATGAAGTGGAGAGGGTTACCTGTCCAAAACATCCCCCCCCCATAAAATTTTACAAATGGCCCATGGGGGGGATCTGATAGGTCAGTGGTTCTCAACCTGGGGTCGGGACCCCCTCGGGGGTCAAATGACAATTTGCCAGGGGTCACCAAATCCTGGGGTGTTCCTGAAGCCCGTGCTGCTCTCTCAGCCTGTTCGCGGCCGCCCAGCAGGGCTGTCCCCGGAGCCCGTGGTCGCCCACTCAACCACTTCGCAGCCGCCCATTCAGTTCACAGCATGGCTGGGGGGCAGAGACTCCCACCCCCCCCATAAAATTTCTAAAATGGCTCATGAGAGGGTGTGGAGGAATCTGATAGGTGGACCTTATACCTTTGTCTTTAAATACTCCCTACAATAAATGTTATACTGATGTTGGCCAAGAATGTTTGTGTCTAATCTGCTTTCCATGTTTATGTGCAAAATGATTAATTTTTTATTTCTTGTTTGACTCCACAGTTTCCTTCCAACCCACAGGAATGTCAGACTGTGGCCCCCCACTTTGCCCAGCGGTGGGACTTTCCTAACTGCGGAGGGGCAATTGATGGGAAACACGTCCACATCGTCCCACCACCCAACTCAGGGTCATACTATTACAACTACAAGGGGTTCAATAGTATTGTGATGTTGGCAGTGGTGTCGGCTACTTACGAATTCCTGTATGTGGACGTGGGGAAGAATGGCCGGATGTCAGATGGTGGAGTCATCGCCCACACGGAGTTCTACAGGCGTCTCCAGAATGGCAGCTTTGACTTGCCACCTCCAGAAGACAATGCGGAAGGACTCCCATTCGTCTTCATTGCGGATGAAGTGTTTGCACTGGGGGACCATCTTATGTGGCCATTCCCTATGAGGACCCTCATCCCGGACCAGAGGGTTTTTAATTACCGGCTGGCCAGAGCCAGAAGAGTGGTGGAGAACACTTTTGGAATAATGGCCAGCCGGTTTCTTACACTGATACACATGGCGGAATATAAACTCAATCACATCATCCTGGCTTGCTGTGTTCTCCACAACTTTTTAAGGAGAAATTCTGTGAACTATGCTGGCTCAGTTGGGCCTGAAGCCGGAATTAACCTCAATGAACCAACCCTGACGGCGATTGAAGCCCGCAAGGTCCATCTAAGATGCATGGAATACTTTGCAGGTAGGGGGGCCATCAATATGCCAGACAATGTCTGAGACATTTTTTAAATAAAATTTTTTTTTAACCACTTCAATACCAGGCACTTAGACACCTTCCCGCCCAGCCCAATTTTCAGCTTTCAGCGCTGTCACAATTTGAATGACAATTGCGCGGTCATGCCACACTGTACCCAAACAAATTTTTTATCATTTTGTTCCCACAAATAGAGCTTTCTTTTGGTGGTATTTGATCCCCTCTGCGGTTTTTATTTTTTGCGCAACAAATAAAAAAAGACAGAACATTTTGAAAAAAAGCAAGTTTTTCTTTGTTTCTGTTAAAATTTTTTGTAAATGAGTACGTTTTCTTCTTCAATGACGGGCACTGATATGGCTGCACTGACGGGCACTGATACGGCGGCACTGATGGGCACCGATGAGGTGGCACCAATGAGGTGGCACTGATGAGGTGGCACTGACGGGCACTGATGATGGGCACTGATAGGTGGCACTGATGCGCACTGATAGGTGGCATTAATGGGCACTGATAGGTGGCACTGGTAGGTGGCACTGATGGGCACTGATAGGTGGCACCGATGGGCACTGATAGGCGGCACTGATGGGCACTTGTAGGTGGCATTAATGGGCACTCGTAGGTGGCGTTGATGGGTAGTTATGGGTGGCACTGATAGTTGGCACAGATGGGCACGGATGGGCACTGGTAGGTGGGCACAGATGGGCACAGATGGGCACTGACAGGTGGCACCGATGGACACTGATGGGTGGCACTGATGATTCTGATTGATGGCAGTGATGCCCCTAAGTGTGGCATTGCTGGGCATCACTGCAACATAATTGTGCCAATCAGTGCCCATTTGTGGGCACTGATTGGCACAGATTTAGCACTGACTGGGCACATGTGGATGGCCATGGGGTACATACCTGGCCATCCACATGTTTCCCTTCCCTGGTGGTCCTAGTGGCGATCCCTGGTGGTCCAGTGTGGTGATCTGCGGGGGGGCTGCGCTGATAAACAATCAGCGCAGACCCCCCCTGCCAGGAGAGCCGCCGATCGGCTCTCCTCTACTTGCGTCTGTCAGACGCGAGTGAGGAAGAGCCGATCAACGGCTCTTCCTATTGACAGCGTGATCAGCCGTGATTGGACACGGCTGATCACGTGGTAAAGAGCCTCCGCCGGAGGCTCTTTACCAAGATCAGTGTAGCGGTGTGTCAGACTGACACACCGATCCACCGATCGCCGCGATGCGCGCCCCTGCGGGCGCGCGGCGGCATGTTATCCTGAAGGACGTCATATGACGCCCAGTCAGGATAACACAACCACCGCCCGGCCGTCAATCCGCTATAGGCCGGGCGGGAAGTGGTTAACCACTTCAGCCCCGGAAGGATTTACCCCCTTCCTGACCAGAGCACTTTTTACAATTTGGCACTGCGTCGCTTTAACTCCTAATTGCGCGGTCATGCAATGCTGTACCCAAACGACATTTGCGTCCTTTTCTTCCCACAAATAGAGCTTTCTTTTGATGGTATTTGATCACCTCTGCCGTTTTTATTTTTTGCGCTATACACTGAAAAAGACCGAAAATTTTGAAAAAAAATGATATTTTCTACTTTTTGTTATAAAAAAAATCCAATAATAAAATTCTCGCTGAATTCCGTAAACAACTAGCAAACTTGTATGAGTCTAAAACGGCATTTTCGCCGAATCAGGCGGAAAGGCTTTTTAGCAATCTTCCTATTCCTACATTATCTAATACTAGTCGTGATCTGATGGAGAGCTCGATCACCACGGAGGAAGTCTTATCAGCCATCAAGTCACTTAAGCCTCATAAACGTCCAGGCCCGGACGGTCTGCCGAGCCTTTATTATAAAAAATTTGCCAGTGAATTAGCCCCCCTCCTTACCAACTCCTTTAACGCTATACTTAAACAACACTCCTTCGGCAGAGACACAATGACGGCACTCATATCGATGATCCCGAAACCAAATACGGACAACACCTCATGGTCTAACTACAGACCAATTTCACTCTTAAATGTCGATATCAAGATCCTAGCCAAAATTTTAGCCCTACGTCTCAACCCTATAATTGGGGGATTGATCCATAAGGACCAAGTAGGTTTCATACCTAAACGACAGGCAAGTGACAACATTCGCCGTGTAATTCTCCTCCAACACCTAGCCCGTTCCCGTAAAATCCCGATGCATCTCCTTTCCTTAGACATCCGGAAAGCTTTCGATACTGTCTCCTGGCCTTACTTATTTTATATTCTCCAACGTTGGGGCTTCGGCCCACATTTTCTGGGATGGGTCAATGCACTGTACAATCAACCACAAGCATATGTGCATTACTCAGGCTTCCGCTCAGACCCCTTTCCCATTTTACGAGGAACTAGGCAAGGTTGTCCCCTATCCCCCATTTTGTTTGCACTCGTGATCGAACCTTTAGCTGCCCTGATAAGGAGTAACCCTGATATTCGGGGCTTGGAGATTGCTTCTACCTCACATAAACTTTGCCTTTTTGCCGATGATGCTCTTATGTTCATCACATCTCCCCATACTACCATCCCGATCCTTTTGCACACTCTAGATAGATTTGCCAGGGTCTCGGGGGTCGAAATCAACCAAACTAAATCGAGGGCTCTCAATGTGTCTTTGCCGCAAGCTGATTTAGAAATGATACGCCAAAATTTTCCTTTTCAATGGTCTACCACATCTATTCCCTATTTAGGGATTAAGCTGACAAGTGACCCATCCCTCTTGTTCCAATCCAATTACCTCCCAATGCTAACTCAACTAACTTCCCTTCTTAACCTTTGGTTGCCCCTATGTATCTCCTGGCTCGGCCGCATTGCGGCTGTTAAGATGTCTTTGCTTCCAAAGTTATTATACCTATACAGAGTCCTCCCTGTCACAGTCCCTTCATATTATCATAGGATCATACAAAGTAAAGTTTTTAAATTTATCTGGGGATCTAAAAGACCCAGAGTGGCTAGATCCGTCCTTCTTCGTAACAAGTCTAATGGAGGCCTTGGCATCCCAAACTTTCAACATTATTACCAAGCTGCAAGGCTGGCCCAGACGGCTCTCTACCACTCGAAACTCGAAATACCACTCTGGATTAGCCTTGAAGCTATTGACTCATTTCCGCTTACTATAACTAATCTGCTATGGCTTTCCCCAGCATCCCGAGGCCCCATATCTAACCCAGTCACACAACACACTCTCAGACTCTGGGATAAACTGAAAACACCCTTCAAACTGATTTCCCCGCACTCCCCCCTCTTGTCATTTCTAGGTCACCCACAATTCTACCCAGCCTACACTGAACCAGTATCATTTCAGTTCTGGGAGCGTGCGGGCCTGACTCGCATATGTGATATAGTCAATACTGACGCTATTAAATCATTTGCCAGTATCCAAGCACAAACACAGCTCCCCAGTAGAGAATGCTTCCGTTATCTCCAAATTGCGCACTTTACTCAATCAACAATAAAATCTCTCACTGGATTGGATACTATGACAGAGTACGAGGCTATGTGTGACTCGGACCCGCACGCTCCAGGTGCTATCTCCCGTCTCTACGCCCATCTCACTACACCACCCTCGCGCCTTCCCGCGTATGCACAGAAATGGTCAAATGATCTAGACATTAATATTGAAGCGGAGGATTGGGTGACTATCTGGACCAACACAAAAAATGCTTCCCAAAACGTGATTGCCTCAGAGGCAAATTACAAGGTGTTGATGCGGTGGTATCTAGTCCCGGCTAGAATTGCTAAATTCTTGCCTGAATTTTCCCCAAACTGTTTCAGGGGATGTAGTGACAGAGGCACTCACCTACACATCTGGTGGACATGTCCACTGGCGCAACGCTTCTGGGAAACTATATTCCAAATGGCGTCCACCCTTCACCAAGTCACCCTAAAACCCAGCCCAACGATAGCCCTGCTCAATTTAATTCCCCAGGACTATACAAGAGCACAGCTTCGCCTCCTTCTCCAGCTATTCACCGCAGCTAAGCAAACAATCGCTAAGGCTTGGAAAACACCCACGCTCAGTATAACCGAAGCTAAAAATCGGGTCACACAAGCAATGGTTCATAGCAAGATCGAGGCGAAAATCCTGGATAAGGTCCCCCATCATGTCAGAATCTGGCAACCATGGATGGACCACTTCCTGCCAGCTGGTATTGATGAACATTTGTTAGGACTCTGAATATATTCGGTCCTAAACCTGAGACAATGATGCCACACCTCTGCCCGTGCGACCCGGCCAACCCATACCCCCCCTTGCTTCTCTTTTTTCTATCTATTTTTTCTCTTTCCTTCCCCCCCCTTTTTTCTCTTCTCTTTTTCTCCCTTCTTCTACCATTAATACCTATTGGTATTGTACTCGGTCTTGTACAATGGTCCTGGTGGCTCCCACGTCTGTTTTCTAGGGAGTAACTCGGAACCTTTACATTTAATACTTATTTGGGGGACCCGGTTCCCTCTAAAACCTCTAGTTATTCAATCTTATCCGTTTATACTTGCGATTTGACTGAGTATTCACTTGTTGGTATAATCCTTTATATGCCATTTTGTTAATGATATAATCTATGTCACTGAAAAGCACTGTCTTATGCTACCTGGCTATCTTTATTGTAATGTATGGAACAGTTGCTTGTCAATTACCAATAAAATATTTGAAAGAGAAAAAAAATCCAATAAACTCAATTTTAGTCATACATTTAGGCCAACATGTATTCGGCCACATGTCTTTGGTAAAAAAAAATGTGAATAAGTGTATATTTATTGGTTTGCGCAAAAGTTATAGCGCCTACAAACTAGGGTACATTTTCTGGAATTTACACAGCCTTTAATTTATGACTGCCTATGTCGTTTCTTGAGGTGCTAAAATGGCAGGGCAGTACAAAACCCCCACAAATGACCCCATTTTGGAAAGTAGACACCCCAAGGAAATTTCTGAGAGGCATGTTGAGCCCATTGAATATTCATTTTTTTTGTCCCAAGCGATTGAATAATGACAAAAAAAAAAAATTACAAAAAGTTGTCACTAAATTATATATTGCTCACACAGGCCATGGGCATATGTGGAATTGCACCCCAAAATACATTTAGCTGCTTCTCCTGAGTATGGGGATACCACATGTGTGGGACTTTTTGGGAGCCTAGCCGCGTACGGGGCCCCGAAAACCAATCACTGCCTTCAGGATTTCTAAGGGCGTAAATTTTTGATTTTACTCCTCACTACCTATCACAGTTTTGAAGGCCATAAAATGCCCAGATGGCATAAAACCCCCCCAAATGACCCCATTTTGGAAAGTAGACACCCCAAGCTATTTACTTTGAGGCATGTTGAGTCCATGGAATATTTTATATTTTGATACAAGTTGCGGGAATGTGACAAATTTTTTATTTAATTTTTTTTTTGCACAAAGTTGTCACTAAATGATATATTGCTCACACAGGCCATGGGCATATGTGTAATTGCATCCCAAAATACATTTAGCTGCTTCTCCTGAGTATGGGGATACCACATGTGTGGGACTTTTTAGGAGCCTAGCCGCGTACGGGGCCCCGAAAACCAATCACCGCCTTCAGGATTTCTAAGGGTGTAAATTTTTGATTTCACTCTTTACTGCCTATCACAGTTTCGGAGGCCATGGAATGCCCAGGTGGCACAAACCCCCCCCCAAATGACCCCATTTTGGAAAGTAGACACCCCAAGCTATTTGCTGAGAGGCATGGTGAGTATTTTGCAGCTCTCATTTGTTTTTGAAAATGAAGAAAGACAAGAAAAAAATGTTTTTTTTTCTTTTTTCAATTTTCAAAACTTTGTGACAAAAAGTAAGGTCTGCAAAATACTCACTATACCACTCAGCAAATAGCTTGGGGTGTTTACTTTCCAAAATGGGGTCATTTGGGGGGTGGGGGGGTTTGCCACCTGGGCATTCCATGGCCTCCGAAACTGTGATAGGTAGTGAAGAGTGAAATCAAAAATTTACGCCCTTAGAAAGCCTGAAGGCGGTGCTTGGTTTTCGGGGTCCCGTGCGTGGCTAGGCTCCCAAAAAGTCCCACACATGTGGTATCCCCATACTCAGGAGAAGCAACAGAATGTATTTTGGGTTGTAATTTCACATATCTAACCACTTGAAGACAAAGCCCTTTCTGACGCTTTTTGATTACATGAAAAAATTATTTTTTTTTGCAAGAAAATTACTTTGAACCCCCAAACATTATATATTTTTTTAAAGAAAATGCCCTACAGATTAAAATGGTGGGTGTTTCATTTTGTTTTTTTCACACAGTATTTGCGCAGCGATTTTTCAAACGCATTTTTTGGGGGAAAAACACACTTTTTTAAATTTTAATGCACTAAAACACACTATATTGCCCAAATGTTTGATGAAATAAAAAAGATGATCTTAGGCCGAGTACATGGATACCAAACATGACATGCTTTAAAATTGCGCACAAACGTGCAGTGGCGACAAACTAAATACATTTTTAAAAGCCTTTAAAAGCCTTTACAGGTTACCACTTTAGATTTACAGAGGAGGTCTACTGCTAAAATTACTGCCCTCGATCTGACCTTCGCGGTGATACCTCACATGCATGGTGCAATTGCTGTTTACATTTGACGCCAGACCGACGCTTGCGTTCGCCTTAGCGCGAGAGCAGGGGGGACAGGGGGTGCTTTTTTTTTTATTATTATTTTTTTGCTTTTTTATCTTATTTTTAAACTGTTCCTTTCATTTTTTTTTAAAATCATTTTTATTGTTATCTCAGGGAATGTAAATATCCCCTATGATAGCAATAGGTAGTAACAGGTACTCTTTTTTGAAAAAATTGGGGTCTATTAGACCCTAGATTTCTCCTCTGCCCTCAAAGCATCTGACCACACCAAGATCGGTGTGATAAAATGCTTTCCCAATTTCCCAATGGCGCTGTTTACATCCGGCGAAATCTTAAGTCATGAAATGCTCGTAGCTTCCGGTTTCTTAGGCCATAGAGATGTTTGGAGCCACTCTGGTCTCTGATCAGCTCTATGGTCAGCTGGCTGAATCACCGGCTGCATTCTCAGGTTCCCTGTTGAGACAGGAGAGCCAGAGAAAAACACGAAAGACGGTGGGGGGGGGGCATTCCCTCCCACTGCTTGTAAAAGCAGTCTAGAGGCTAATTAGCCGCTAGGATTGCTTTTACATGAAAGCCGACCGCTGGCTGAAAAGAATGATACCAAGATGATACCTAAACCTGCAGGCATCATTCTGGTATAACCACTCAAAGTCGTGAATGGCGTACCTGAAGACAAAAAAATGGTTAACAATAAAGCACGGTAAAGTATAAAAAATTGCATACCTGAAAAGCAAACATGATAAAACATAATAACAATAAAACATTGCAGAATAGAATACAGTAAAAAAGAGCAGAACAATAGAGAGAGAATAGAGAGAGAGAGAACAATAAAATGACAACTATTTTTTTTTTATTTTATATTTTTGTTTGTGTTTTTTTTTTTTTTTACACTTTTTTTTGTAACTGTAACTTTTATAACTGTAATCGGTTCCAGGTTCGGGTCTCTCAAAATGCAATGGCATCTTGGAAGACCCTGTGAAAGTGCGCCTAGTCTGTGGAATGCTGTACCCTACGCTAATACTCAACTAGTGTATGGTAGCGTTCAAAACATTCACCAATGCAAAGACCAGGATTGTCAGGACAGGAGGGACAATAATAGCGGGTGTCACGCCTATATCCGCGCTTGCTGCAGACACGACATCTTTTTTGGGGGGGGTTCGTTGGGTAGGGGTACTCGGGAGGACATAAAAATGCCTCTCATGCAGCCGACTGCATTTGGTTGGGGATGTGAATGGGGGAAGTACGGGTGCTGCAGAAGCGGTGGGTTCCCTATTAGGATTGGGGAATGCAGCAGGAAGGGCATTATGGGCACGACGGGCCTGTGTTTGTCTTTTTGGTGGCAGCGGGACACTACTTGTACTTGCCACCTCACCAGCATGAACTGCACTTATGGGACTCGCCACATCACCAAGTGTTACTGCAGTGCTGGTTTGACTATGACCGGGGTGTACTAGGGCGCTGGTGCTTGCCAGTTCACAAAAACGCTACCAAAAAAACTGTTAGCGATCGCAGGGATCAGGCTTGACTCTGCGAACGCTGCAGTTATGCATTTAGTGTTTTGTAAGTGACAGTGATCGATCGATACTGCACCTGGGTGGGCTGGGCCGGGCCAGGCGGAGGGGCAAAACGCAGGTGCTAGCAGGTATTTGGGCTGATCCCGCTAACACTGCGTTTTTGGGAACCCTAAACTACTGGAGACGCCAGTATAGATCTGATCGGATCAGATATTGATCCGTTCAGATACTATACCACTAAGGGAGGTGTAAGCTGCGTGCGTGGGTGTTAGCGGTACTGGCACTAACCTGACGCTGCCTGGGGCTGGTGCTTGCCAGTTCACCAAAACGCTACAAAAACAACTGTTAGCGATCGCAAGGATCAGGCCTGACTCTGCGAACGCTGCAGTTATGCGTTCAGTGTTTTGTAAGTGACAGTGATCGATCGATACTGCACTTGGGTGGGCTGGGCTGGGCCGGGCGGAGGGGCAAAACGCAGGTGCTAGCAGGTATCTGGGCTGATCCCGCTAACACTGCGTTTTTGGGAACCTTAAACTGCTGGGGACGCTAGTATAGATCTGATCGGATCAGATATTGATCCGTTCAGATACTA
Organism: Lithobates septentrionalis; assembly: GCA_037952835.1. Taxonomy (NCBI): domain Eukaryota; kingdom Metazoa; phylum Chordata; class Amphibia; order Anura; family Ranidae; genus Lithobates; species Lithobates septentrionalis. The sequence continues at coordinate 2,282,792 of JBBDGP010000780.1, forward strand.
TACCACTTAGGGAGGTGTACGGTGCGTGCATGAGTGTTAGTGGTACTGGCGCTAATCTGACGCTGCCTGGGGCTGGTGCTTGCCAGTTCACCAAAACGCTACCAAGAAAACTGTTAGCGATCGCAGGGATCAGGCCTGACTCTGCGAACGCTGCAGTTATGCGTTTAGTCTTTTGTAAGTGACAGTGATCGATCGATACTGCACTTGGGTGGGCTGGGCTGGGCTGGGCGGAGGGGCAAAACGCAGGTGCTAGCAGGTATCTGGGCTTATCCCGCTAACACTGCATTTTTGGGAACCCTAAACTGCTGGGGACGCTAGTATAGATCTGATCGGATCAGATATTGATGCGCTCAGATACTATACCACTAAGGGAGGCGTATGCTGCGTGCATGGGTGTTAGCGGTACTGGCGCTAATCTGACGCTGCCTGGGGCGACGCATATCACCGCCGGGCGATCAGGGGGCTAAACCTTTATTCGGTAATAAGCGGCGGGTGCCCTGACACTATAAAAAATGAATGAACTAACCAGCGTCAACCGTAATGGTTATACGGTGATCAGTGGTAAAAGGGTTAACTAGGGGGCAATCAAGGGGTTAAAAAATTTATCAGGTAGTATATGGGGTTTCCTGTCGCTATAAAATGCTGACGGCGAACCTAAATATTTACGTCCCTAACTAGCGTCACCAGCGACACTAATACAGCGATCAGAAAAATGATCGCTTAGTGACACTGGTGATGGGGGGTGATCAAGGGGTTAAAACTTTATTAGGGGGGTTAGGGGGGTACCCTAGACCTACAGGGGGCTAACACTAACTGCCCTACCACTTCTAACTGTCACAAACTGACACCATGCAGTAATCAAAAAAAAAAAAAAAAAACTGCTTGGTGTCAGTGTGACAGGGGGGGGAGGGGTGATTGGGGGGTGATCGGGGGGGGATCGGGGGTGTAAAGTGTGCCTGGCATGTTCTACTGTGTGTGTGTGTTGTGCACTCACTCACATGTCTTCTCTCCTGGGCGCCGGAACGGAAACTACAGAGGCGAGGAGAGATGTCATCACATCCTCTGCCTCTGTGTACTACACACAGGCAGGGGATGATTGTCATTGGCTGGGAGCGATCGCGAGGGGGGGCCACGATCGGATGGCCTCCCCCTCATCTCTAAACTCTCCCAGACCAAAGCCGACCGCCGCTGGCACCGGGGGGGGGGGTCCGATCAGACCCCCCGCCCGCGGGAAGGCAATCACGTACCATTCTGTTGACGTATATAGTCGTTAGGCGGTCGGCAAGTGGTTAAACTGAACAAATATTTGCTTAGATTTACTGATTGTCTTTCTTTTAGCTGACCCTGAATTTGGGGAGTCCTGAAAATGGCGTGATTGTGTAAAATTAAAAAGCACTGTTGGGTGTTAAGACAAAGACACTTTGCACTACAACTGCACTTGAGACTGCACTGAAACTGCACTTGTAGTGCAAAGTGGATTTGCCTTTAGTAAATAACCCCCATTGTCACTGAAAACACCAACTTTACAACCCAAAAATGCTTTTGAGCATTGAAAGAAGAAGCCACACATTGTTGATTCTCAATCTTTTTAATCAAAACACAATCACATGTGCATTTATAAAAGGTTTTTAAAACAAACCAACATGTTTGTTGTATAACAAATTTTTAGGTGACATTAAAAGTAGAAATGTCCTTGTAGCCTCCCTGGCGGTTTTCCCGAGTGTGGCTCGGGGTTAAAATTCAGGACCATTAGCGGTAAATCAGAGCCACACTTGGGATTACATCGCAGGATCCTGGTGTGGCTTTACTTACCTTGTCCCCGGGATCCTGCGATGTCCCCCGAAGTGTCCGTAGGCTCCGTCCTCCTCCGAAGCCTCTCCTTGCCAGGCTCCGTTCCCTGCGAGCGTCGCGACGCACGGGGGCGGAGCCTGGCGGCAAATTTAAGAAAAAGTAAAAATCATAACACATACAGTACTGTAATCTTACAGATTACAGTACTGTATGAAATGATTTCACATCCCTTTTGTCCCCAGTGCTTTGTCCAATGCCCTGCATGCAGTTTTATATGATATATACTGTTCTTTCTGCCTGGAAACTGGAGATTGTCCATAGCAACCAAAAAGTGTCCCTTTACGTCAAAAGTGGCTTTAGACCAGCTAGAAAACAACAATAGTAAATTAGAACACTTGCAGAATTGAGCGATAGGGAATTGTGGGGAAATGTATTTTATTACTATTTATTTTTATTTTTTTTAATTATTTATTATTATATTATAATTTATGCTTTTGTGTTTCAAACTTTATCATACCCGGGATATCTACTAGACTCTTGTTTGGACAGATTTAAGTGTGTTATTGTTAAGAATTACAGACCTACAATATAAAACGCCAAATTTCCATGCAAAATAATTGTACCGCTTTCAGCACCTAAAATCCGAAATAATCATACCGCCAGGGAGGTTAAGGTAAAACAGGCATGTTTAAACCAACAAGAAATACACAAAACTGGATCTTACAAAGTTCAACTTTTGTAGAAATTGAGGGCAATATCAGATATGAGTATTCATAAACTGTGTTTGATATTGCATTCAGATGGGGTGAAGTCACCCCTGGAAAAGCCAAATTTTGAAGATGCACACAAATTGCCGAAAGTCAACATGTGCTAGCTGCCATCATGGGGGATCAATGGACATGTTTTGTGGGTACAACCCCTTCCTCTCAGCTACTTTATTATTGAGGAAGGGGTTGCACTCCCAAAACGCGTACATTGATCTCTAGTGATGGCAGAGAGCACATGTTGACACACTGTGTGCATCTTCAAAATTTGGCTTTTCTAGAATATGTAAAAAAATTTCATAAAAATAAAGCAGAAGGAAGTAAGGGATTTCGAGGGGTTTTAAACTCTCCCTAAAACATCAATTATGTTCTTCATTTTGTTTTGAACATCATTGATGTTTTGCTTGATGTTTTCCAAGTCCCTATTACAGCCAATGATATCCCGATCAGGATCTGGGCACTTTCACTGGTGAAATGACCTTCTTCCACCACATCACGATCACCTAAAAATATTGAAAATAAACCACACCATGTATTATAAATATGCAGGCATCCATCTCTTACCTGAGCCTGTGGTCGCAGACACTCACCTGTTGTGGTGACAATTTCCACCATGTCTCCCTCCTCCTCCTCTGCTTGCCTTTGGGGGATTTCCCCTTCTTCCTGAGATGGGGGTCCCTGGTCTCCTCTGATGAGTGGTGTCCTCCGAGTCTTTTCTCCCCTATGTAAAAAAAATAGGTATACTTAGCACACAGATATTTGATGGCAGAAATAGGAATATGAAACATTGCTTGGAAGTGGGGTACAATTGTCTATTTTGGCAGAGTTCCAAGATGAAGAAATATTGTTTTCCTTTGTCAAACTTGAATACTTACCTATTTTGTACAAGCTTCACAGATGGAGTCACCCCTATAGTATACACTGGAGCACCTGTGTGGGCCCCCTAATAAAAAAGGGTGATCTGGTATCCCACACTAGTGCTCCAGTGTCCAGATGTGTAAACAGCTGCTGAGTGTCCTCTCCTTACACAGAATCTAGTTTGCATTTCATTCTAGTTACAAACCCATCTAGACAACAAAATTATTTTAAGAGAAATAGGCCAGAAAAAATGTATTGAACTTCATCTGGACAAAACATGGTGTTTTATTGGCCAAACGAACAATGTTTCCTACGAACGAATAATGTGTCCATGAACATGAAAGTTGCCATTTTAAACTTTACAACAGTAAAGAGCACATGGAGCAGCACAAACGTAATAAAAATAAAGAGTAAGAACACAGGACAACTACTTACTTTTTTGCAGCACTCTCCTGATCCTTCTATACTGATCGTGCTCCCTTAATTTGAGGTCCGACCACCGTTTCCTCAGTTGATCCTTGGATCGCCGTACCCCAAAATTCCTGTGCAGACTCTTCACAACTTTTGCCATGATCTTGGCCTTTCTGACATTGGGGTTGGGGTAAGGTCCATACTTCCCGTCATAGTCAGCCCTCTTCAGTATGTCGACCATCTCCACCATCTCAACAAAGGACACATTTCATGCCTTAAATCGTCTCCTCCGGGATTGTGACGTTTCTGGCTTCCGGGCTTTCCTCCTCCTCCTCGTTGCTGTAATAAGCACGCACCTGTTGTATTTCCGCCATGTGCTCTTCCCCACTGCGCCAAATGAGAAAGGGCGGGGAATAGACTAGAAAGAACATAACATAAAAAGATTTGCGTTGCGCTTGATTATATATCATACGGGGTAATATCCAAAATCACTGTGTAATTAAAAATTATTTACATCACTGCTCACATGTAATGTGCATAACTGTGCAAAAAATACATAAAAAGATTTGCGTTGTGCTTGATTATATATCATACGGGGTAATATTCAAAATCACTTATGAAGTTAAAAATTATTTATATCACTACTCACATGCAATGTGCATACAATATATATATATATACATGTGAACAGTTAGAATGTAAAGTGCATACATGCACCTTGAATGGTGCCAAAATATATAATTGTGCATAAATTGAATACCAAATGCAGTGACAAAATTAAAACATGCAATGCTCTTATAACGTGCAACATGCAGATATCTATTGGAATATTAAACATAAACGCACAATGCGTCTTTAGAGATGCAATCAATAATTCTCAATTGGTGAAATTCTCATAATAGTGTCCAAAATTAAAAGTGTTTCCATATCCATAAAAATCAAAAAAAACGTCCAAATCCTCCAATGTGCTGAATTCCAGTGTCATAAGTAACCGTGATGTGCCTCAGTGCCCCCCCACAGTGGTTGCGCTCACCTTAGAGCGTGTGACACAGTGTTTAACTTGTGTCAAAACACACTGTGTAGCCACCCCCTGGGCTATGTATGGTAAGCTAGATCGATCTCCACTCTGGCTCCATAGACATCATTCATGAAAATGAAGAGAGACTATATAGTGTAATCCAATTTAAAAGGTATTTATTCAAAAGACAACTTTCCCACAAAGGGATACTCACATTCCCTTGGTGCTATTGTGCACCAAACAATCGAAAGCCGTAAAAGATATATCGAATGGTCTGCCGCGGGGTATGCGCTTCTCCCGGCTCAGCTGTTCGCTGCTCACTCCGTTCTGGCCCCTCCCCTACGTGTGTTCGACACAGGGAGTCACGTGTCTTCATCAGGGGGATATGATTGGACGGGCGCTCTATCGCTTAAATACTCTCCCGGCGGCCATTTTTCCTGAGATCCCAGACTGGTTAATCACGGGCTACACTTCTCTATCTCATGCGTAACGTTAGAATCAGCTCATAACGAAAGACGCTGTGTTTATCAGATTGCAGAACACTTATAGACCCATTGAAGGTTGTACCCTTATTAATCCAGGACGGAGCTCGGGACAAAAAACAGCATACCGCACCGCATCCCAATATTGAACATAATCATACATACAATATAGAGTTCCAATGTTACTACATTAGAGATACATACATTAGATTATCACCCATGGAAGCGTTATTGCAATAAAAAACATAGACCTAAATGTAATGTTATCCTATTAAAAATCATATTTGTCATATTTATTAATGTGATATTAAAAAAAATCGTATTTTATTGCTGTGGTATTAAAAAAATTATTAAAAAAAAAATATATATATATATATATACCTATATTAGGGGTAAATATCTCCAATTAATATTCATCATTAAATAAAGCTCTCCCATTAATGCTGACCATATTGTAAAAAACAAAGAGTAAAAAATAATAATAATAAAAATTAAGAATTATATCAAATGTATATGGTGAATAATTAAAATAAATATGCAACTATACTCCAAATAATTCATTGGTGAGGTAGATAGAAACTATGAGCGGCAAATAAGTTACTTAATCCCAAAGGAATATATATATAAAAAATTCAGAAAACCAAAATATTAAAAAATATTTAAAATGTTTTTAAATATTACAAATATTAAAAATTACTGAGAAAACATGTAAGATCGAACTCTTTATTCAATCCGCCAGGTGACAAAGAGCCGAGCTGGTATATCCACCAGGATTCCTGTTTGCTGATATCCCTAACGTAATCGGAGCCCCTCCAATTACGTTTGGGTGCTTCTATCCCCCAAAACTTCATACCCTGCGTGCTTTGGTTGTGCACTGTTTTAAAATGTATTGAGAGGTGATGTTTATCATATCCCTTCCGTATGTTTCGCACGTGTTCCTCCATACGGTCTTTTAAGGCCCTGGTGGTGCGACCAACATAAATAAGATTGCAGGGACATTTGATCGCATATACCACCCCTATTGTTTCGCAGGATATAAAATCTTCTATGACATGTAATTGATCTCTCAGGGGGTTAAAAAATTCCTTGACTCTCTTAATATTGGATGGAACCCTGACACAACTGTAGCACCTCCCACAACCAAAAAAACCTTTTAGGTCCCAAAACATCTTCGGTTTTGGTGTGGGTGGTTCCACTATGTTGTGTACTAACCTATCGCGCAAAGAAGGTGCCCTCTTATAAACAATTTTGGGTTTATCGGATAAAAGATCTTTCAGATGAGTATCTTGTTTAAGTACACTCCAATATTTTTTTTAAATTTTCTCTACCTCCCTACTTTGTAAACAGTAATCCAGAACTATACAGGTACCATCAAATTCATCATTGTCCACAGCAGCACTTTTATCCTTCAATAAATCATCCCTCTTGAGATTCCTCACCACACCTTTCTCTTTTTCTAAAAACTTCTTATGATATCCTTTATCTAAAAACATATTTTCTAGCCTGTTCGACTGAATCTCAAAATCGCTTTCAAGAGTGCAGTTTCTCCGCATCCTCATAAATTGGCCCCTAGGGATGTTATCAAGCCATGGTTTGTGGTGGCAGCTCGTAGTGGGAATGTAGGAGTTACGATCTGTGGCCTTAAAAAAGGACCTAGTGATCATACCCTCTGCTGTATTAAGTATCTCCAGATCGAGGAAGTGTATCCGGTCCCTATTTATATCCCAAGTTAGAGAAATATTCCGATCATTATCATTCATGGATTCCAACAACGACATTAATGATTCCATACTCCCTTTCCACATGATTAGAAGATCATCAATAAATCTCTTATACAGCAATATATCCCCAAACTGCTCAACCCGTACTGACTCCTCCTCCCACTTAGCCATATAAAGGTTCGCCACACTGGGGGCGAACTTAGCGCCCATAGCGACACCCTTTACTTGCAGAAAAAACTTATTATTGTACCAAAAGAACTTGTGGTGTAAACAAAAATCCAAGCATTTTAAAATGAATCCACAAAGGCCTTTATCAATCCCTTCCTCCTTATCTAAGGCCCACTCCACAGCTTACAGGGCACCATCATGGTCAATGTTGGTATATAATGATGATACGTCTCCAGTAACCATGATTACATCACTCTCCTTAATATGTTCCCTCAATAGTTGGAGGGTGTGGTTCGTGTCTTTAAGGTAAGCCCGCGTCTTCCTCACTAGGGGTTGTAAGTGGAGATCTATGTATTCCCCCAGTCGAGATGTCAAAGACTCGATTCCACTTACAATAGGCCTTCCAGGGGGATTGGGCTGTCCTTATGAATTTTCGGTAAATAGTATATTACAGGGATCCTGCTAACTGTGGGAATCAAGTATTTGGCCTCTTGTTTATTCAGAAATGTGTTATCTACCCCTTGTTTAATAATGAGATCTAGTTCTTTCTTAAAGATCTTAGAAGGGTCAGCACTCAATGCGTGGTATGTGCTGTTATCACTCAATATCCTGTTCATTTCATCCTTATACTGTTGTAATGAAAGCTCCCACAATGCCCCCTCCTTTATCCGCTGGTCGTATTACTATATCAGTTCTCTTCTCTAATGAATTCAATCCTTTCTTGAAATCTCTGTGCTCATATGCCCTTTTAATGGGTAACTGCTCAAGCTCCGTCGTGACCAACTTTTTAAAAAGATCCACATACTTGTTGTTGGCCACATGTGGAATGAAAACTGAATTATTTCGCAAATTGGTAAATTTGTTATTTATAACCGTTTTTTCAACCGGGTTCAAAGCATAATACTTTTTGATGTTAAGCTTTCTAATAAATTTTTGCACCCCCACGTAGGTCTCAAATTTATTAAGCCCTTTCTTTGGTGCAAATTTTATCCCCTTATCAAGGGTCAAAATTTCTTCCTTTGAAAGGTCCTTGCCACTCAGATTATAGATCCCCTCACCTAGTCTTCCCGCCTTCTTTTTTTGCTGTATCCTTCGTCCGGCTCTTCCTCCTCTCTTCCTGGGTTTCTTACTTCTCGGATGTATCCATCCCTGTCCTTCCCTAAAAAAGGCTCATTCAAATATTGTTGTCCAACATCCTCCAGCGGTTGATAGCTGTTATACACAGGTACTCCATATTGGTCCTGTATAGGCCTATCATATCTCGCTCTTTGTGGTTTGGGAGAATAATATAATTCGCCCCTCTGGGATTCATCTCTTTGTTGGGGAGGATATCCTTGATTCCGGGGTTGGGGCGGTGGGGGGCGTTGACCACCCCTATATGGTGTCCCTTGTTGGTATCCCTGATTTCTATATTGTTGTGGCCCATAAGGGGGTTGTTCCCTTTGTTGCCCACCCCTCCTAGGTGTGTGATTGGGTTGGTAACCTTTACCATATTGGTTACCACCCTGGTGTGTCCTATATCCATTAACTTGATTATATGGTGCCCTGTACCCCCAATTCCCTTGATTGGAGGGAGGGCCCTGATGCGGGTTATTACCCCTATTCGCAGATGATCCCTGATATTCATATTGATCATGCTGCGTCCTTCTCATAGGATGTTGATAGGGTGTATATGGTTGTTTGTCTTCATATCGATAAGGTGGATGTCTTCCATTGGGTGGTCCCCTATCCTGTTGTTGATGATTTTGTCGCTCCTGTGGGTGTGTTGTTCTAGTATCTTCGTTTTGGTTATTAGTGGTCCCGGTTTGTGAATTAACCGTATTATTGTTTTCCAACGTGGATTGCCAACTATATACTCGCTTATTTTGATAATCCTCCAGGTCTCTTAAATATTTCTTTTTTTTTCCCATTTTTGTTCTCCAAATCTTTCTTTTGCATATTCTTCTGTAGCTCTCCCATCAGCTTATTGTATTCAGGTGTCTCCCTAAATGGATAAATTTTATCCCTAATTTCCTTAATTTGTTTTTCCAATAATATATGTTTACGCTGCTTCCTCTTAATCAGAAACTCCATGACCTCTCTCCCTTTAACCTCAAAAAAGGTATACCATTCGTCTACATCATTATCTCCTAATAGGCCATCATTAATCGGGAAATCCCATCGTAATTTTCTAGGGATCAGATTATCCTTTAGATATTTTTCCATTGTGGATCTATCCCACCAAACATTACTTTTTTTGTCCATACAATGACCTAATTTTTTAAATAACTGTGCAATATCATCCTCTTTAGTTTTTTTGTCAGAGAATAGATCCTCCAGATCCAATTCCCTATTATCAAAGAAAGCGAAAGGATCCATAGGCTACTAACAAGTGTATGAAATAGAATCAGAAACAAAAGATAGAAGTCTTGCGAGCCACAATAATCCTATGCTCAATATACAAGTAGTATCGAGTTGTTATATACAGAGAATGTATCAAAGATAAATATCTAGCAGCAGACGCAGTTCACGTACTCATAACCGTGCAAAGAATATAACATAAAAAGATTTGCGTTGCGCTTGATTATATATCATACGGGGTAATATCCAAAATCACTGTGTAATTAAAAATTATTTACATCACTGCTCACATGTAATGTGCATAACCGTGCAAAAAATACATAAAAAGATTTGCGTTGTGCTTGATTATATATCATACGGGGTAATATCCAAAATCACTTGTGAAGTTAAAAATTATTTATATCACTACTCACATGCAATGTGCATACAATATATATATATACATGTGAACAGTTAGAATGTAAAGTGCATACATGCACCTTGAATGGTGCCAAAATATATAATTGTGCATAAATTGAATACCAAATGCAGTGACAAAACTAAAACATGCAATGCTCTTATAACGTGCAACATGCAGATATCTATTGGAATATTAAACATAAACGCACAATGCGTCTTTAGAGATGCAATCAATAATTCTCAATTGGTGAAATTCTCATAATAGTGTCCAAAATTAAGGGGCTCCAATTACGTTAGGGATATCAGCAAACGGGAATCCTGGTGGATATACCAGCTCGGCTCTTTGTCACCTGGCGGATTGAATAAAGAGTTCGATCTTACATGTTTTCTCAGTAATTTTTAATATTTGTAATATTTAAAAAAAATTTAAATATTTTTTAATATTTTGGTTTTCTGAATTTTTTATATATATATTCCTTTGGGATTAAGTAACTTATTTGCCGCTCATAGTTTCTATCTACCTCACCAATGAATTATTTGGAGTATAGTTGCATATTTATTTTAATTATTCACCATATACATTTGATATAATTCTTAATTTTTATTATTATTATTTTTTACTCTTTGTTTTTTACAATATGGTCAGCATTAATGGGAGAGCTTTATTTAATGATGATTATTAATTGGAGATATTTACCCCTAATATAGGTATATATATATATATTTTTTTAATAATTTTTTTAATACCACAGCAATAAAATACGATTTTTTTTAATATCACATTAATAAATATGACAAATATGATTTTTAATAGGATAACATTACATTTAGGTCTATGTTTTTTATTGCAATAACGCTTCCATGGGTGATAATCTAATGTATGTATCTCTAATGTAGTAACATTGGAACTCTATATTGTATGTATGATTATGTTCAATATTGGGATGCGGTGCGGTATGCTGTTTTTTGTCCCGAGCTCCGTCCTGGATTAATAAGGGTACAACCTTCAATGGGTCTAAAAGTGTTCTGCAATCTGATAAACACAGCGTCTTTCGTTATGACCTGATTCTAACGTTACGCATGAGATAGAGAAGTGTAGCCCGTGATTAACCAGTCTGGGATCTCAGGAAAAATGGCCGCCGGGAGAGTATTTAAGCGATAGAGCGCCCGTCCAATCATATCCCCCTGATGAAGACACGTGACTCCCTGTGTCGAACACGCGTAGGGGAGGGGCCAGGATGGAGTGAGCAGCGAACAGCTGAGCCGGGAGAAGCGCATACCCCGCGGCAGACCATTCGATATATCTTTTACGGCTTTCGATTGTTTGGTGCACAATAGCACCAAGGGAATGTGAGTACCCCTTTGTGGGAAAGTTGTCTTTTGAATAAATACCTTTTAAATTGGATTACACTATATAGTCTCTCTTCATTTTCATGAATGATGTCTATGGAGCCAAACTGACCCAGAGTGGAGATCGATCTAGCTTACCATACATAGCCCAGGGGGTGGCTACACAGCGTGTTTTGACACAAGTTAAACACTGTGTCACACGCTCTAAGGTGAGCGCAACCACTGTGGGGGGGCACTGAGGCACATCACGGTTACTTATGACACTGGAATTCAGCACATTGGAGGATTTGGACGTTTTTTTTTATTTTTATGGATATGGAAGCAATTTTAATTTTGGACACTATTATGAGAATTTCACCAATTGAGAATTATTGATTGCATCTCTAAAGACGCATTGTGCGTTTATGTTTAATATTCCAATAGATATCTGCATGTTGCACGTTATAAGAGCATTGCATGTTTTAGTTTTGTCACTGCATTTGGTATTCAATTTATGCACAATTATATATTTTGGCACCATTCAAGGTGCATGTATGCACTTTACATTCTAACTGTTCACATGTATATATATATATTGTATGCACATTGCATGTGAGTAGTGATATAAATAATTTTTAACTTCACAAGTGATTTTGGATATTACCCCGTATGATATATAATCAAGCACAACGCAAATCTTTTTATGTTATATTCTTTTCACGGTTATGAGTACGTGAACTGCGTCTGCTGCTAGATATTTATCTTTGATACATTCTCTGTATATAACAACTCGATACTGCTTGTATATTGAGCATAGGATTATTGTGGCTCGCAAGACTTCTATCTTTTGTTCTAGACTAGAAAGAACGTCAGGGGCGGGTGGAGTTTCATGCATGCGCAGTGTATATAAAACGTAACACGCGTGCGTTGTACGTACGATCTGTGAGCGGAGGAAGGAGTAGAGGAAGCGCCCATCGTGATAACGAAGGTAACATTTAAACTTGGGCCTATACTGCTTAGAAATTGAGGCCTATAGATTTAGGAGACTTTAGACCGACATTAGGGTTTGTCTTGTGTTGTGTCTTGCAGAGAAAATTGATATTTTGAATGATCAGGACTTTATACCCATATTCCTTGATATGTTCAGGGAGCTGCCCTGTCTGTGGCAGGTAAACCACCCACATTATAAGAATCAAACAAAGAGGAAGGCAGCGCTGGATAAATTGCTGGAATTCGTGAAGCCGGTGATCCCCACAGCAGAAATCACCTATTTGAAGGCCCTAATTGGTGGCATGAGGAGCACTTATCTAAGGGAGCGCAAGAAGGTCCAGGATTCCTTGAGATCAGGAGCTGCAGATGACATTTATGTCCCCAGGCTGTGGTACTATGACAGACTGCATTTTCTGGCAGGCCAGACTGAACCCAGGCCAGCACTCTCCAGTCTTCCTTCCACGCTTCCTCCCCCCCCAGCTGAGGCTTCTGACGCCCAACCTGGGCCTTCCAGGCAGCAACAGGTGGAGGAGCCCAGCTTGAGCCAGGTATAGCATTCTTCTAAATATTTCTGTTGGTCAAATTAATGATGTTAAATCTATGTTAGTTTGGAGTACTAATTTCTGATTGTGATTGATGAACCAAAAACTAAAACGATGTCCCTTTTTCATACACAGGAAAGTCTCAGCCAGGAGGTGGCCGGGCCCAGTAGCCTGCCCGATACCCAGGTCCCTTCCCTCCGCCTTCAAACAAAAAGTGGCAGGAAGAGGAGTCACCTGGAGGAGGCAGCAATTGGCCTATTTTGGAAGGCTACTGAGGCCCTCAGAACCCCCCACAGTGTTCAAGAGGACTTTGCATACATAACTGCCTGCAAAATGCAGCAAATGGAGGAGGGCCAACGCCTAATATGTGAGTATGTCATCTTCCAAGCCCTAAATAAGGGGTTGAGGGGCCTACTTACAAGCCAAAGCCACATTTGTGAGCTCAACCATGGTCCTCCTCCTCCTCCATGTCCTCCTCCTCCTGCCACACCTCCAACACCAGAGTCACAGCCTCGAAGGAAGCATCTAAGGAAGACCAGAGAGTGATGACCCTGGGTTCAGTCTGGTCTGACAAAAGATGCAGGCTCTTGTATGACCACAGCCTGGGGACATACATGTCATCTGCAGCTGTTCATGTTCTCTTGGACTTCTGGACCAGATTGTACTCCCTTATATATGGACTCCTCAGGCCACCAATTTTGCAGTCAAATAGTTGATGTGTGCCCTGTGGGCCAAAGGCTTTGCCAATTTCTGCAGTTTATCCAGCGTTGCCTCCCTCTTTGTTTGGTTATGACCCCTTAACCACTTGACGACTGCCTCACGCCGATGTACGTCGGCAAAGTGGCACGGACAGGCAAAATCACGTACAGGGTACGTGATTTGCCTTCCGCGGGTGGGGGGTCCGATCGGACCCCCCCCCGGTGCCCGAGGCGGTCGTCGTTTGTCCAGCGGCGATCGGTGGTGAGGGGGAGACCATCTGTTCGTGGCCCCCCCTCGCGATCGCCGCCGGCCAATCGAATCATTCCTTTGCTGCTGTATGCTAAACAGCAGCAAAGGAAATGATGTCATCTCTCCTCGGCTCGGTAATTTACGTTCCGGCCCGAGGAGAGAAGACATCAATGTGAGTGCACCAACACACACACACACAGTAGAACATGCCAGGCACACAAAACACCCCGATCCCCCCCCCCCCCGATCGCCCCCCGATCCCCCCCCAATCACCCCCCCCCCCCCCGTCACAAACTGACACCAGCAGTTTTTTTTTTTTTTTTTTTCTGATTACTGCATAGTGTCAGTTTGTGACAGTTACAGTGTTGGGACAGATACTGTTACCCCCTTTAGGTCTAGGGTACCCCCCTAACCCCCCCTAATAAAGTTTTAACCCCTTGATCACCCCCTGTCACCAGTGTCACTAAGCGATCATTTTTCTGATCGCTGTATTAGTGTCGCTGGTGACGCTAGTTAGGGACATAAATATTTAGGTTCGCCGTCAGCGTTTTATAGCGTCAGGGACCCCCATATACTACCGAATAAATGTTTTAACCCCTTGATTGCCCCCTAGTTAACCCTTTCACCACTGATCACCGTATAACCGTTACGGTTGACGCTGGTTAGTTTGTTTATTTTTTATAGTGTCAGGGCACCCGCCGTTTATTACCGAATAAAGGTTTAGCCCCCTGATCGCCCGGCGGTGATATCCCTGCGATCGCTAACAGTTTTTTTGGTAGTATTTTGGTGAACTGGCAAGCACCAGCCCCAGGCAGGGTCAGGTTAGCGCCAGTACCGCTAACACCCACGCACGCAGCATACGCCTCCCTTAGTGGTATAGTATCTGAACGGATCAATATCTGATCCGATCAGATCTATACTAGTGTCCCCAGCAGTTTAGGGTTCCCAAAAACGCAGTGTTAGCGGAATCAGCCCAGATACCCGCTAGCACCTGCGTTTTGCCCCTCCGCCCGGCCCAGCCCACCCAAGTGCAGTATCGATCGATCACTGACACTTACAAAACACTAAATGCATAACTGCAGCGTTCGCAGAGTCAGGCCTGATCCCTGCGATCGCTAACAGTTTTTTTGGTAGTATTTTGGTGAACTGGCAAGCACCAGCCCCAGGCAGCGTCAGGTTAGCGCCAGTACCGCTAACACCCACGCACGCACTGTACACCACCCTTAGTGGTATAGTATCTGAACGGATCAATATCTGATCCGATCAGATCTATACTAGCATCCCCAGCAGTTTAGGGTTCTCACAAACGCAGTGTTAGCGGGATCAGCCCAGATACCTGCTAGCACCTGCGTTTTGCCCCTCCGCCCGGCCCAGCCCAGCCCACCCAAGTGCAGTATCGATCGATCACTGTCACTTACAAAAGACTAAAACGCATAACTGCAGCGTTCGCAGAGTCAGGCCTGATCCCTGTGATCGCCAACAGATTTTTTGGTAGCGTTTTGGTGAACTGGCAAGCGCCAGCGGCCTAGTACACCCTGGTCGTAGTCAAACCAGCACTGCAGTAACACTTGGTGACGTGGCGAGTCCCATAAGTGCAGTTCAAGCTGGTGAGGTGGCAAGCACAAGTAGTGTCCCGCTGCCACCAAAAAGACAAACACAGGCCCGTCGTGCCCATAGTGCCCTTCCTACTGCATTCGCCAATCCTAATTGGGAACCCACCGCTTCTGCAGCGCCCGTACTTCCCCCATTCACATCCCCAACCAAATGCAGTCGGCTGCATGAGAGGCATTTTCTTTATGTCCTCCCGAGTACCCCTACCCAGCGAACGCCCCCAAAAAAGATATTGTGTCTGCAGCTAGCGCGGATATAGGCGTGACACCCGCTATTATTGTCCCTCCTGTCCTGACAATCCTGGTCTTTGCATTGGTGAATGTTTTGAACGCTACCATGCACTAGTTGAGTATTAGCGTAGGGTACAGCATTGCACAGACTAGGCACACTTTCACAGGGTCTCCCAAGATGCCATCGCATTTTGAGAGACCCGAACCTGGAACCGGTTACAGTTATAAAAGTTAGTTACAAAAAAAGTGTAAAAAAAAAAAAAATATATATATATATATAAAATAAAAAAAAATAGTTGTCGTTTTATTGTTCTCTCTCTCTCTATTCTCTCTATTGTTCTGCTCTTTTTTACTGTATTCTATTCTGCAATGTTTTATTGTTATTATGTTTTATCATGTTTGCTTTTCAGGTATGCAATTTTTTATACTTTACCGTTTACTGTGCTTTATTGTTAACCATTTTTTTGTCTTCAGGTACGCCATTCACAACTTTGAGTGGTTATACCAGAATGATGCCTGCAGGTTTAGGTATCATCTTGGTATCATTCTTTTCAGCCAGCGGTCAGCTTTCATGTAAAAGCAATCCTAGCGGCTAATTAGCCTCTAGACTGCTTTTACAGGCTGTGGGAGGGAATGCCCCCCCCCCCCACCGTCTTCCGTGTTTTTCTCTGGCTCTCCTGTCTCAACAGGGAACCTGAAAATGCAGCCGGTGATTCAGCCAGCTGACCATAGAGCTGATCAGAGACCAGAGTGGCTCCAAACATCTCTATGGCCTAAGAAACCGGAAGCTACGAGCATTTTATGACTTAGATTTCGCTGGATGTAAATAGCGCCATTGGGAAATTGGGGAAGCATTTTATCACACCGATCTTGGTGTGGTCAGATGCTTTGAGGGCAGAGGAGAGATCTAGGGTCTAATAGACCCCAATTTTTTCAAAAAAGAGTACCTGTCACTACCTATTGCTATCATAGGGGATATTTACATTCCCCGAGATAACAATAAAAATGATTAAAAAAAATAAAAATGAAAGGAACAGTTTAAAAATAAGATAAAAAAGCAAAAAAATAATAAAGAAAAAAAAAAAAAAAAAGCACCCCTGTCGCCCCCTGCTCTCGCACTAAGGCGAATGCAAGCGGCGGTCTGTCGTCAAACGTAAACAGCAATTGCACCATGCATGTGAGGTATCACCGCGAAGGTTAGATCGAGGGCAGTCATTTTTGCAGTAGACCTCCTCTGTAAATCTAAAGTGGTAACCTGTAAAGGCTTTTAAAGGCTTTTAAAAATGTATTTATTTTGTTGCCACTGCACGTTTGTGCGCAATTGTAAAGCATGTCATGTTTGGTATCCATGTACTCGGCCTAAGATCATCTTTTTTATTTCATCAAACATTTGGGCAATATAGTGTGTTTTAGTGCATTAAAATTTAAAAAAGTGTGTTTTTTCCCCAAAAAATGCGTTTGAAAAATCGCTGCGCAAATACTGTGTGAAAAAAAAAAATGAAACACCCACCATTTTAATCTGTAGGGCATTTGCTTTAAAAAAATATATAATGTTTGGGGGTTCAAAGTAATTTTCTTGCAAAAAAAAAAAAACTTTTTCATGTAAACAATAAGTGTCAGAAAGGGCTTTGTCTTCAAGTGGTTAGAAGAGTGGGTGATGTGTGACATAAGCTTCTAAATGTTGTGCATAAAATGCCAGGACAGTTCAAAACCCCCCCAAATGACCCCATTTTGGAAAGTAGACACCCCAAGCTATTTGCTGAGAGGCATGTCGAGTCCATGGAATATTTTATATTGCGACACAAGTTGCGGGAAAGAGACAATTTTTTTTTTTTTTGCACAAAATTGTCACTAAATGATATATTGCTCAAACATGCCATGGGAATATGTGAAATTATACCCCATAATATATTCTGCTGCTTCTCCTGAGTACGGGGATACCACATGTGTGAGACTTTTTGGGAGCCTAGCCGTGTACGGAACCCCGAAAACCAAGCACCGCCTTCAGGCTTTCTAAGGGCGTGAATTTTTGATTTCTCTCTTGACTGCTTATCACAGTTTCGGAGACCATGGAATGCCCAGGTGGCACAAACCCCCCCAAATGACCCCATTTTGGAAAGTAGACACCCCAAGCTATTTGATGAGAGGTATAGTGAGTATTTTGCAGACCTCACTTTTTGTCACAAAGTTTTGAAAATTGAAAAAAGAAAAAAAAAAAAGTTTTTTCTTGTCTTTCTTCATTTTCAAAAACAAATGAGAGCTGCAAAATACTCACCATGCCTCTCAGCAAATAGCTTGGGGTGTCTACTTTCCAAAATGGGGTCATTTGGGGGGGTTTTGTGCCACCTGGGCATTCCATGGCCTCCGAAACTGTGATAGGCAGTGAAGAGTGAAATCAAAAATTTTCACCCTTAGAAATCCTGAAGGCGGTGATTGGTTTTCGGGGTCCCGTACACGGCTAGGCTCCCAAAAAGCCCCACACATGTGGTATCCCCGTACTCAGGAGAAGTAGCTAAATGTATTTTGGGGTGCAATTCCACATATGCCCATGGCCTGTGTGAGCAATATATCATTTAGTGACAACTTTGTGCAAAAAAAAAAAAAAAAAAATGTGTCACTTTCCCGCAACTTGTGTCAAAATATAAAATATTCCATGGACTCAATATGCCTCTCTGGAAATAGCTTGGGGTGTCTACTTTCCAAAATGGGGTCATTTGGGGGGGTTTTGTGCCACCTGGGCATTCCATGGCCTCCGAAACTGTGATAGGCAGTAAAGAGTGAAATCATAAATTTACGCCCTTAGAAATCCTGAAGGCGGTGATTGGATTTCGGGGCCCTGTACGCGGCTAGGCTCCCAAAAAGTCCCACACATGTGGTATCCCCATATTCAGGAGAAGCAGCAGAATGTATTTTGGGGTGCAATTCCACATAGGCCCATGGCCTGTGTGAGCAATATATCATTTAGTGACAACTTTTTGTAAATATTTTTTTTTTTTTTTGTCATTATTCAATCACTTGGGACAAAAAAATAAATATTCAATGGGTTCAACATGCCTCTCAGCAATTTCCTTGGGGTGTCTACTTTCCACAATGGGGTCATTTGGGGGGGTGTTGTACTGCCCTGCCATTTTAGCACCTCAAGAAATGACATAGGCAGTCATAAACTAAAAGCTGTGTAAATTACAGAAAATGTACCCTAGTTTGTAGACGCTATAACTTTTGCGCAAACCAATAAATATACGCTTATTGACATTTTTTTTACCAAAAACATGTGGCCGAATACATTTTGGCCTAAATGTATGACTAAAATTGAGTTTATTGGATTTTTTTTATAACAAAAAGTAGAAAATATCATTTTTTTTCAAAATTTTCGGTCTTTTTCCATTTATAGCGCAAAAAATAAAAACCGCAGAGGTGATCAAATACCATCAAAAGAAAGCTCTATTTGTGGGAAGAAAAGGACGCAAATTTCGTTTGGGTACAGCATTGCATGACCGCGCAATTAGCAGTTAAAGCGACGCAGTGCCAAATTGGAAAAAGACCTCTGGTCCTTAGGCAGCATAATGGTCCGGGGCTCAAGTGGTTAATAAAGGATTTATTTTTTCTATTATACTCGCCTATGTGTGTTTTCCTTTAAAAAGGCCAGTTTGTTTGTGAGGAGGCAGGTACATTTCAAAAATACAATGTGAAATTAAGAAGAGACATCAACACCATCAAACTCCTTGAGATTAAATAATACAAGATAATAATCGTGTTGTGGTAACTTGACACACAAAACACACCCAAAACTATTCTGGAGTTATAAAAAAAAAAAAAAAAAAAGATCAGGATTTAAAAAAATCATAACGACAAAATTTAAATCTAAAAACATAAAAAAATATTGACAAATCAAAATAGTGACAAATAGTGACAAATCAAAATATTATATTGATGAAATCACGAGAAATAATAAAGAAAGAAGTTTGTGAGAAGTCTGTGTGAATATGAGCAGCAAAACAACTTTATTCTTCTAGCATTATAAAGAAGAAGAGAGTGCGCTGCATTAAACATTTTAAAACATTGCAGCCTGACGAAAGTGCTATATCCATTCCGAACGCTAATTTTGCCAGACCGAGCAGTTCCGTCTCGGAATTTATTCTGAGCATGCGTGGCACTTTGTGCGTTGGAATTGTCCACACACAGTCGGAATTGACGCAATCGGATTTTGTTGTCGGAAAATTTTATAGCCTGCTCTCAAACTTTGTGTGTCGGAAATTCCTAAGGAAAAAGTCTGATGGAGCCCACACACGATCGGAATTTCAGACAACAAGCTCCGTCGGATAATCCGACCGTGTGTACGGGGCATTACAGTGATGGGACAGTAAACTGGAGACCTGAAGATGCTGACAGCATCTGCCATGAGGAGCGAAATGTAGCCTGGCCCATTCATACCCAAAGAGAGAATTTTTCCAGAGGGTTGGCGTGGTCCCTGCGCTTCCCCTACTCCTCCGGAACCTTTTCCTGGCTCTAATTACTGTCCCTGTCAGACAGGTGACCTGTCCCTACACTAGCCGTGTGTAAAATGTGTACCAACCTGAGAGCCAGGGTCTCTGCCTAACCCAAGATTGTCACCAAAGTCACATGGGGTGCCAGCATCCAATCGGATAGCTGTCTCCCTGTAGCCAAGGAAACCATAGAGGAACTAGGTTCCTCTCGACCTCCTCCCCATCAGCCTTGCCGCTGCAGATAATCGCCACCTGCAGTGGAGAAAATAATTTAAAAAAGCTCAAGCCTGCAAAGATACTCCAAAATCATATGAAAACATTCACGTTCAAGCATAAATCCATGCTAAAAAATCTAGAAAAATTAAAATATAAAATAAGTATCAACTAAACTAGAGACCCACTGCTGGGACTTCAGAGCAGGAAAGTTCTTCTGCGGCATAGTAGATCTTGGTGCGTGAGAGGTGACTATTCAAAAAGGAGGGTCCATTTTTAAATATAGAGTTATAAGGCTGGACTTATGAGGAGGGTTGGTGTTAGGGTTACAGGAAGGGTTTGTGTTGAGTGGCCTTAGGATTATTCTTTTTATTGGAAATCTCTGCCTCCAAATGTTTCTTGTAACCAGCTAATAGTAATACTTTCTATTCGTTTTCTCACTCCTTATCAAAGGCTTTTTTGCTTGAGACATATTCTTAGGTTATCTAGTATCTAAAACAGCCTGCACTGTGTGTTTTAGATCTTCCCACAGATATTCCCTATTATATGTGTCTGGGAACTGAAGGCCAACCCAAAATCATTGGTTTTTGTTGATTCTTAGGTGTGTTGGATCACTGTCTTGTTGTTATGTCCAGCCTCTGTATAACATCAGTTTTCATTCATTTTTGGATATTAGTCTATGGGATTTGTTGACAATTGGTAACATTATTCTTTCCTTTCATTGCAATTTTATTTTTTCTGAAAGCATGTCAGAGCTTTCTCTTTCTCCAATTGTACCTTTTAGTCGTATAGTTAAAGATTTATGTTTTTGTTTTATAGGATCACAACATTTGGTTTCAAATGCTTTTGTTGCATTGGATGCTTCAGATTTTTATTTATGTCATGAAATTGCAGGTAAAGTTTTTTTATAACTCTTTCTCACGCGTCATATTTGTGTAAGCAAGGCTACACATTGGATTAATAAACCACAACTTTAAAGATAATTAAAACTTTGTCGGTTACAATTTAAAGATAGACTCCAGCCTTACCTACAGTCTTAAACAGTTGTACAGCCTCCTCTCATGTACAAAAATTCCTTTTTTTTTTTATTTCACTGTACACTGTGAGCTTTTTACATCTTTTCACAGCTTAGAAGCTGCAGCAAGTCAGATAGTCTGTGTCATTTCCAAGTTGGAGGACATCCAACACCATCTAATCATTTTCTCTTCAGCCTTAATGTTACTGACCTGCCTCTTTTATTAATTGCATTTAATTTTTTTCAATCTTGAACGCTCTGCATCATATGTGGGCATTATTTAGGGCAGTCCTCATGCAAATGCTGCCTGCCTAGGAACGAACACTCACTCCTCCAGACTGATACCAAGGCATTTTATTATTTGCATAACTCCACCCAAGAACCAGCCCACTGCTTACATCAGGGCTAAGGGTGACAGTATTAGGAGGTGTACCAAGGTAAAGTGTAGTGATGTTTTCAGAAAGATGTACAACACCCTGCCATCCCACCTGCCATTTTTGCCAGCATTACATTGAGAAGCACGGAGCCCCAGTGATGGCATCACTGGATCTAAAATAAGGTATGTTATGAAGACTGAAAGGTTTTATTTAAAAATGTAATTAGCACAGTGATGAGGGGGAAAAGGGGTGGGGGGGGGGTGGGAAGGGAACATATAAGCAGATTAAAAGTCAGCTTTAAATATCTGGCCAATATTCAATCAGCTCTATTGGATATTTTGCATGGTCCTTCAGATCTTGTACTGACTTTATCAGTATGCATGTGTATATATATAATGTGTTCTATTATTCTTCTAATGAGGCCTTTGCTAGAGTTTTAAAATCAAACCCATACGCACCATTACTATTTATCATACAAAGTTATCACCTATATTATTTTGTGATGGATCTTGAGGCACACTTAGAGAATCATAGAGATCAGCGGAAAAATGTACACCAATTGAAACTTCCATGGCCTTGCCAGAGTGTCCTGGCCCAGACCCCAGACAATGGAAATGTTAGACGTAGAGCAAAAACCATGTGTTGGCCTTCAAAGCCATTGGGTCCACCTCTGGGACTCCCCAGATGTATCCTCTGTAACACAGGTTCAGTGATCATTCATTATGTTCTTGAAAGCTTCATCACTGTCCATAGTGACTTTGAGCCTAGACGATAAGATGCTGTCAGGGAATGCAGATCTGTGGTGTTATCTGTAGAAGTGGCAAAATCTTGGTGCCTTCTTCTTTTGCAATAAAAGAAACCTATCTTCTATTGTCTTGAATTTTCACTGGTTACCCACAGTTTCTGAATTATCTCAAAATCTCCAGAATCTCTGTTATCTCTATCTGCTAGGAATAAACTGAAGTTTCATGTTGCCTATGGCCCTGAATCTGATGCCCTAAACAGTGTGCTCCCCAGACAATCTGACTAAAATCTGTTGTAAATTATCGAACCATATCACTTCCGGTTTCTTCAAATGCACAGTAATTGCAGATTTTGACGAATTTGTGTTTGGACACAATAGCAGCAACTGAATGCAGTCAGGTAAAGGAACATTTGGGTGTTTTCACAGCACATTGGCTAACGGGGATGAAGTTTTTGCCACCTCGGAGGTGGCCATTTTGTTGGTTAGTGTTGGAACGGAGTAACAATCTCTGCTCATAATACCGTGCACCCAGGGCCGTCTTTAATATTGATTGGGCCCTGGGCAAAGATTTTATTGGGGCCCCCCAGCTAGACTCAATGACTCAAAGACTAAAATGAGTTTACTGCAGCAGATAAGGCAACGATTGTGATTGGCTGCCAGAGATTACAACACATCATTACAGCTCACAGATTAGTTGCTAGAGGTTACAGAACATCATTACTGCTCACTAATTGGATTCTAGAGGTTACTGAAAATCATTATTGCTCACTGATTAGTTGCTAGAGGTTACTACACATCATAACCTCTCAGTGCAAATTGCGGGTGTGGCCAAACTGCACTAGCATCGAGGGGTGCACTATGTACAGAGTGCAGGGTTGGGGGTGCGCTTTGTGCAGAGTGCAGGGTTGGGGGTGAGGTGGGTGCAGAGTGCAGGGGTGAGGTGGGTGCAGAGTGCAGGGGTGAGGTGGGTGCAGGGCTGAGGTGGGTGCAGGGGTGAGGTGGTTGCAGAGTGCAGGGGTGAGGTGGTTACAGAGTGCAGGGGTGAGGTGGGTGCAGAGTGCAGGGGTGAGGTGGGTGCAGAGTGCAGGGGTGAGGTGGGTGCAGGGCTGAGGTGTGTGCAGGGGTGGGGTGGGTGCAGGGGTGAGGTGGGTGCAGAGTGCAGGGGTGAGGTGGATGCAGAGTGAGGTGGGTGCAGAGTGCAGAGTGAGGTGGGTGCAGAGTGTGGTGGGTGAAGAGTGCAGAGTGAGGTGGGTGCAGAGTGAGGTGGGTGCAGAGTGCAGAGTGAGGTGGGTGCAGAGTGAGGTGGGTGCAGAGTGCAGAGTGATGTGGGTGCAGAGTGAGGTGGTGCAGAGTGCAGAGTGAGGTGGGTGCAGAGTGCAGAGTGAGGTGGGTGCAGAGTGCAGAGTGAGGTGGGTGCAGAGTGAGGTGGGTGCAGAGTGCAGAGTGAGGTGGGTGCAGAGTGAGGTGGGTGCAGAGTGCAGAGTGAGGTGGGTGCAGAGTGAGGTGGGTGCAGAGTGCAGAGTGAGGTGGGTGCAGTGTGCAGAGTGAGGTGGGTGCAGAGTGAGGTGGGTGCAGAGTGAGGTGGGTGCAGAGTGCAGAGTGAGGTGGGTGCAGAGTGAGGTGGGTGCAGAGTGCAGAGTGAGGTGGGTGCAGAGTGCAGAGTGAGGTGGGTGCAGAGTGAGGTGGGTGCCGAGTGCAGAGTGAGGTGGGTGCAGAGTGCAGAGTGAAGGGGGTTGCAGAGTGCAGAGTGAAGGGGGTTGCAGAGTGCAGAGTGAAGGGGGTTGCAGAGTGCAGAGGTGCACAGCTCTCCTCCCACCCAGATTTCAATACAGAGCTCCACTCCCCCTAAGTACAAGGCTGCCGCTGTCCTCCCACAAAGCCCCCCCCCCCATTCCAGTACAGAGGAAAACTCTGTGTACTTACAGCATGTTGTCCTCCGATGTCCGTGGAGCCTGCCAGTCCCAGAAGCAGCTTCCCCTGTGCAGAGTCCCCGCCCCCTTCCTCCTCTGCTCTCATAGATCGTGTATGTACCCGAGGGATGAGAACAGCCGCCGGAAGAGGAGCGCTGTCACTTGGAAAAAAACATTTCCAAGTGACAGTAGCGAGCAGCCATCATGCGACCAGCACCGGAGGTGGCCGAACTCCGGCGGGTAGTGCAGGGTTTAAGGGACGGGCAGCGCAGGGCCCCCAACAATCACAGGGCCCTGGGCAGATGCCCCTTTTGCCCCGCGGTAAAGACGGCCCTGCGTGCACCGGACTGCATTCGGTTGCTCTGTGTCAAAACACTTATTCCTCCTGATGTGAAATTACTTCATAGAAATCTGCAATTAATCATGTTTTAAATAAACCGAAAGTGACGTGGTTCGATATTCTGCCGAGTTGCCTATTTTGTCAGAACACCTGCCTGGAGACAAATCACTTGACCTCACTAACAATTGTAAGGATACTGGATAACGAAAAGATATTTGCTGTAACAACGACTGACATTTCCACTGGCAAAGAAAATTGTACTGAAAAATCCTGCATCTCCACCTGGCTCATGGGACCACTGGAGTTGTGGCTCAATCACCTCCTTGGCTACTTTGACGAACTGGGCAACCAGAGAGGAGTCAAAGGAATGTGTCTCCCCCTCTGATTCTGCTTGAGAGTCCTAACTCTCATCTCCCAATTTTAGGTGAGGTCCTTGAGATGAGGAAGAAGCTTCATCTGACAAGTCTAAAATGTGTCTTTTCAACCTACCATACTTATTTTTAGCAAATGTGTGCATGGTGTCAACTACAGCTTCCCTTGTATAAGTTTTCATTAAACAGGATTGACATACCAATTTGCTTGACTAGGCAATGTTACTGACCTTCTGAATCCAGGTGAGAAGACCCATCCTAGACGAATGCCTTTGAATGCCCATGGCGATGACACAACTTTTGTGCTTGTGAGAACATTCGGTTTTCTGATGATGTGATTTCTGCTGAGGAAACTGTTGACTGCTTGTGTTAGCTACAAGCAAATAGCCAAGAAATGTCCCATTTAGTGCACTACTCTTCTGTTCCACACTCTTTTTCCTCATAAGACAGGGTAAGCTGTTTTCATAAAAAAAAAATAAAAAAAAATAAGGGATGTAGCATGTGTAGTTATCTTTTTAATATATTCCGATGTCTGCCCTCTGCAAGTTTTAACAGATTCATCCACCAACTTAAACTCTGGTGGGCTTCTAGAGGAGAAAGAAGAAGTCTAACAAATCCTTTTTCTGATCCCATGTTGACAAGTAATGTTTTCAGGGCTCTCAAGTGCAGTTTTACCCATGTTAATGCTGGGATAAAGGCAGTCATGAGACCCGGGGTTTTCTTTTCATGTAATATTTTTATTTCACAACATTTTTAATGGGTTTTTAGGTAGAAGAATACAGCATACAAGAAATAGCAGAGGCAAGAACATAAGAGCAAATCCACCAGGCATGTGTAGATAATATTGCTTCTCGGGGTAGAAAAGGTACAGAGAAGTGCACTTTTCCAACATTAGTATAACTTAGAAGATGTTCTCATGGCAACAAATGCTGCCAGTGAAGGCATTAATCCCAGTAAAGGTGGAGAAAAGGGGAAAATGTTCTGGAGTCTGAAGAAGAGCTCAGTGTTTGGGGGGGGGGGGGGTCAATAACTGCCTCGAGACCTTGGCGTACAATGGAGAAGAGATCTCTGATAGAAAAATCATTTGAGCCCCCAAGTGGATACAGGAACCAAAGAAAAATCTGGTCTGGGTTGGATAAGATTTTTTTTTGTTGATCAGCTATCCCATGTTCTTCAAAATAGGGAGGACTTTTTGGAGGTCTTCCATGACCTTCTCTTCTATTAATGCAAAGAGGAGAATGTTGTCTAAGCAAGGAATGAGAGAAGTTCCTTAAAGAAGAAGAAGGTGAGACATCATTTCTGCCAGAATGTTGGTGAAGATTCTTAGTGCTGCTGAGAGACCACATTGTAAGGCATGGAACTGCCAATGAAAAATCCCTTGTTTTGTCATTACAGCAAAACGTATGAACATTTGCATGTGTTGGATGATTTGAAAAAGCATGCATCCTGTAAATCTAAGGTGAGCATGAACACTACCTTTGAGAAGGTTTTATGCTCTGTGTAGATATTCTCCATCCTGAATTTTTGTACACCAGGAACTTGTTCAGTTTCTTTAAATTGATGATTATTTGGTACTTTCTCAAATGCTTATGGACAATAAACATGTGGAAGTAAAATCGACTGGTGTCTATGTGGTCCTTCAGAGCAGCAGCCTTTATAGGGACCCTGTATTATCTGAATTTTGAGATTAAATCTCCATTCCAAAATATCAACCAAATAGCTCTTTTAGCAGTATGTAATAATGCAACAGATCTAGCATAGGCATTGACAGGCCTTACAGTGGCATCAGCTACTCTGATAAAGATGCTGAGATACACATTCTATTCAAAAACCAACATTTCTGCCACACATGTTGCTGCTAATGACCCGTACACACGATCCGAAAATCAGGCGACAGATCATCCAGTTTTTTTTCCATGCTAGTCGCATATAGAAAGTGTAGAGGTTACTAAAGTTACGAGTGTTGTAGTGTATTTGTATTGTTTTTTTGGACGACAACTGTACTGATTAAATAAAAATCATACAATCTGGTATCATACGAGAAATTTTTTTGTGTTTGTCCGATTGGATAATATTAAACTGTCATGATGAGCTCTTGAAAGCTCTGTACTAATGATCCGACTATTGTATGATCGACTGCAAAGTGGTATTTTTCATTTGATTTTCGGATCGTGTGTATGGGCCATAAGGCTAGTTCCATAGATGTGTTGCATCCCAGGCTCTTCTAAGTGATGCTTAAGCTTTGCAGTCTGATTTTTGATGTTTCCAGAACCTTCAAAGGAGAGGTCTGCTTTTCTGGAAACCTGTGACAAGGTAGCATCCAACTTAAAGCACTTAAAAAAAAAAAACTGTTCCTTTTTTTTTTTTTTAGGGGAATTTTCATTTCAGGACCTAATGTTAAAAGATTTTTTTTCTTTCTGGTTTCCATTTTTTTAGAATAAGGTTTTGGTGGAATGGAAAAACTCTACCTCGTTGTTTTTGCAATCCTCTATACGTTTTGTCCTGTGCCAAAATAACCTTACGGGGTGCTGGAGTATGTTCAGTTGCGTAAATGGCCGGTAATAAATTTTATATTTAATCAAAGGCAAAAACAGTCTAGAGGATCTACGGTAATTTCTTCCCATGTCTCATTACTAGGGTCTAAAGATCCCTCTTCCTTGTCTAGAATATGTGTCTGGAAAAGTATAAAATAAACTGCGCTAACAAAAATTAAAGCCTACGTGAGCTGCGACTAAAAAGTAGTAAACCATACAATCTAATAAAATTAAGAAAGTCGCGCTGAAAAAATTGTGAGTGGCAACACACAAGTGCCATAAAAGTCTCATAGAGGAATATGGAAATAAGTGGTCATCACTGTGCAAATATTTCAATAATGATCGATAAATCAGTATATCACAATACATTTATGAAACACAGCTATTAATTCTATGTCCGTGAAAAAGAACAATAATGTGACATAATACAGGCAACAAGTAAATGCCTCAAACCGCCATGATAAAATAAATCAATGTGACAAGTGAATGCCTCAGAAAGCCGTAACAGAAACATAAAAAAAAATTAATTAAAATAAAATAAAATAATAATATTCAATATATATTATGAACAGATCTTATGAGACCCAGAGATTGTCCTTGGCTATACGCACAAAAACAATAGTGGTTAAAGTCCATACATTCTGTATAGCACAAATAAAAATTAAGTGATGAATATCCCCAAGTCCCCAAGTAGATAGACCTCCACCTTCAAAAACTGCTGCCTCTTACCAAAAAACGTTGGTCTCTTAATTATAGGAGACCTTAATGGGCGGATGGCTGCAACCCCAGCCCGGGATCTGTGAGTCAGGCACTAGATGTCATTCGGTTCGCAGGAACCCTCTCCGCCAGTCATACCAAGATGGATTGGATGCGTCACAATAAAAGAGATAAACAGCTCCACATAGCATAAAATCTAACGTTTTACGTCCCGACGACACCGCTATTCGAATACCCGGAAGTTACGGGTCGTTCTGGAGCCGGCCGGCTTTCTTTACATGCTTTTACACAACCGATGTCTGTAAGTGCAATTTCTGGCTTTTTATTCAATAAACGTTAGATTTTATGCTATGTGGAGCTGTTTATCTCTTTTATGGTGACACATCCAATCCATCTTGGTATGACTGGCGGAGAGGGTTCCTGCGAACCGGATGACATCTAGTGCCTGACTCACAGATCCCGGGCTGGGGTTGCAGCCATCCGCCCATTAAGGTCTCCTATAATTAAGAGACCAACGTTTTTTGGTAAGAGGCTGCAGTTTTTGAAGGTGGAGGTCTATCTACGCACCCTATTCACTGCAGCAAGTTTTTCAATATTCACTCAGCACTTGGGGATATTCATCACTTAATTTTTATTTGTGCTATACAGAATGTATAGACTTTAACCACTATTGTTTTTGTGCGTATAGCCAAGGACAATCTCTGGGTCTCATAAGATCTGTTCATAATATATATTGAATATTATTATTTTATTTTATTTTAATTAATTTTATTTATGTTCTGTTACGGCTTTCTGAGGCATTCACTTGTCACATTGATTTATTTTATCATGGCGGTTTGAGGCATTTACTTGTTGCCTGTATTATGTCACATTATTGTTCTTTTTCACGGACAAAGAATTAATATCTGTGTTTCATAAATTTATTGTGATATACTGATTTATCTATCATTATTGAAATATTTGCACAGTGATTACCACTTATTTTCATATTCCTCTATGAGACTTTTATGGCACTTGTTTGTTGCCACTCTCACAATTTTTTCAGCGCGACTTTCTTAATTTTATTAGAATGTGTGTCTACCTCTTCTTCCTTCTGAGCGATTGTGTTAACAGAGTTACTCGGGTATGGAGGTGGAAACAGGATTGAAGGACCAGGCTGAAGACAAATAGTCTGTAAGTACTGCTTTAAAAGATACCTTTTCTGTCCTCGTAGTATTAACAAAATCTTTAATTACGCAAAAGTCTCACATGTTGTCAGCTACATATTGTACAGTGAATCATTACAAAAAACCTTCTTACGAGACAAAGACATTTTCTTATAATTACAAGATAAGATTTCTCAGATCAAAATAGTAGTCCCCCATGCTTACAGAGTTACATAGTAGGTGAGGTTGAAAAAAGACACAAGTCCATCAAGTCCAACCTATGTGTGTGATTCTGTGAGAGTATTACATTACATATCCCTGTATGTTGCGGTCATTCAGGTGATTATCTAATAGTTTCTTGAAGCTATCAATGCTCCCCGCTGAGACCACCGCCTGTGGAAGGGAATTCCACATCCTTGCCGCTCTTACAGTAAAGAACCCTCTACGTAGTTTAAGGTTAAACCTCTTTTCTTCTAATTGTAATGAGTGGCCACGAGTCTTATTAAACTCTCTTCTGCAAAAAAGTTTTATCCCTATTGTGGGGTCACCAGTACAGTATTTTTAAATTGAAATCATATCCCCTTTCAAGCGTCTCTTCTCCAGAGAGAATAAGATGCTACCAGGTAAATAATAGCTAAATAAATTGGTTGAAGGTGATAAACAGAATGAAATGTGAAACTGCTGCTGAATCCGAAGTGTTCACAATACACGTAATAACAATAAAAGAAAAAGTGATCAGCGTAATTTCTCAATTATCACATATATAAATATAAAGTGCCAGGTGTGAATAAATCCAGAAACGAACATCCAAATGTTACTGAATGAAGTGACAAATCAGATTCCTAAATATCTCAATATACTGTACATATAAAGTGCACAGTACAAAATCAATGAGTGCAAAAACGACCATCCAAGTGTCAAAGGAATATAAAGTCCTCATAAGTTGAACTTCCACCAAACAATAACAATGATCCCGTGCCTTCACACAACTGCTCAGTGCTCACAGAACTCTTACCTCTATGCAGTGATGAATCAGCTTTAGGGACACATATAGGTGTTAGATTGGAGCCTGGAGGATGGAGATCGCTATTGGCTCTTGTATCACTCGGGGTTCCACATTACATGTAAACATGAAATAAATGCCTCCCATAATGTGAATAGTTTCAAACAAGTGATGGTTTATTAAAAGACAATTGGAAGCTTACATTAAACAATAATTAAAAGTGCAATGGAATAAAAACAACGGTGTCAGAACACCTCTCACATCACTTTCGGTCCACAACTTACTCCGGCCACGCCCTACGCATTAAATCACATCACGTGACTTCATCAGGGGAACTGGATTGGATCTCAAGTGAACGTATTTATATACTGGGGCAGGAAGTTGATCATCAGCTATTTTCTTGAAGACAATGTCAACATAGACATCAACATAGGCATCAACATAGACATCGTGGCCATTTTCTTGGTTTGAATGAATAACAGAAGACCAACACAGCAAAAATACAACGTGGCCATCTTTCCGTGGTTCATACTTAATCAATGATTGTCTTAATGTTACAGAAGAACAGAAGTTCTACAAAAGTATAACGTAGAACAGTAGAACAAAAATGAACGATACTCTTCTTATTAATTGATATATAGGGAGTATAAAATAAATATAAAAAAATATATTAAAAAAATGTAGAGATATACCACTAATCAAATAAGTGAATACATTAGTACCCCCTATATATCAATTAATAAGAAGAGTATCGATCGTTTTTGCTCTACGGGCTTTCTACGTTACCTATTTCGACTGTCCGCAATGTATATTGCGGTACTGAGTTTTCATATTTTTGATCGTCAGTAGGTTTTTTAAACAATGCTTATTTTTTATAGATTTATCTTCAGATTATATTGTACTTTTCTAGAACTTATTTTCTTCTGTAACATTAATACAATCATTGATTGATTAAGTATAAACCACAGAAAGATGGCCACATTGTATTTTTGCTGTTTTGGTCTTTTATGTTATTCATTCAAACCAAGAAAATGGCTGCGATGTCTATGTGGATATTGTCTTGAAGAAAATGGCCGCTGATCAACTTCCTGTCCCAGTATATAAATACGTTCACTTGAGATCCAATCCGGTTACCCTGATGAAGTCACGTGACATAACGCATAGGGCGTGGCCGGAAGTGATGTGAGAGGTGTTCTGATGCCATTGTTTTTATTCCATTGCGCTTTTATTTATTGTTTGATGTAAGCTTCCAATTGTCTTTTAATAAACCATAGCACTATTTACACTATGGGAGGCATTTATTTCATGTTTACGTGTAATCTGGAACCCCAAGTGATACAACAAGAGCCGATAGTTTGGAGCCTGGAGGTTGGAGATCGCTAACACCTATATGTGTCTCTAAAGGTGATTCATCACTGCATAGAGGTGAGAGTTATGTGAGCACTGAGCAGTTGTGTGAAGGCACGAGATCATTGTTATTGTTTGGTGGAAGTTCAACTTATGAGGACTTTATATTCCTTTATTGACACTTGGGTGGTCATTTTTGAACTTATTGATCTTGCACTGTGCACTTTATATGTATATCGAGATATTTAGGAATCTGATTTGTCACTTTATTCAGCAACATTTGGATGTTCGTTTTTGGATTTATTCACATCTAGCACTTTATATTTATACATGATAATTGAGAAATTGCTTAGATCACTTTTTTCTTTTAAGATTTCTTAGATGCTTGTGCCCTCCAACATAGAAGAACAGGCACAGGTCTCTCAATAGCACACAATGTCCAAGGCTCAAGGAGAGAGGCGGTACATGCAGTAAAAAACACTTACACCCCTGTACTTGAACTGTGCTATGACTATTGACCAGGGCTTTTTTTCAGCAGGAATGTGGGGGAACGCTATTCCAGCACCTTCAGCATTGAATGTATGTAATGGCAAAGGGTGTGGGGTGTGCTGGAAGGTCTACTGATGCTGGCTGCTGGGGGATTTTTTGTCACTGGCGAGGATCTGTTTTTGTGTGTGGGTCTATTGTTGCTGGGGGGTCTTATGTAGCTGGTAGCGATCTACTTTTGAGGGAGAGGTCTAATGTTGCAGACTGCTGGAGGGTCTATATCACGTGCCTGGTGCTAGAGGCCAATGGAAAGAGAGGGCTTCCCTTGCAGCTAAGTTCCAGACCCCCCTGAGGGTGGAAACAGGAGAGGTCAGGCCCAAAGTAGCATGGGGCTGGACTGTATGCAGGAGGTTCCAGAGTACAGCTGGTGTGCTGGCGTAGAATCAGCATACAGGTGGCGCCTGTGAGGTGTTGCAGGATTCGGATAATGCTGAGACCGGAGCATGGTCAGAGGGAAGCCTAGGTCATAAACCGGGTGGATAGCAGAGAGAGCAGACGTGGTTAGGTGGATAGCCGGGGTCGAACACAGGAAGCAGACAGCAAACAGGTCAAGGACAAGCCAGGTCGGTAACAGTGGACACAGGAACAGGAATATCATGGAGATAACACACTGGAGGAGCCGAAGATCAACCAGCAACAAGTCACTAGCAGACTTCCTTATATAGGCCCATATGACCTGTTGGAAGAGATGTTGGGTCGTAAAGTCCTTCTCCTGCCATAAGTGCTGGTAGGGATGCTGGGCCCTAATGTCCTTCTCCTGCCATAAGTGCTGGTAGAGATGCTGGGTCCTAGAGCCCTTCTCCTGCTGTTGGTTCCCTGACAGTCTATTATTGATGCTGGCTGCTGAGAGATCTGTTGCTGCTGGGGGGTCTAATGTTGCTGGGGTAGATATTTTGTTGCTGGAGGTGGTAGTTTGTTGTGGGTAGCCCATTGTTGCTGTGTGGGGGGTCTATTTTTATGTTGGGCATCTATTGTAGCTGAGGTAGGGTCTTTTGTTCTGTGGGGTTTATTGTTGCTGAGGTGGAGTCTATTGTTGCTGCAGAGTATCTATTGTTGCTGGTGTGAAGTCTATTGTTGCTATGGGGACATATTGTTGCTGGGGTGAGGTCCATTGTTGCTGGGGGAGTCTATTGTTGTGTTGGGGATCTATTGTTGCTGGCTGCTGGAGGGTCTATTGATGCTCGCTGCTGGGAGATCTGTTGCTGCTGGGGGTCTAATGTTGCTGGAGGTGGTATTTTTATTCTAGGCAGCCCATTGTTGCTATGTGGGGGGATCTATTGTTGGTGTGTGGTCTATTGTTGCTGCAGGGGATCTATTGTTGCTGGACTGGGATCTGTTGTTGCTGGGGTTGGGTCCATTAGTACTTTGGGAGTCTGTTGTTGTGTGGGGGATCTATTGTTGCTGGGGTGGTGTCTATTGTTGGGTGGGGCTTATTATTGCAAGGGACCTGTTGTTGCTGGGGGACTTATTGTTACAGTGGAACCTTGGATTACGAGCATAATCCATTCCAGGAGAATGCTTGAAATCCAAAGCACTCGCATATCAAAGCGAGTTTCCGCATAGAAGTCAATGGAAATTAAGTTAATTAGTTCCGCATTGAATTCTATTACATGCAATACTGCATGTGGCCAGAGGTGGGGGGGGGGGCACGCCTGAGAGCCTCGGAAATACTCGGAGACAGCTCGGCTGAACTCAGAAAGCTTCGGAAAGGCTCGGAAACACTCAGAAACTGAGTATTTCCGAGGGTGTCCGAGTAATTCAGAGTATTTCCAAACGGATCCGAACCGTTCCGAGTGTCACCGGCGCCCCCGCACCTCTGACCAAATGCGGTACTGCACACCCCATTAACTTGAATTCTGCACGTTTTGCAAGATAAGACTCACAAACCGAGTCAGAATTTTTTTTAAAAAAGTTGCTTGTCTTTCAAAACACTTGTTAACCAAGGTTCCACTGTATTTGGGTGGGGTTTATTGTTGCTGGATGGAGTCTATTGTTGTGTGGGGTATCATGTTGCTGCAGAAGATCTATTGATGCTGAAGTGGGGTCCATTTTTGTTGGCCTGGGGTCTATTGTTGCTAGGGGGACCTATTGTTTCTGGGGTGAGGTCCATTGTTGCTGGGGGAGTCTATTGTTGTGTTATGGATCTATTGTTGCTGGGGTGGGATCTATTGTTGCTGGCTGCAGGGGGTCTATTTTACTGCTTTTCTTGTTATCATTAACAAGTTCCATACAAATTACTTAGCACCACAAAATGATACTTGGTTCTGTATTCTCTAAAAGGGGTGGTCCTAGGAGGTGGGTAGGGGGTGGAACCAAGGGACAGTGCTCAGAGGAAGGTAGGGGGTGTAGACAAGGGTGGACTCAGAAGGTAGGAGTTACTTCACCTATTTTCTGAGAAAAAAAAGCCCTGCTATTGACAGTTTATGATATATTATAACTTAGAAACTTTCAATTTTCATGTTTTTTAATGTAAAAAAAAACTAACACGCCAGAACCCCTATCACAGTGTAATGATGGCCTGATAACACCAAAGCAGCAGCCTTGGTTCTGGCAGCAATATTCTGTAGGACCATGCTATTCTCAGTCTCATCTTCTATGGCCAGGATGGGTACAACTCCTGTGCTTTTCTTTCATAGTGTTGCATTCCATTGTGAGCGGAAATATCCCAGGATGCTGGAAGTGATGCTGTGGGACTTCAAAACAAAGCTGAGCTGCATGCTGTTATCCGGCCACTTTTCCAACTGCCTTCCACCAAGCCTGGCCCAGAGCACCAATGCTGAGTAGGAGTAAGAAAACGGGGCTAAATTAAGCCTGGGGCTTCAGGAGTTGAAATCCATCAAGATAAAAGGGGCAAGATCCTGTAAATTTAAAAGTTGGGGTCCCCAACTAGGAAGACAGGCCAGAGCAGACCTTCAACTGAATGGGGGACCACTGACCCAGTGGCTGTCCGGTCAACAATTGCACTGCTCCTGGACAGTTGGAAACACTACCTAAACTGAGGAAAAAGGGGGAAGTAAGGCAGATGTAACACGGTGCAAATTTCTTTCCTGCAACCATGGGTTTCGGGAAAGAAATTTACACAATTCCTCCATCAACACAGACAGTGCTGACAAGGGAATTGTGACGGATCTGGGATACCCCTGCGGGGCACATCCGCCAGACCTGTGTCTCCTGTCCTCCAAATGCACGGGCAGCCTGCAGACTCACCATAACCAGCCCTTAACCCCTCAATCACGAGACAAGCCACACAGGTGTTGAGGGTTAAACATGCAGAGCATCAACACTTTATTAAGTACCAAACATACACTTATAAACACAGTTAGGGACACTCCCCTTATGCCGCGTACACACGAGCGGAATGTCTGACAGAAAAAGTCAGATGGAAGCTTTTC
This sequence comes from Lithobates septentrionalis, assembly GCA_037952835.1. Classification (NCBI taxonomy): domain Eukaryota; kingdom Metazoa; phylum Chordata; class Amphibia; order Anura; family Ranidae; genus Lithobates; species Lithobates septentrionalis. Next base: position 2,318,533 of record JBBDGP010000780.1, read on the forward strand.
ATCGTATATTCCGATCGTGTGTATGCCTCATCGGACATTTTTTTAGAAAATTCTGACGGACCTAGAAATAGAACATGTTCTAAATATTTCTGACGGAACCAATTCCTATCGGGAAAACCGCTCGTCTGTATGCTCTTCCGACGGACCAAAAACTTCGCATGCTCTGAAGCAAGTACGAGACGGAAGCTATTGGCTACTGACTATTGAACTTCCTTTTTCTAGTTCTGTCGTACGTGTTGTACGTCACCGCAATCTGGACAGTCGGAATTTGGTGTGACCGTGTGTATGCAAGACAGCTTGAGCAGAATCCCGCTGGAAATCCGTCAGAAAAACCCGTTTATTCCGACGGGAAAACCGGTCGTGTGTACAGGGCATTAGAATTCATCTGGGGGCCATTCAAATTGAATGGCACCCCACATAGGGTAGGTGCATTGCATTGTGGTAACATTCATGTACATTTTAGCACGCATTGCCACAATGCACAAGTGTGAATGGGCCATCATACCAAAGGGCCATTCATTTTATTCTGGTCGGACTTTGGTGAGACTTTGGTTTGACCGTGTGTAGGCAAGACCACTTGAATGGAATTTCGTCAGAGAAACCTTTGGATGTTTATTCCAACGGCAAAACCTGTCGTGTGTACAGGGCATTAGCCTTGTCATAGAGGGGATAGGGGACAAGGAAGAACCAATGGAAACTCGACACATGTATATTCAAACAACTACAGTTGAAACACATGAAGGGATTATGATAAGCAGGCAGCCCCTCCTTACACATCCTCTGCTGAGATGCAGACCTTTGTCTACATGCCATGACCCAACACAATTAAACACAGGAACAAGAGGGGGGATGGAGGAGAAGGGATGTAGCATTACATTACATTATCTCAATGCCATTTTGTCCCCAATTCTCGTAGCCCACGCTTTGGGAATACTGCCATCTTGTATATGCCTTTATCAGCTAAAAGTACATTGTTTGTGGAATAAAAGTATATATTTAGCCCAGCTGGGCCAATAGGTTTAGGTAGCCAGAAACAACTCCAGAAGCCCAGCCACAGATACCGCGTTCTCCCGGTTCTGATGAACCGGCGACCATGGTCACAAATGTCTGAAGGTGGTGGGAGACGCAAATAGCCCTCCAAATATCACGTTCTCTGCTGGGCCATAGTCTGTGGGTAGGAAGGGAGCCCACAGCCCCTTCCAAAACACACAGTGACAGTGGGTTCTGTCACATTTCTCCCCTTTTTATAAACAGACTAACCAGGTCCCTGACCCTCAATTGGTCTGGACCTGCGTTAGTCACAAATTCCCATCCCAGGCAAACAGGAAAAGTAAAAGTATGACTCTGGTGCCGGGGAATAAAACTGCACATACGGTCTCCCGTGAATAAAAAAAGCCACTGAAGAGAGGGAACAGCTGTCTGCACTCCCCTGATCCGGAGTCTGGTTGCAGGTATTGGGGGGAGGTACATAATCCTCTGCCCCGATGTCAGTGCTTCAGCTGGTAGGGAGCGTAGGCTGGTAGCGCTAAGCCGTTGGGAAGGAAAAGGTACTTGATTTTCTCCTGGAGTAGTTACCAGCCGCTGGGGAGGTATCTTGCAGGGACTATCTCCCGGACTCTCCATCTCTTTTTCTGATGCTCAGCAGAGACCAACAGCGATCTACCCCGTAGCCAGTGCTTCTGCTGAGGGGACATATACAAAGGTAGAGTTCAGCTGCTGGAGAGGGGGAAGGGTTTTTTCCCCTCTCGGTTCTGTGACCAGCCTCTGGGGTGACTTCCGACAGGGGCTGTCTCCCAACCCTCCAAAAACATACTGAGGGCTGGGCAAGGGCCAGTGGCACTCTGCCCCATAGCCAGCGCTTCTGCTGGGGGGATAAACACTGGGGTAGTGTCCAAGTGCTGGGGAGGGAGAATTGCTTTCTCCACTCGCGGTGGGGATATCTGCTGCTGGGGAAACAGCTCACTGAGGTCATCCCTCAGACTCCCTGGATCTAACTCTGAGGGTGGGCAGAGGCCAGCGGCACTCTGCCCCGTAGCTGTGCTTCTGCTGGGGGGATAAACACTGGGGTAGTGTCCAAGTGCTGGGAAAACAGCTCACTGAGGTCATCCCTCGAACTCCCTGGATCTAACTCTGAGGGTGGGCAGAGACCAGCAGCACTCTGCCCCATAGCCAGTGCTTCTGCTGGGGGGATGAACATTGAGGTAGTGTCCGATTGCTGGGGAGGGAAAATTGCTTTCTCCACTCCCAGTGGGGATATCTGCTGTTGGGGAAACAGCTCACAAAGATCATCTCTTGGACTCTCTGGATCCAACTCTGAGGGTGGGCAGAGGCCAGCGGCACTCTGCCTCGTAGCCATCACTTCAGCTGGGGCACCGGATGCTATACTCTGGACTTGCTGCTGATCACCATTTACCAGCCTTCCAGCACCTGTCTCAACTCCCCCTTCTGAGACCTTTATGCTATTAGCTTGTCTCGCTGCCTGGGGAACCTCTGGTGCGTTCCGGCATTCTAGCACTCACAGTGCCCTCTGTATCTTCCATTGCGGTTAGGACAGGAAAACGTAGGGGCACCCCTGGCCCTATTTGCTCCGCATCTTCGCGACTGTCCGCTATTTCTCCCGGACAGTCCCAGGCAACAGGAGCCATACAGGGCTGCTGATCACCGTCAAACAGCCGCTTGTAGGCAATCTCGAGCTCCCATTCCTGCTCAACCAGGAACTCCAATTCCTCCAGGTCACACGCCTCTTCAGGGAGGTCCAGCACCTCATCTCGGAAGTCCAGGATGTCTTCTAGCCGCCACTCCTCATTGCTCCCAAAGTCTGGGTCTCCGTACATTTTTGTACGCCACCGTAGCCAACGCCTTCTGTCGGGCTGCCATCTGCTGTTCCTGGCCACAGTTGAGCCGCGAACCACCGGAGGGATCTGTAGCTGGCATCCAGTCTCATCTCCTCCTGGACCAATCTTCCGAGCTCCGTATTCCACTCATCTCATCGTCGTTCCCTCAGGAACACCTCTCGCGCACGGTACTGCGTCCAGTACATCTCTGTGGAGGAGGGAAGGATCTTCCCCTGATGGTGCCGCTCGTGGCTTAGCGTCTCATGCCAGAGTTTCCAGGGGATCACATCCCCCCAGCCAAGCATGGTGTGCTCCGTCACTGGTCCCTGATGTTGCTTCCGCATGCCTTGCAGCCTCCCCCGGAACTCCGCTCTCAAGCTGGCCGGTCCCCGTATCGCTCCTCGGCGGCTGCCCGGATCTTGAATCCTGGTGGTGGTTTAGATGTCCCGGACTGCAGGAGACATCCCACTACTGCCACCACTGTGACGGCTCTCGGATACCACTGCTGGGCACCTCCACCAGACCGTGTCTCCTGTCCTCCAAATGCACCCGCAGCCTACAGACTCGCCATAACCAGCCCTTAACCCCTCAATCACGAGACAAGCCACACAGGTATTGAGGGTTAAACATGCAGAGCATCAACACTTTATTACGTACCAAACATATACTTTTAAACACAGTTAGGGACACTCCCCTTAGCCTTGTCATAGAGGGGGTTGGGGACAAGGAAGAACCAATGGAAACTCTTGTATATGTAAACAACTACAGTTGAAACACATGAAGGGATTATGATAAGCAGGCAGCCCCTTCTTACACATCCCCTGCTGAGATGCCTGCTGAGTGTCTCCAGACCTTTGTCTACATGCCATGACCCAACACAATTAAACACAGCAACAAGAGGGGGGGGGGGGGGGATGGGGGAGAAGGGATGTAGCATTACATTATCTCAATGCCATTTTGTCCCCAAGTCTCGTACCCCCACGCTTTGGGAATACCGCCATCTTATATATGCCTTTATCAGCTAAAAGTACATTATTTGTGGAATAAAAGTATATATTTAGCCCAGCCAGGCCAATAGGTTTAGGTAGCCAGAAACGACTCTACGAGCCCAGCCACAGACACCGCGTTCACCCAGTTCCGATGAACCGGCAACCGCAGACACAAATGTCTGGAGGTGGCATCTTCTCCAGGTGGTGGGAGACGGCAAATAGCCCTCCAAATCTCACATTCTCTGCTGGGCCATAGTCTGTGGGTATGAGGCGAGCCCACAGCCCCTTCCAAAACACACAGTGACAGTGGGTTCTGTCACAGGAATCCCTCCTGCCGAGCAATTGTCTGGTCCCGGTGGAGGGGTAGGAGAAGCCATCCCCACCGGGAGAAGACAGTGATTATTGCTAACAGCTGCTAAGTAAGAGAATCCGGCAGGCTGGTTGTAGCCAAGTGGATCAATCGATCAACTTGGTACATTCAGCCTGCCCACTAACAGTTGGAATCTTGGCCAGTTCAGCAGGAACTGTGTATGGCCTCCTTAAGACATTTTTAATTTCTACTTGTGTTTCTTGTAGAAGAATTAATCGATCGTCTCTAATGTTGCTGTCCTGGAAGATGTTTTGGGAAAGTAAAACCTGTCTCTTTGCCCTTCTAGATAGATCTTTGCACACTATCAAATATTCTATCTAATTAGTAATATCTAGTCTGCCTATTGTCGCAAAGTGGCCAAAGCAAGATACGTCTTCAGTTGGTATGGGTAGATAAGTGTCTTCAGTCTACAGAGCATTGTTTTATTCACAATAGAATCAGGAGATGTGCATTGTTTTCTGCAAAACACTGGCAATAATGCATTGTTTGAAAGTTAATATTATCAGATTCAAATAATATGCACTTATCACAAAGTCATTTTGCAGTCATTAACCACTTCAGCACCGGAAGATTTTTTTTTTTTCAAATCTTTATTTATAAGACGGGTAGAGACACACGAAATACAACATTTCAAATTCATATATGGAAAAGATACTATCATATAGAATGAGCTGAGAAACATAACTTGACATAGATGGGAGTTGCAATTATAAAGAGAAAACCATAACCTTTGGCACTTTAAACAATTCCATCTGTAACCTCTAGCCACTCCAAAATGGGGAAACGTATTAAGTGTAATCAACTCTACCCTTAGCTGTGACAGCGGGTATCTTACGTCTGAAGGGATCACTTGGACCACCGAGTGGTTCTGTGAATCTTGCTCCCCTTTTTTCTTTTTCCAGTTTAGTGTAGGAGCAGAGCAGTACAGGCCCACGGGGAACCAAATAGCCCCCCATGTACCCACACTTAGAACGACAAGGATGAGAAACAGAGAAAGGAAAATGAAAGGAAGGGTAGAAGGCAAGAGGGTAGGGGAGGGGAGGGAGGCCAGAGGGAATGGGGAGGAAGGGAGGGGAAGATGGGGCACAGGGAGGCAGCGAGTGTACCCATCTCCGGACATGAGCACGGACTGGTACAGCCGACAGGCACCCATAGTCCAATTCGACCATTAGTCATTCGGTAGTGGGACAGTTTTAATCTGGTGTATCACCCTCCAAAAGGGCACGACCTTCGTGTGAGAAGATGAAAATATTCCAAATGGACCACGTCTTGGTGAACCGTTCGTTTTGATGGCATGCCGTGAGGATGAGATCCTCCATTTTTAAAATTTCCTCCACTTTTCTAAGCCATAGACTAATAGGTGGAAATTGTGTGGATTTCCAATACAAGGGAATACAGGCCTTAGCCGCGTCTAATAGGTGAGGGATTAGTGATTTTTTATACGCTTTACATGGGATGTTAGAGGCATGGAGCAGGAAAAGGGCCGGGTCTGCCAGAATGGGGCGTTCAGTGAACTTCTGTACCGTATGCTGAATGGTCTTCCAAAACTGTCCCAAAATGGGACAGGTCCAGAAGATGTGGAGAATCGTTCCTCTTTCTCTCTGGCATCTCCAGCAATGGTCTGAGGAAGAGGGAAAGATCTTTTGTAGCTTCATAGGGGTATTGTACCATCTGGTGACTATTTTGTAGTTGGTCTCTTGTGTCTTTGTGCAAATTGAGGATCTATATGTGAAGTGAAGGATATTTTGTTTTTGACGCGTCGTGAAGGCACACTGCAAATCCCTTTCCCACGCATCTATGCAACGTAGGTGATGGCCATCTGGTGGCGTAATCAGCAATTGATAGGTGGCCGATAAGGTGTGGGACAACATCCTCCTATGAACAATAGGTCTCCAAAGTGGTCAGAGTTTGATCGGGGCTACCGGGTAAGGATATTGATTCAAGGAAGTGACAAAGTTGAAGGGCCCTCCAATAGTCTAAGTGAAAGAGACCGTCTGGGTTCATAAGATGGAAAAATCCCGCCGTCTTCAGGGAGCAAAAGATGGGATCTGTGTATCCCGGAACAAACTCTGGGGTACCCAATATCGGGCGGAGTGGGGAATCTAATGACGTAAGGCTAGAGCGTGTAAAGAGAGTCGAGCATATTCGCGTGGTTGTACCTATCAGGGGGTGATTCTTCACATCTCTTGGCAGTGAGTTATGACACCAAAAGGCCCTGTTCAGGGGTATCTCACACTGGGTCTGTTCAAGATGGGTCCATAATTTTGTGGAGTGGTGACGGTTCCAATCAATAAGTCTGGTCAGATGAGTCGGCCGGTGGTATTTGCGGAGGTCTGGCACTGCCAATCCTCCATATAGCTTGGGCAACGTAAGCTGTCTTCTGTTAATTCTAGGCCTTTTATGGGTCCATATGAAGTCGAAGAACAGAGCTCTGGTCTGGTCAAAGTAACTAGAGGGGATTGGGATCGGGAGGTCTTGGAGAAGATATGCACAGTATGCAGAAACAGCTCCATTGACAGGGCGAAAAGGAGCGGAGATAAGGGGCACCCCTGGAGTGTTCCGTTCTTAATCTCAAAGGAGTCTGATAGAACCCCGTTGGCTCGGACACGTGCCGAGGGGTCACCATAGATCGAGTTTATCCAACGTAGCATGGTGTTGCCCATACCTATATGTTTCAGAACAGAGGTCAAGAATTGCCAGCTCACCCTGTCAAAGGCCTTCTCCGCGTCCGTGCTTAAGAAAATGCAGGGGATCTTATTCTTATTAACCACATGTAGGAGGTTAAGGACTTTGATTGTGTTGTCCCTAGCCTCTCTGGTCGGAACAAATCCAACTTGGTCTAGATGGATCAGTGAAGGAAGATAAAGTTGGATCCTGGTAGATAGTAATTTCGTGAACATTTTTAGATCTGTGTTGAGTAGGGAAATCGGTCTATAGTTCCCACAGGCGGTAGGATCTTTGCCCCGGAAGATTTTACCCCCTTCCTGACGAGAGCATTTTTTGCGATTCGGTACTGTGTCGTTTTAGCTGACAATTGCGCAGTGGTGCGACGTTGTACCCAAACAAAATTGATGTGCTTTTTTTCACCACAAATATAGCTTTCTTTTGGTGGTATTTGATCACCTCTGCGGTTTTTATTTTTTGCGCTATAAACAAAAAAAGAGCGACAATTTTGAAAATAAAAACAATATTTTTTACTTTTTGCTATAATAAATATCCCCGAAAAATAAAAATATCTAAAAAAACGAATTTCTTTCTCAGTTTAGGCCGATATGTATTCTACATATTTTTGGTAAAAAAAAAAAAATTGCAATAAGCGTATATTGATTGGTTTGCGCAAAAGTTATAGTATATACAAAATAGGGGATAGATTTATGGCATTTTTATTATTATTTTTTTTTATTAGTAACGGCAGCGATCTGAGATTTTTATCGTGACTGCGACATTATGGCGGACACAGCGGACACTTTTGACACTGTTTTGGGACCATTGTCATTTATACAGCGATCAGTACTATAAAAATGCACTGATTATTGTGTAAATGACACTGGCAGGGAAGGGGTTAAACACTAGGGGGCAATCAAGGGGTTAAGTGTGTCCTAGGGAGGTGTTCTGACTGTAGGGGGGATGGGCTACCACTGACACGACAGCGATCACTGCTCCCGATGAGAGGGAGCAGTGGATCTCTGTCGTGTTGCTAGGCAGAACAGGGAAATGTCTTGTTTACAAAGTCATCTCCCCGTTCTGCCCCTCCTCACCGCAATCGCGGGCCGCCGGCAAACATCGAGTTCCCGGGACCCGCGGCGTGCGGCAGGCGCGCGTGTTCCCAAATAGGCAGCAAAATCAAAGGGACATACAAGTACGCCCATTTGCCTGCCTGTGCCATTCTGCCAACATACATCTGTGTGTGGCGGTCGGCAAGCGGTTAAGGGTAACCAACATTCTTCCAAAATTCATATTGCTTACTTTTTTATTCAAACTTAGGTTCATTAAAGAAGGAGAATAACTACCGTATTTATCGGCGTATAACACACACTTTTTCCCCCTTAAAATCAGGGGAAAATCGTGGGTGCGTGTTATACGCCGATCCCCCGCCGATCGTGAGCCTTTTGGCGGCTTTAGGCCTCTTTCGGCCGTTCTCGGCGGCTCTCGGCCATTCTCGGCGGCTTTCGCCGGGTCTCGCAGTCCCGCGTGAGTCGCCGAAAGCCACCAAGAGCGGCCGAGTGCATCCAAAAGCCGCTGAGAACGGCCGAAAGCGCCCAAGAGCCATCGAGAATGGCGGCGCCAATTTTAAATGGCAGTGTACTGACAAGTCTGCAAATGACACAGGGGCAAGGCTGCAGATGGACACTGACATGCGCTGCTATGATGGACAAGGCTATACTGACACTGACAAGGCTGCAGATGGACACTGACAAGGCTACACTGACACTGACAAGGCTGCAGATGGACACTGACAAGGCTGCATTGATGGGCATTTAAACGTTTTTTTCCTTAAACTTCCCTCCTAAAAGTTTTTTTCCTTAAAATTCCCTCCTAAACTTGGGGTGCGTGTTATACGCCGGAGTGTGTTATACGCCAATAAATACGGTATTTGATGAATTCTTATTTGTCATTGAGGCAATTAAAAATAATAAAAATACATGACTATTGAATAATCTTTTTGCATATTGTCTCAGCCAAGGAGTATCTTTACACGCCCAATTTATCTGTTAAAACCTGTGGCTGGTGAGAGGCAGGAATGAGATTCACCAGAAAAATAATGGAAAATGGGGAATCCTGAAAGGAACACCAGTCCACTATGATTCTAGACATATCAGTTTTATTTGTCACATTTTCTACTAGCTCCACTATTTGGTGCATCCTAATGCCGGCCATACACGGTTCGAATTTCAAAAGAATTTTCTTTTGAAAATTGTAGCTAAGAATTTTCGTACGAATTTCGCACCATTAGTGGGCTGCAGCAACGGCTGATTTTCATGCGGCAATCAAATTTAAGGAATCAGACATGTTGGAAATTTTTAGAAAAACAAACGATTTTCTAATCAATGATGGGAGAATCGTGCGAGAAATGTAATAAGAAAAGAAAATTTACGGAGAGAAAAGCAGATTCCCGGCCACGAAAGTTCTTTTCTGTAGCAACATGAGGTGAAATTGAAGGCTTGGTCGGCCGAATTTCGAAAATTAATGGTGGCATCATCGGATCACAAAAAAACGAACTTTCTGCTTTTGAAAAGAAAATTTGTTCGAAATTCGACCATGTATGGCCTGCTTTATATTTTGTATTTATCTAGGGAAAAAAAAGATGTGTATGGCGAATATGTCAGTCTCAATGCAAACCCTTTAGGTCCCTAAACCTAGTCAGAACACCAAATGTTATGATCTTGGTTTTATGAAAACGTGTGTTGTCAGGGGAAATTTAATGCTGAGTGTTCCTTTTCAGGGATTTTTTTAAAAGATCTTGAACAGTGTCTTTACCAGAATTGTAATTTTGTTGACTTATACCAAACACCTTCAACACATTTTATGGCTACTTGGCCTCTTTGTCAGGTATGGTGCATCAATTTTTCACTGTCAGTTTAACCACTTCAGCCCCGGAAGATTTGGCTGCTCAATGACCAGAGTACTTTTTGCGATACGGCACTGCATCGCTTTAACTGACAATTGCGCGGTCGGGCAAGGTTGCACCCAAACAAAATTGACGTCCTTTTTTTCCCACAAATAGAGCTTGCTTTTGGTGGTATTTGATCACCTTTGCGGTTTTTATTTCTTTCCGCTATAAACAAAAAAAGGCCGACAATTTTGAAAAAAACACAATATCGTTTACTTTTTACTATAATAAATATCTCACATTTTTTATCAAAAAAACAATTTTTTTCCTCAGTTTAGGCCGATATATATTCTTCTACATATTTTTGGTAAAAAAAAATTGCAATAAGCGTATATTGATTGGTTTGCGCAAAAGTTATAGCGTTTACAAAATAGGGGATAGATTTATGGCATTTTGATTTTTTTTTTTTTACTAGTAATGGCACCGATCTGCTATTTTTATCGGGACTGCAACATTATGGCAGACACATCGGACACTTTTGACACATTTTTGAAACCATTGACAATTAAACAGCAATCAGTGCTATAAAAATGCACTGTTTACTGTGTAAAGGGAGGGGGTTAACACGAGGGGGCGATCAAGGAGTTAACTGTGTTCCCTATGTGTGTGTTCTAACTGTGGGGGGGTGGGACTGTTTACACACACAGATCCCGGGTCTCGTTCTGTCACGAGCGATCGCGGGAGCCCAGCGCTCATCGTGCTCGTCGGGCACTCGCATCGGGGTCCGGCACATCCTGTGGGCACGCGAGGCCCTAGTGGCCAAAAGGCGAAACGTCGCTTCGCCCAGCCATGCCATTCTGCCGCAGTAAAACTGCGGCGGCTGGTCGGCAAGCGGTTAACCACTTCAGCCCCGGAAGGATTTACCCCCTTCCTGACCAGAGCACTTTTTACAATTTGGCACTGCGTCGCTTTAACTGCTGATTGCGCGGTCATGCAATGCTGTACCCAAATTAAATTTGCGTCCTTTATTCCCACAAATAGAGCTTTCTTTTGATGGTATTTGATCACCTCTGCCGTTTTTATTTTTTGCGCTATAAACGGAAAAAGACCGAAAATTGTGAAAAAAAATATATTTTCTACTTTTTTTTGTTATAAAAAAAATCCAATAAACTCAATTTTAGTCATACATTTAGGCCAAAATGTATTCGGCCACATGTCTTTGGTAAAAAAAAATGTCAATAAGCGTATATTTATTGGTTTGCGCAAAAGTTATAGCGTCTACAAACTAGGGTACATTTTCTGGAATTTACACAGCTTTAAGTTTATGACTGCCTATGTCATTTCTTGAGGTGCTAAAATGGCAGGGCAGTACAAACCCCCCCCCCAAATGACCCCATTTTGGAAAGTAGACACCCCAAGGAAATTGCTGAGAGGCATGTTGAGCCCACTGAATATTTTTTTTTTGTCCCAAGTGATTGAATAATGACAAAAAAAAAAAATTACAAAAAGTTGTCACTAAATGATATATTGCTCACACAGGCCATGGGCATATGTGGAATTGCACCCCAAAATACATTCAGCTGCTTCTCCTGAGTATGGGGATACCACATGTGTGGGACTTTTTGGGAGCCTAGCCGCGTACGGGGCCCCGAAAACCAAGCACCGCCTTCAGGATTTCTAAGGGCGTACATTTTTGATTTCACTCCTCACTACCTATCACAGTTTTGAAGGCCATAAAATGCCAAGATGGCACAAAACCCCACCAATGGACCCCATTTTGGAAAGTAGACACCCCAAGCTATTTGCTGAGAGGCATGTTGAGTCCATAGAATATTTTATATTTTGACACAAGTTGCGGGAAAGTGACAATTTTTTTTTTTTTGCACAAAGTTGTCACTAAATGATATATTGCTCAAACATGCCATGGGCATATGTGGAATTACACCCCAAAATACATTCTGCTGCTTCTCCTGAGTACGGGGATACCACATGTTTAGGACTTTTTGGGAGCCTAGCCGCGTACGGGGCCCCCGAAAACCAAACACCGCCTTCAGGATTTCTAAGAGCGTAAATTTTTGATTTCACTCCTCACTACCTATCACAGTTTTGAAGGCCATAAAGTGCCAAGATGGCACAAAACCCCCCCAAATGACCCCATTTTGGAAAGTAGACACCCCAAGCTATTTGCTGAAAGGCATGTTAAGTCCATGGAATATTTTATATTTTGCCACAAGTTGCAGGAAAATGACAAACTTTTATTTTTTTGCACAAAGTTGTCACTAAATGATATATTGCTCACACAGGCCATGGGCATATGTGGAATTACACCCAAAATACATTCTGCTGCTTCTCCTGAGTACAGGGATACCACATTTGTGGGACTTTTTGGGAGCCTAGCTTCATACGAGGCCCCGAAATCCAATCACCGCCTTCAGGATTTCTAAGGGCGTAAATTTTTAATTTTAGTCCTCTCTACCTATCACAGTTTCGAAGGCCATAAAATGCCAAGATAGCACAAAACCCCCCAAAATGACCCCATTTTGGAAAGTAGACACCCCAAGCTATTTGCTGAGAGGCATGGTGAGTATTTTGCAGGTCTCATTTGTTTTTGAAAATGAAGAAAAGACAAGAAAAATTTATTTTTTTTTATTTTTTCAATTTTCAAAAGTTTGTGACAAAAAGTGAGGTCTGCAAAATACTCACTATACCTCTCAGCAAAAAGCTTGGGGTGTCTATTTTCCAAAATGGGGTCATTTGGGGGGGTTTTACCATCTGGGCATTCCATGGCCTCCGAAACTGTGATAGGCAGTGAAGAGTGAAATCAAAAATTTACGCTCTTAGAAAGCCTGAAGGCGGTGCTTGGTTTTCGGGGTCCCGTACGCGGCTAGGCTCCCAAAAAGTCCTAAACATGTGGTATCCCCGTACTCAGGAGAAGCAACAGAATGTATTTTGGGGTGTAATTTCACATATTCCCATGGCATGTTTAAGCAATATATCATTTAGTGACAACTTTGTGCAAAAAAAAAAAATAATTGTCTTTTTCCCGCAACTTGTGTCACAATATAAATTATTCCATGGCCTCTCAGCAAATAGCTTGGGGTGTCTACTTTCCAAAATGGGGTTATTTGAACTGTCCTGGCATTTTATGCACAACATTTAGAAGCTTATGTCACACATCACCCACTCTTCTAACCACTTGAAGACAAAGCCCTTTCTGACACTTTTTGTTTACATGAAAAAAATATTTTTTTTTGCAAGAAAATTACTTTGAACCCCCAAACATTATATATTTTTTTAAAGCAAATGCCCTACAGATTAAAATGGTGGGTGTTTCATTTTTTTTTTCACACAGTATTTGCGCAGCGATTTTTCAAACGCATTTTTTTTGGGAAAAAACACACTTTTTTAAATTTTAATGCACTAAAACACACTATATTGCCCAAATGTTTATAGAAATAAAAAATATGATCTTAGGCCGAGTACATGGATACCAAACATGACATGCTTTAAAAACTTAATACATTTTTAAAAGCATTTAAAAGCCTTTATAGGTTACCACTTTAGATTTACAGAGGAGGTCTACTGCTAAAATTACTGCCCTCGATCTGACCTTCACGGTGATACCTCACATGCATGATGCAATTGCTGTTTACATTTGACGCCAGACCGACGCTTGTGTTCGCCTTTGCGTGAGAGCAGGGGGGGGACAGGGGTGCTTTTTTTTTTTTTTTTTAATTATTTTTTTGCTTTTTTATCTTATTTTTAAACTGTTCCTTTCATTTTTATTTTTTTTAATCATTTTTATTGTTATCTCAGGGAACGTAAATATCCCCTATGATGGCAATAGGTAGGGACAGGTACTCTTTTTTGAAAAAATTGGGGGTCTATTAGACCCTAGATCTCTCCTCTGCCCTCAAAGCATCTGACCACACCAAGATCGGTGTGATAAAATGCTTTCCCAATTTCCCAATGGCGCTATTTACATCCGGCAAAATCTAAGTCATGAAATGCTCGTAGCTTCCGGTTTCTTAGGCCATAGAAATGTTTGAAGCCATTCTGGTCTCTGATCAGCTCTATGGTCAGCTGGCTGAATCACCGGCTGCATTCTCAGGTTCCCTGTTGGGACAGGAGAGCCAGAGAAAAACATGGAAGACGGTGGGGGGGGGGTGGTCATTCCCTCCCATTGCTTGTAAAAGCAGTCTAGAGGCTAATTAGCTGCTAGGATTGCTTTTACATGAAAGCCGACCGCTGGCTGAAAAGAATGATACCAAGATGATACCTAAACCTGCAGGCATCATTCCGGTATAACCACTCAAAGTCCAGCAACATAACAGTACGTTACTGGTCCTTGTTGGGCATATATTGTAAACTTTTTTTTCATGCAGCCTGTGGGCTGAACGAAAAAAAGATATTGATCGGTGGGTATGCCCACCATTAGAATACCTCCCTTCATCCACCCACTTCTAATGATGGGCATACATGCACCGTTTATGTATGCCGAAGCATGGGGGCATCCTCCCGCAAAAGGCAGGAGCAAATCGCTCCTCCACCCACTGCTGAACAAGCAGTGCAATAGAACAATTTTATATTTTTTTTGTGTATTTTTTTTTTTTTTGACTTTTTTTTTTATAACTGTAACTTTTGAAACTGTAAAGGTTCCAGGTTTGGGTCTCTCAAAATGCGATGGCATCTTGGGAGACCCTGTGAAAGTGTGTCCTAGTCTGTGCAGTGCTGTACCCTACGCTAAAACTCAACTAGTGTATGGTAGCGTTCAAAACATTCACCAATGCAAAGACCAGGATTGCCAGGACAGGAGGGACAATAATACCGGGTGTCACGCCTAAATCCACGCTTTCTGCAGACACGACATACTCTGGAGGACATAAGGAAAATGCCTCTCATGCAGCCGGCCTACTGCATTTGGTTGGGGAAGGTGAGGTGGAGCACCGTCTGGAAACAGAAGGGCTCTGACGATCTCTTCCTGGAATTTAAGGAAGGATCCAGTCCGTCCTGAAGCTCTGTATAGCACATGAGTGTTCAGCAAAGCCAATTGAAATAAGTATACAGACAATTTTTTGTACCAGCGTCTGGCCTTACGGGCAATTAGGTATGGCGCCAACAACTAATCGTTGAGGTCCACCCCTCCCATATTTTGGTTATATTCGTGGACACAGAGGGGTTTCTCCACAACACCAGTCGCCGTAGTAATTTGGACCGTCGTGTCTGCATGAAGGGAGGTAAGAACGAAAACATTCTTATTGTCCCTCCAATAAGTGGCCTCTTGGTACGCATACGTCCTTTTTTCCTTCTGTTTTTGTCCTGCACTTCCGGCATCGGCAGACGGCTGTGGAACGCACGCCGCTCACACTGCATTGTCTGCGGCTTCTCACGTGGAGTCAGCCGGCAGAGTGCTGTTTGTTTTTACCTTTGAATTTTATTTATTCTTTTCATTTGTTGTAAGCTTGAGCTTAATAAATTTATATTCGGAATTACACTATGAGGCTCTTCTCTTCTCCCTGCACATGGTAACTGGTCCGGATGGATGTCCTTTGAAAACGATCTGGTGACACGAGTGGAAAATAGGTGGTGAGGGGGACACCGACCGATTGGATCATCAGATTCACATCTACATGCTCATTACCCCTGCAGGGGTTGGGCGCTCTGGTGAGTGGGGGCACTAGAGGGGACTCCACACAGGACAGTATACAATCACTGGGACGGACTTACCTGTAACCTTTGAAGATGCACTAGCCTGTTGCACAAGAACTGTTTACTGAACGATAGACTTAATATTCACGTCATTTTTTGTTTTTGTGTTGTTTTTTGGAAAAAAAATTTTGTGGTTACTTGGACTTTACATTTTTTCTTTTTCTTTTTTTCTTTTTTTCTTTTTTTCTTTTTGGCTTTTTTTCATTTTTTTCAACACATTTTTTTAAATATTTTTTCACATTTTATCCAATACCATTTAGCTACATCAGTATATACACTTATTTATAGTGGGCAACAGTGTGTTTGTCCTCCTTCTTAGGTATAACTCACTTATACCTTTCATTGTATATATATTAATATTTTTTGTGGATTTTGAAAACCACTTTTTATACACACCTGATTGATCATTCACTTTTATTATTGCTTGGAGTTCTATTTATTATTTCATGTATTATTTTTATTTTTCACCTTGGGCAGTCTGCACATTTTTGTGACTATTTTCAGCACTTATATTTATTTTTCAAACAGTATTTACACCGTGTTACACTCTTCACCCATTTATAATTGGGGTAAAACGCTTCCCTTGTGGTAGTAGTTTGTTTATAGTTTATTTATTTATTTTACACTAGTGAACAGCGCCAATCCCCTATTTCTTCAGATTTTATATGTATAGCCTGTGGCCCTGTCACAGAGCTTATACATCTTGACCCCGTATCTGGCACGCTTGCTGGGAAGGTACTGTTTGAATGACAAGCGGCCAGAAAATTTAATCAGGGACTCAACGCAGACAACTTGATGGGGAGTAAACAAGTCTGCAAAATGTTGGTTGAAGTGGTTTACGAGGGGGCGAATTTTGTAGAGCCGATCGTATTCAGTGTCTCCACGAGGACGACAGAGTTCATTGTCGTTGAAGTGCATGAACCGCAAAATCTGCTCGTATCGTGCCCTGGCCATGGAAGCAGAGAACAAGGGCATATGGTGAATTGGGTCAGTGGACCAATATGACTGCAACTCACTCTTTTTGGTTTTGCCCATGTTGAGGGAAAGGCCCAGAAAGATCTTAAATTTGGAGACCGTAATTGGTCTCAAATCTCTGGCAAGGGAGGACTGGGGAATAGTGGCGATGTGTTGACCAGCGTATAAATTGCTTTGGTCCACAATAGATCTATAGAGATCTTCGGTGAAAAACAGTGAATAAAAATCCAGTGGCGTAAAATCAACTGTTTCCACCTGAATTTCGGGTTGGCCAGTGAATGGGGGCAATACGGGTGCTGCAGAAGTGGTGGGTACCCAATTCGGATTGGCGAATGCAGCAGGAAGGGCACTATGGGCCCGACGGGCCTGTGTTCGTCTTCTTGGTGGCAGCGGGACCCTACTAGTGCTTGCCACCTCACCAGCTTGAACTGCACTTATGGGACTCGCCACGTCACCACGTGATACTGCAGTGCTGGATATACGACCAGGGTGTACTAGGCCGCTGGTGCTTGCCAGTTCACCAGAAGGAATAGTGGCTCTAGTACTTCTCTGCTCCATACGAGGGACCTGCGGTTCTTGCACTTCAAGGACAGAAGAAGAATTTCGTGGTCTGGTACGCCTGACCCTAGCAGGGACCACAACTCCGTCGTCAGAGCTATCTGTCATGGAGCCGCTGTCCTCTACAGGATCGTATTCTGAGCCTGAACTTGACAGATGAGTGACTTCCTCTTCACTATCTGTCATGCTCAGAAACGTGTAGGCCTCTTCACTAGTGTACCTTCGATTTGCCATTTGGGCTCTAAATTTAGGGGTACACTAGTGAGACTCACAGGCAAAAAAGCTCCTGACTGTCAGCGACTGATTCAAAACGCTACCAAAAAACTGTTAGCGATCGCAGGAATCAGGCCTGACTCTGCGAACGCTGCAGTTATGTGTGCTTAGTGTTTTGTGACAGTTATCGATCGATACTGCACTTGGGTGGGCTGGGCTGGGCTGGGCCGAGGTGGTGCTAGCAGGTATCTGGGCTGATCCCGCTAACACTGCGTTTTTTTGGGGGACCCTAAACTGCTGGGGAGTATAGATCTGATCGGATCAGATATCGATCCGTTCAGATACTATAGCACTAAGGGAGGTGTATGCTGCGTGCGTGGGTGTTAGCGGTACTGGCGCTAACCTGACGCTGCCTGGGGCGACGCAGACCTTATCTGACCTTAAAAACGTAACTTATATTACTGCCGGGCGATCAGGGGGTTAAACCTTTATAAGGTAATAAACGGCGGGTGCCCTAAAACTATAATAAACTATAATAAACAAACCAACTAACCAGCGTCACCCGTAACAATTTTATGGTGATCACAGGTGAAAGGGTTAACTAGGGGGCAATCAAGGGGTTAAAACCTTTAGTAGGTAGTATATGGGGGTCCCTGTCGCTATAAAACACTGACGGCGAACCTATATACTTACCTCCCTAACTAGCGTCACCTGTGTCACTAATACAGCGATCAGAAAAACGATCGCTTAGTGACACTGGCGACGGGGGGTGATCACGGGGTAAAACTTTATTAGGGGGGGTTAGGGGGGTACCCTAGACCTAAAGGGGGGTGCCCCAGACCTAAAGGGGGCTAACCTAACTGCCCTAACACTTATAACTGTCACAAACTGACACCAATGCAATAATCAGAAAAAAAAAACTGCTATTGGTGTCAGTGTGACAGGGGGTACAGGGGGGGGGGTGATCGGGGGGTGACTGGGGGGTGACAGGGGGGTGACAAGTGTGCCTGTGTGTTCTACTGTTAGTGTAGTGTTGGTGCAAACTTACTTGGATGTCTTCTCTCCTCGGCGCCGGAACGAAAAGACCGGCTCGAGGAGAGTGACATCACTTCCTCCGCTTCTGTTTACATTCGCAGAAGCCGAGGAAGCCCGTCATTGGCCAGGAGCGATTGCGAGGGGGGAGCCACGAATGAGTGGCCTCCCCCTCACCTTTGATTGCCCCTGACCTGAATCCGACCGCCGCAGGCACCGGGGGGGGTCCGATCGGACCCCCCACCCGCGGCAGGCAAGGACATACCTGTAAGCCCTTTTGCCTGCCCGTGCCATTCTGCCGACGTACATCGTCGTGTGGCGGTCGGCAAGTGGTTAAACATCACAATTTTTCATTACCGCTGGGCGCGCACATCAGCTCCGGGCACACGATGCAGGTGCGCGCGTGCCCCTAGTGGCCAAAAGAAGAAGTGATGTAACGTCGATTTGCCCAGCTGAGCCAAACTAACGCAGTAAAACTGCGGCGGCTGGTTGGCAAGCGGTTAATGAGCAGTGAGACGTAAAACTCAAGAGTATGCATTTTCGTCAGCAGCCTGACTTCACTGGCTACAGGTTTGTTCTGGATCAGTGACTTACTAGATAGTGAAACAAGAATATCAGGGCCACGAAAGAATAAAATAGAGAAGTGGTCCCATGGGAATGTCACCCCTGACACCCATTTATTTTATAAATATTATTAATAGAGGGCTATGATAATTGTTAAGTACATGACTCGCTATGGCTGCTTTGCTGGTTCTTTCTGTTTTGTATTTCAGGTGACAAGCTGCCTGCTGTTGCTAGGAAGATTTACCTCAGGTGCTGAGCACTGGATTAGTGACAAATCCTTTGGCGGGAAACAACTAGCCAATGATTGTAACCTTTTACTGATATCCTCTCCTGTCACTGGGCGGAGTCAGCATTTACCTCAGTTCTGTCAGCTGGACTCACCTCTGGAGTCTCCTCAGCCTTCCTTCTGGACCTTTTGACCTGCTCTCAGCCCAGAATGGATCATATTCTACTTCATGAACTACTTCAAAGGACTAATTCCCCTGGAAAAAGGCTTGCCTCAGTCAATTGATTTTTTTATTATTTTTTTGTTTTTTGTTTTTCCCACCTCAGTTTTCACTGGTGACAGCTGTATCTTCACTTACATCTGTGGGCCCTGTGCCTGTATTGTGCCTCTCATTCCTGAAGTGCCAGGGATACGCTATATACTGATGGTAATAGGTTACCTGTTAAAAAGAAAATACTAATGCGCTACCAAAAAACAAGTGTATTGATGGCAAATAAAGTGCGTGATAAAAAAGTGCTTAATGGAATATAAAAAGCGGCTAAACTTCTGTAGTGTTGCCAACACCCCTAAGTATGTGTATAAATAATGAAGTAGCGCTAATTAATAAACAAATCGATAAAGTGCTAAATAGGCAAAAAAATATATATATAAATTAATCTCTCCAAGTGCAACTCATTAAGAGTGACTCATAAATATGTGTTCAATATAAAATCTTATAAAGTGCATCCCATCAAATTAATATACAAATACACGTTTGTTCAATAAAATCCAATAAAGTGCATCACATCAAAATAGACTTAAAATAAATAATTCCGTGAGAATAGTCAAATTATAATAAAGAGCATCCAAAGAAATCAGGTGATTCGGAGAGATGATCAGTCTCTAATTAAGAGTGTAGATAAAGGTAATCCTATGTGGACAAATAGAGATGAGGGGGAAAGGGACGAATGTGGGAGTCCAATTTACAGATGTAAGATGGTAATGGTAACTTTCTACAATCCTCCACCAGTGATGCTAGCCTCTCACCGTATGGATAGACCCCAACGGGTCTAATGATGCATCGATAAACGACCAGACTGTTGCTGAATCTTCCTCAATGGATCCAAGGAATCACTGCAGCTTTTCTCCAGTCTCTGCAATCTTTTCCTAGAGGAATGTGTCTCCCAATAAAGGTAAAAAAGAAGACTCTCCATAGTGTAGTAAATTTAAAAACATTGTTCTTTGTATTTATTTAAAAAGATCTTTAGCAATTAAAATGATCTTTCACAATTAAAAATGGCATAGACAAGCCAGGCAGCAGAAAAATGTTTCAAACAATGTAAGGACTTCCAATCACTGCCGTAACCAGATGTGACGTCACGAAGCTCCTCCCGACGCGTTACGTCACAACACACGTGATTTCATCAAGGATACCTTGGGGTAATAGGTTCCCTGAGGCCAGCCATGGAACTTTTCATCCACCTGTAGGCAGACCTGGACCTGAGGCAAGATCATAGAAGCATCACATCACCACTGGGGCTTTACAGGGACCAGAAGAAGAGGACCGCAGACTCAAAGTGTCAGCGCACAGGCCGACAGGACAGAAGCTACCGTGAAAGAATATGCAGGATAAGGAGGCCCTACTCAGACACCCACAGCGCCACTGTTCCTGCCATCGTGAGCCAGGTAGGCAGCAGGTCTGAAGCAGCGGCCATGGGCCGACAGCTTGATCAACACCTCTACAACAGGACCCTCATCATCACAGATTAGGGATGATGATGATGATCCAGCTGTAGAGGTTTCCTCTCATCATTGGCTTTTCTGAAGGTTTTATTTACTTTCTTCACAGGAATTAGGCTTTTTAGGGCTTGTAAGTTTTAAATCTGTGAATGAGTTGTCCAATATTGTGTTTTTACATATATTTTTCCCACTTTGTATATTAGGAAAAGTTAAAGAGCCGTACACATACAGTACACAGTGTGTCACAGAACATGACATGTAGACATGATAGTGTTTTAAAATTTTCAAAAGAATTTTGTGAAGTGAGGATCCTGCCTCCATATGTTTATTTAGGTTATCACCTCTAGCTGTGATTCCTGAAGAATCCAATGAGTTTAACCATTTGTCAGTTCCTAATGCCGCGTACACACACGAGCGGACTTCTTGTCGGACTGAACTCCGAAGGACTTTTCAACGGAGTTCTGACAAAACGGGCTTGCCTACACACGATCCCACCAAAGTCCGACCGTTTCGAACGTGATGAAGTACAACCGGATATAAAAAAAGGAAGTTCAATAGCCAGTAGCCAATAGCTGCCCTTGCGGCATTTTCGGTCCGTCGGGCTAGCATACAGGCGAACGGGTTTTTCGATAGGAATCGAGTCCGTCGTAAAGATTTGAAACATGTTCTATTTCTAAGGTCCATCAGATTTTTCGACAGAAAAGGTCAGATGAGCCTCCTGCATCGTTGTCCAGTCAGGACTAGAGAAGACACTTAGAACTAAGTGTGCAGAGAAACCTACCTCACAGCTTTATGAGCATTTGGTCTATGTGTCTCTCCCACCTCTAGATAAGCTCTGGTCTCGCTGGCAGCTTGATATACCCTCGCTGGACAATGATGATTGGGATGATGTTTGGGATCTCCCCTTCCGCTCCTTAGTTTCTATGCGGGATCGGCTGATCCAATTTAAAATAGTGCATAGAGCGTACTTTACTCCACATAGACTCCATCAAATGAACCCTACATGTCCATCGGAGTGTTGGAGATGTGGAATCTCCCCAGGAGATTTTTCTCATATTTTCTGGCACTGCCCTAAAATCCAGCGATATTGGAGTGAGGTACTTGACACGGTAAATAGAGTCGCATCGACTACATTGCCACGTGCCATGGAAATCTGTCTATTGCGGTTAATTGAAACACTTGTACCAACAGTGGCAAAACGTACACTGGTCGGGTTATTGCTATTTTATGCCCGGAAAAACATTGCCATGCGGTGGAAAAAGCCCACCCCCCCTTCATTGACACAATGGAAAAGTCTGGTCAATAATAACCTTCCTTTATATAAAGACACATACTTCAACAGAGGATGCCCGATGAAGTACGATAGAGTCTGGCGTACATGGTTGGAAGATGTGGAAACAGCTGTTTGAGACTTCAAACAATATGATGGGGGGGAAACAGTGAGAATTTATTGGTTACGATTGGAGAGAGGACTTAACGTCTTAGGTGACCTCTAAATAAACACAAGAAGAAGCGAACCATAGGTTAACTCATCATAAGATAAATAGCACAAATTATAATAGCTTGTCTTGCGATGTGTAGGAGATTCTGTATAAGCACCACAGATTTTTCTCTCTCTTTTAGTCGTTAAGTTGTATTTGTATTGTTTGTCTTGAAAAAGCAATAAAAAGAATTTAAAAAAAAAAAAGAAAAGGTCAGATGAAGCCCACACACGATCGGAATGTCCGACGGATTCGTTCATTCTGACCTTTTCTGCCGGAAAGTCCGCTCGTGTGTACGCGGCATAAGGGTTCATGTTCTTTATTGATCTAATTGTTGATAGCCTATTCTCATTGATATACCTAAATCTACAGTATATCAAGCTCTTTTTGTTATTAGATCATTTGGTCAGATGCCCTTTTAGTCAAATCTGACATTAATTTTTTTTGTTTATTCTCTGCTTTTGGTCAGAGGCTTGTAAGTCCCTGGTCATTCTCTTCTTGCTTCATTTATTTTCTTGATAAGCAACATGAAGATTCAATAGTGAAGCATTGGAAGGCTTTTGGTGTAGTTACATGATCTCCTTTGAGGCTCTGCCACAGAGATCTGCATTCTCCAATGCTCCTTCTCCTCTCAATTCAGTACAGGTCTCTGATTTTCTTTAACTAAATCACAATGCATTTCAGCTACAGTGCTGCAGAAATCTGCTTTGCAAAACACTGTTGCCTGGTAGGGCGTTTGTTCTCAAAGTCAGAGTCCAGTGAGCATGGGTAAAGTGATCCCCTGGTCTTCCAGTTTGATGGTATCAAGTCCATTTGGCTGCTGAATTACAGTTCTGCCTTGCTCCACATTTATTTCCTGGTGTTTCCTACAAAAAAAACACAGTATCTTTTCAGAACTAGTATACTGTTTATGTGATTTGGTTGTTCTTGGGCTTTTTGGTGTTTGTATCAGGCATTATAATAGTGGGCTGGGTGCTTCTCATCTCAGGTCTTAAATTCCCTTATTGGCATGTTGGTTTTGTTAGAAGGTAAAAGAGTATCTACTGGTTTTGGAGCAAATTTATTTCAACTTAAAATGTTAGCTCTATGTGGTAGGTGGAATTTGTTTTAGATAAGAATTTTCTAGTTGTCTACAGAATCTATTGAACGTGGTAATTTCTGGTCTGGCAAATATTGTTCAGCGTTTTGACCAGAATATTGTGTTTACATGGTATCCCTAAGAATATTGTTCACTTGGGCTCTTCCCTGTGGTTGTGGCTGTGGCACTTTGGAGCAAGCAGTTCAGCCGCCAGAGTCTCTTATTGATGAATGTTACAATAGAGTTTTTATGCAATTAATTGTCTAATGCCGCGTACACACGAGCGGACATTACGGCGGACTTTGCCCGGCGGACTTTTCGACGTACTTTCCGACGGACTTTCTGAATGAACGGACTTGCCTACACACAATCCACCAAAGTCCGTCGAATTCGTACGTGATGACGTACGACCGGACTACAACAAGGAAGTTCATAGCCCGTAGCCAATAGCTGCCCTAGCGTGGCTTTTTGTCCGTCGAACTAGCATACAGACGGCGGACTTTTCGACCGGACTCGATTTCAACGGATAAATTTTAAACAAGTTTCAAATCTAATTCCGTCCAACTTTTGAGAAAACAAAGTCCGCTGGAGCCCACACACATCGAATTGTCCGAGGAAATCCAGTCCGCCGGGCAAAGTCCGCCGTAATGTCCGCTCGTGTGTACGCGGCATAAGATATATGGTTCTTCCTGGTTCTTCATTTAATATTTCGGTTAAAGTAAGACATTTTCAGGGTAGCAAAACATTTAATAGCAGATGCTTTCTTTTGCTATGTTTCCAGTGTTTCGGGACACCGGTTACCCCAGCAGTGAGCAATGGCCTACAATGTCCTTAAAAACTGTTTTTTGCTTGCAGTTACAGTGCCTTGAAAAAGTATTCACCCCCTTGGCATTTTTCGTGTTTTGTTGCCTCATAAACTGGAATTAACATGGATTGTTTGAGGATTTGCATCACTTAATTTACAGAACATGCCCACAACTTTGACGATTTTTTTTATTTTTTATTGTGAAGCAAACAACAAATAGGACAAAATAACAGAAAAAAATCAATGTGCTATTCACCCCCCCTAAAATCAATACTTTGTAGAGCCACCTTTTGCGGCTATCACAGCTCTAAGTCACTTTGGATAAGACTCTATGAGCTTGTCACAGCTTACCACTGGGATTTTTGCTCATTCCTCCTTGCAAAACTGCTCCAGTTCCTTCAAATTGGATGGTTTGTGCTTGTGAACAGCAATCTTTAAGTCTGACCACAGATTTTTTATTGAATTGAGGTCTGGGCTTTGACTAGGCCATTCCAGCACATTTATGTTTCCACTCAAGTGTTGCTTTAGCAGTGTGTTTGGGGTCATTGTCCTGCTGGAAGGTGAACCTCTGTCCTAGCCTAAAATTACACACAGAGTGGTACAAGTTTTGCTCAAGAATATCCTTGTATTTAGCATCATCCATCTTTCCCTCAACTCTGACCAGTTTCCCAGTCCCGACTGCTGAAAAACATCCCCACAGCATGATGCTGCCACCACCATGTTTCACTGTGGGGATGGTGTTCTTTGGGTGATGTGATGTGTTGGGTTTGGCCAGACAACGTTTTCTTTGATGGCCAAAAATTTCAATTTTAGTCTCATAAGACCAGAGCACCTTCCCCCATACATTTTGGGAGTCTCCCACATGCCTTTTCGCAAACTCAAAATGTGCCATTTTGTTTTTTGCTGAAAGTAATGGCTTTCTTCTGGCCACTCTGCCATAAAGCCCAACTCTATGGAGCGTACGGCTTATTGTCATCCTATGTACAGATACTCCAGTCTCTGCTGTGGAACTCTGTAGCTCCTCCAGGGTCACCTTAGGTCTCTGTGCCTCCTCCCCAATTAATGCCCTCCTTGCCCGGTCCGTGAGTTTTGATGTGCAGCCGTCTCTTCACAGGTTTGCTGTTGTGCCATGTTCTTTCCATTTGGTTATGATAGATTTGATGGTGCTCCTAGGGATCATCAAAGATTTGGATATTTTTTTATAACCTAACCCTGACTTGTACTTCTCAACAACATCGTCCCTTACTTGTTTGGAGAGTTCCTTGGTCTTCATGGCAGTGTTTGGTTACTGGTGCCTCTTGCTTAGGTGTTGCAGCCTCTGGGGCCTTTCAAAAAGGTGTGTATATGTAATTGTGTATATGTAATGACAAATCACGTGACACTTAGATTGCATACAGGTGGACATCATTTCACTAATTATTTGACGTCTGAAGGTAATTGGTTGCACCAGAGCTTTTTTTGGGCTTTATAACAAAGGGGGTGAATACATACGCACATGCCAATTATCAGTTTTTAATTTCTGAAAAATAGTTTTATGTATATATTTTTCTAATTTTACTTCACCAACTTAGACTATTGTGTTCTGATCTATCACATATAATTCAGATTAAAAAAAAAATGAACTAAAGGCTGTAATGTAACAAAATAGGTAAAAAGCCAAGGGGTGAATACTTTTGCAAGGCACTGTATATCCCATACAATATTCCATTACCTTGCTAAAACATCCTGCATTATCTATGTCATTGGTTGCTTCTCCTTTGAGGACTCTGCAGAACTCTTTTGGCCTTTATATGACATGTATCAAATTGGTTGTTTCCACACTCTTTCATCAAAACTGTTAGTAGGAGTATAATGCCGCGTACACACGAGCGGACTTTACGGCGGACTTTGCCCGGCGGACTGGATTTCGTCGGACAATTCGATGTGTGTGGGCTCCAGCGGACTTTGTTTTCTCAAAAGTTGGACGGACTTAGATTTGAAACTTGTTTAAAATTTATCCGTTGAAATCGAGTCCGGTCGAAAAGTCCGCCGTCTGTATGCTAGTTCGACGGACAAAAAGCCACGCAAGGGCAGCTATTGGCTACTGGCTATGAACTTCCTTGTTTTAGTCCGGTCGTACGTCATCACGTACGAATTCGACGGACTTTGGTGGATTGTGTGTAGGCAAGTCCGTTCATTCAGAAAGTCCGTCGGAAAGTACGTCGAAAAGTCCGCCGGGCAAAGTCCGCCGTAAAGTCCGCTCGTGTGTACGCGGCATAAGACATAATGACTTTGCATATAATTCTCGCTTTTGGTAAGGATTTTGGAAGCAGTGTTTTTTTTCTGCTATTGGGTCACAAATTGCATTCAACATGTCATGTAATTTCGCTACTGCTATGGAATCAATCTGTTCTTCTGCATATAAAACACATTAGAACTGCTTGCCCACTCAGTTCAGTCTGGTTAGTTGAGGTAAGTTGTTAACTTGCTGGACAAAACTGTTTGCAGAATTGGATTAGCAAGACAAGGATTGGCAGTTATCATTTAATGCCTTAGGCCAGTGATGGCGAACCTTTTTGAGTCCGAGTGCCCAAACAGCGACACAAAACCAACTTATTTTTTTCAAAGTGCCAACACAAAATTAAACCTATCAGTGGCTCTGTACAGAGGATGGGACTGATCATCCCTCTGAATTAGCCCTAAGGGACCAAAAACATATGATTCTGCCAGAATACAGGGTTTAGGAATGCGTTTTGCTCAGAATGCAGGGTGCAGGAATGATTTGTGCTCAGAATACAGGGTGCAAGAATGCAGGGTGCAGGAATGCGTTGTGCTCAGAATGCAAGGATCAGGAATGCTTTTTGCTCAGAATACAAGGATCAGGAATGCTTTTTGATCAGAATACACGGTTCAGGAATGCTTTTTTGCTCAGAATACAGGGATCAGGAATATTTTTTGTTCAGAATACAGGGATCAGGAATGCGTTTTGTTCAGAATACAGGGATCAGGAATGCGTTTTGTTCAGAATACAGGGATCAGGAATGCGTTTTGTTCAGAATACAGGGATCAGGAATGCGTTTTGTTCAGAATACAGGGGTCAGGAATGCGTTTTGTTCAGAATACAGGGATTAGGAATGCATTTTGTTCAGAATACAGGGATCAGGAATTTTTGCTCAGAATTCACTCTGCAACATACACTGACCTACCTGATACATACTTCCTGCACTGGTCACATCCCCCTATCCCCCCCACACACAGTGCAATGTAGATCAGAGGATCCATCCTCCTCCTTACCTCTCCATGGCCTCATCGTCCATCACATCAGGGCTCTCCATAGCACTGGGCAGTATTGCAGGAGTCTCCACCATCCAGCCACTCCTTGGTGTCCCAGGCGCAGAGAAGTCAGCTAGCAGCCACTGCACCTCTCCCATGGCCATGCTGTGCTCCGAGCACCCCCCCCCCCCACGCGCTGTCAGGTTGCAGTACATTTAGCAGAGGGATGGGCTGTACCAAAGTACTCCTGGGGCAAGGGGAGCTGGAATAGTTGCTGCAGAGAGGAATGCCCGAATGCCTCACCGGAGGTGTAAGGGTCAGGGGGAGGCAATAAGCTGCAGCACAGACCCTCGGTACGGCGGAGGAATACATTTACACCTCCCTAAATGTCGCACAAGTGACTGCTTGGCTGGGGAATTCCCCCCTTATCCTGGCAGGGTGCTGCGTGCCAACAGAGACGGCTTGACGTGCCGGGTGCACGCGTGCCACGCATTCGCCATCACTGCCTTAGGCCATTTCCACTGCCCAATAGAGCTGTTTCAACAATTTCAACTATTTGCAAGGCGTTCCTTTCTTTTTTTTATTTTTGCATGTGAATGGATCTCCTTTATCAGAATCATAATTTAAATCTGTCCCTAAAAGACTTTGATGGTGCAGGATGTGCAGCTGCTACATTGGAAGTGCATCAGGACTAGGGATGAGCTTCGTGTTCGAGTCGAACCCATGTTCGACTCGAACATCGGCTGTTCGGTCGTTCGCCGAATTGCGAACGATATGGGCCGTTTGCGCCAAATTCGTGTGGCGCGTCACGACCCATAATTCACTGCGGCATCGCAGTGCATTGCTTGCTGATGATTGGCCAAGCATGCACTATGACCCGCATGCTTGGCCAATCACAGCGCCGCCTGAACAGAGAGCCGTAATTGGCCAAAGCCAAGGAGGCTTTGGCCAATTATGGCTCAGGGGATTTAGTACACGCCCCACACTATATAAGGCCGCCTGCACGGCGGCCCTGTGTAGTGTGTGTTCCGGCGTTGAAAGAGATAGACAGAGAGAGAGACAGTGTCATTTGATTTGAGTTAGATAGATTAGGCAGAACAGTCAGTCAGTTAGCTGCACTTACAGTGTATTGTGTATATATATGCATCCCAGGTGTTGCATATATATATATACACTGTATTCAGTTTAGCTAGATCCATTCCTGTTATCTTCTAGACTATTTACATTTAGTGCAGTGCGTCCTGCTCACAGTGTTCAGCTAGATCCGTTCCTGTTATCTTCCTACTGACAGGCAGGCTTGTCTTGTTACAGTATTAACAGCTACCTAAAGAAAATTACTGGTGTTCTTTTGATCCTATTAGTACCACGGTCAGGCAGCTAGACTATTTACATTTAGTACAGTGCGTCCTGCTCACAGTGTTCAGCTAGATCCGTTCCTGTTATCTTCTAGACTATTTACATTTAGTGCAGTGCGTCCTGCTCACAGTGTTCAGCTAGATCCGTTCCTGTTATCTTCCTACTGACAGGCAGGCTTGTCTTGTTACAGTATTAACAGCTACCTAAAGAAAATTACTGGTGTTCTTTTGATCCTATTAGTACCACGGTCAGGCAGCTAGACTATTTACATTTAGTACAGTGCGTCCTGCTCACAGTGTTCAGCTAGATCCGTTCCTGTTATCTTCCTACTGACAGGCAGGCTTGTCTTGTTACAGTATTAACAGCTACCTAAAGAAAATTACTGGTGTTCTTTTGATCCTATTAGTACCACGGTCAGGCAGCTAGACTATTTACATTTAGTACAGTGCGTCCTGCTCACAGTGTTCAGCTAGATCCGTTCCTGTTATCTTCCTACTGACAGGCAGGCTTGTCTTGTTACAGTATTAACAGCTACCTAAAGAAAATTACTGGTGTTCTTTTGATCCTATTAGTACCACGGTCAGGCAGCTAGACTATTTACATTTAGTACAGTGCGTCCTGCTCACAGTGTTCAGCTAGATCCGTTCCTGTTATCTTCCTACTGACAGGCAGGCTTGTCTTGTTACAGTATTAACAGCTACCTAAAGAAAATTACTGGTGTTCTTTTGATCCTATTAGTACCACGGTCAGGCAGCTAGACTATTTACATTTAGTACAGTGCGTCCTGCTCACAGTGTTCAGCTAGATCCATTCCTGTTATCTTCCTACTGACAGGCAGGCTTGTCTTGTTACAGTATTAACAGCTACCTAAAGAAAATTACTGGTGTTCTTTTGATCCTATTAGTACCACGGTCAGGCAGCTAGACTATTTACATTTAGTACAGTGCGTCCTGCTCACAGTGTTCAGCTAGATCCGTTCCTGTTATCTTCCTACTGACAGGCAGGCTTGTCTTGTTACAGTATTAACAGCTACCTAAAGAAAATTACTGGTGTTCTTTTGATCCTATTAATACCACGGTCAGGCAGCTAGACTATTTACATTTAGTACAGTGCATCCTGCTCACAGTGTTCAG
Organism: Lithobates septentrionalis; assembly: GCA_037952835.1. Classification (NCBI taxonomy): domain Eukaryota; kingdom Metazoa; phylum Chordata; class Amphibia; order Anura; family Ranidae; genus Lithobates; species Lithobates septentrionalis. The sequence goes on from JBBDGP010000780.1 coordinate 2,348,378, forward strand.
CTAGATCCGTTCCTGTTATCTTCCTACTGACAGGCAGGCTTGTCTTGTTACAGTATTAACAGCTACCTAAAGAAAATTACTGGTGTTCTTTTGATCCTATTAGTACCACGGTCAGGCAGCTAGACTATTTACATTTAGTACAGTGCGTCCTGCTCACAGTGTTCAGCTAGATCCATTCCTGTTATCTTCCTACTGACAGGCAGGCTTGTCTTGTTACAGTATTAACAGCTACCTAAAGAAAATTACTGGTGTTCTTTTGATCCTATTAGTACCACGGTCAGGCAGCTAGACTATTTACATTTAGTACAGTGCGTCCTGCTCACAGTGTTCAGCTAGATCCGTTCCTGTTATCTTCCTACTGACAGGCAGGCTTGTCTTGTTACAGTATATAAAGCTACCTGAAGAAAATTACTGGTGTTCTTTTGATCCTATTAGTACCACGGTCAGGCAGCTAGACTATTTACAGTTAGTGCAGTGCGTCCTGCTCACAGTGTTCAGCTAAACCTACAAGTTAGTGGGGTGCATCCACCTCACAGTGTTCAGCTAAAGCTACCTGTAGAAGGTTGGTGGTGTTCTCATACTACAGGCAAGCAGTTGATTTTGCTAGCTGCAGTATCAGTACATATATATATATATATATATATATAGATATATATATCCCAGCTTAGTGCAGCTACAGGCCATTAGTATGTCTGGAAGGCCAAGAAGGAGAGGCAGACAGTCACAAGCCAATAAGAGAGGGCAAGCAGGCTCTGTGTCTAATGCTGGTCGTGGAGACGGTGCATCCTCATCAGCACGTGGCCATGGGACACGCTTGGCCTTTTTTTCGGCAGCTGGCCGTGTTGAGCCGCAACATGCGGAAGACTTGGTCGAGTGGATGACCAAGCCGTCCTCATCCTCCTCATCCTCTCTCACCCATGCCCAGGGTGCTTTGTCTGGCAAAGCAGCGGCCTCTTCCCTCGGCTCAATGTCATCAGTGACTCCTTCCCTAGCTCCACCATGTCCTCCTGAGGAGTCCCTCGAACTGTTTGACCACAGTGTTGGGTACATGCTCCAGGAGGATGCCCAGCGTTTGGAAGGCTCTGATGATGATACTGAGCTCGATGAAGGCAGTAACATGAGCACGGACAGAGGGGGTGCCCAAGAAGGACAGCAATCTGGCAGTCATGCTCCCCCTGCTGCAGCATACTGCCAGGTTTGCTCCAGTGATGAGGAGGGAGGGGATGATGAGGTCACTGATAGGAGAGAGGAGGAGGAGGCGGCACATCACCAACGAGGCAGGATGCCCTCCAGGGGCCAGCCTAAGGGCAGCACATTGACTGCATCACACCCCAAAGCTCCACATGTGCAGGGCGCTGCAGTCTCTGCGCGTTATTCAAAAAGTTCTTTGGTGTGGGCCTTTTTTGAGACGAGTGCATCAGATCGCACCGCTGCTATTTGCAACATATGTCTCAAGCGTATCTCACGTGGCCAAAACATCTCCCGCTTGGGTACCACATGCTTGACCAGACATATGTTGACCTGCCATGCAGTTCGTTGGCAAGCGTATCTAAAAGACCCACACCAAAGAACAAAGAGGATCTCTCCTTGCTCCTCATCAGCTGAGATTTCCAACCCCACTAGACCTCCAGTCCCCTCTGAGACCTGCAGTGAGAGGAATGAAGGTGTAGAATTAGGTGTGTCACAGCCAAGTACTTGTGGGCAATCTGCTTTTGGTACACCGACGTCAGATTGAACCAGGCAAATTTCCCTGCCCCAGCTGCTGCAACGCCGAAAGAAGTTTGCTCCCAGCCATCCACATGCCCAGTGGTTGAATGCTAGCTTGGCAAAATTGCTAGCACTTCAACTGCTGCCTTTTCAGTTGGTAGACTCTGCCCCCTTCCGTGAGTTTGTGGAATGTGCGGTTCCTCAGTGGCAGATACCCAAACGCCACTTTTTCTCACGGAAGGCGATTCCGGCTCTCTACCGGCATGTGGAAGGCAATGTCCATGCCTCGCTGGACAGGGCGGTCAGCGGTAAGGTGCATATTACCGCTGACTCATGGTCCAGCAGGCATGGACAGGGACGTTACCTAAGTTTCACGGCGCATTGGGTGACTCTGCTGGCAGCTGGGAAGGATGCAGGACAAGGTGCAGTAGTGTTGGAGGTTGTTCCGCCACCACGCCTCCAAAATGCTAATGATTGTGACACACCTCTCTCCTCCACCCCCTCCTCTTCTTCTTCCTCCATGGCCTCTTCCTCGGAACCAGCGGTTCTCCGTAGTCGTTCAAGGGGCTACGCAAGTACGCAGGCCAAAAGATGCCATGGGGTGCTTGAGCTGGTGTGCTTGGGGGACAGGAGCCACACTGGGGCAGAGGTTCTGTCAGCTCTGCAGGGGCAGGTTCAGAGGTGGTTGACGCCACGCCAACTTAAGGCAGGAATGGTGGTTTGCGACAATGGCACCAACCTCCTCTCTGCCCTCCGACAGGGACAAATGACCCATGTGCCCTGTTTGGCTCACGTCCTTAACTTGGTGGTGCAGCGGTTCTTGGGCAGGTACCCGGGCTTACAGGATGTCCTGAGGCAGGCCAGGAAAGTCTGTGTGCATTTCCGCCGGTCATATAATGCCAGTGCTCGGCTGACGGACCTCCAAAAGGAGTTTAACCTGCCCAAGAACCGCCTAATCTGTGACATGCCCACCAGGTGGAACTCAACGTTGGCCATGCTGCAGCGGCTGCACACGCAGCAGAGTGCCATCAATGAGTACCTGTGCGACTATGGCACCAGGACAGGGTCAGGGGAGCTTGTTTTTTTTTCCCCACGCCAGTGGACCATGATCAGGGATGCATGCACTGTCCTGTCACCAATCGAGGAGGCCACGAGGATGGTGAGCAGTGACAGTGCATGCATCAGTGACACTGTCCCCCTTGTCCACCTGTTGGAGCACACGCTGTGTGGAATAATGGACAGGGCACTTGAGGCAGAACAGAGGCAGGAAGAGGAGGACTTCCTTAGCTCTCAAGGCCCCCTTTATCCAGACAGTGTTCCTGCATGCCCGCCGATCACACAGGAAGAGGAGGAGGAGGAGGAGGAGGAAGATTGTGTCAGTATGGAGGTGGAGCCTGGCACTCAGCATCAGCAGCAGTCTTTAAGGGATCAGTCCCAAGAAACACATGGACTTGTACGTGGCTGGGAGGAGGTGGCTGCGGACGTTGTCGTCCTTAGTGACCCAGAGGACTCCGGACCGAATGCCTCAGCAAACCTACGCTGCATGGCCTCCCTGATCCTGCAAAGCCTGCGTAAGGATCCTCGTATTTGTGGTATCAAGGAGAAGGACCAATACTGGCTGGCAACCCTCCTTGATCCACGTTACAAGGGTAAGGTTGCGGACCTTATCTTGCCATCGCAGAGGGAGCAGAGGATGAAACATCTCCGGGAGGCCTTGCAGAAAGGTCTGTGCAACGCGTTCCCAGAGACTGGGAGGTTACAAACTCCTGTTTCTGGACAACGTGTTGCTGAGGCTTCGGTCAGTCAAAGAAGGAGCGGTGGAGAAGGTGGCCGTCTGACCGATGCGTTCAGACAATTTTTTGGTCCGCAGACCCAAGGTATGATCGGTTCCAGCAACCATCGCCAGCGTCTGTTTTACATGGTGCAGGAATACCTAGGGGCAAGATCAGACTTGGACACCTTTCCCACCGAAAATCCTCTGGGTTACTGGGTCTTGAGGATGGATCACTGGCCAGAGCTTGCACAGTATGCAATTGAGCTACTGGCCTGTCCTGCATCCAGCGTTCTTTCGGAACACACATTCAGTGCTGCTGGGGGCGTGGTAACCGATCACAGGGTGCGTCTGTCCACCGACTCGGTCGATCGACTGACCTTCATAAAAATGAATCAGTCTTGGATCACCACCAGCTACCAAGCACCTGATGCTGATGTAACCGAATAATTTTTTTTGAAATCTCAGATCCCTTCAAAGACTGCCTATGCTGATGCTGAGTGACTATCCCTGAGTAATTATCCTCTTCCTCCTCAATCATCACGCTGATAGCTTGTAAGAACATTTTTGGTTTAGGGCGCCACCACCAGTGCCTAAGGCACAATTTTTCAGCCCCTGTTTAACAGGGGCGTGTAATTACAATTTTTGATGTAATACTTTGCAGCAGGGCTCGTTCCTGCATTCCAACTAGAGTGTCTTTGAGGGGTTGCAGTGTTGTGGCACCAGCACCAGTGCCTAAGGCCCAATTTTTCTGCCCCTGTCTAACAGGGGCGTATAACTACAATTTTTGATGCAATACTTTGCAGCAGGGCTCGTTCCTGCGTTCCAACTAGAGTGTCTGTGAAGGGTTGCAGTGTTGTGGCACCAGCACCAGTGCCTAAGGCCCAATTTTTCTGCCCCTGTCTAACAGGGGCGTGTAATTACAATTTTTGATGCAATACTTTGCAGCAGGGCTCGTTCCTGCGTTCCAACTAGAGTGTCTGTGAGGGGTTGCAGTGTTGTGGCACCAGCACCAGTGCCTAAGGCCCAATTTTTCTGCCCCTATCTAACAGGGGCGTGTAATTACAATTTTTGATGCAATACTTTGCAGCAGGGCTCGTTCCTGCGTTCCAACTAGAGTGTCTGTGAGGGGTTGCAGTGTTGTGGCACCAGCACCAGTGCCTAAGGCCTAATTTTTCAGCTCCTGTTCAACAGGGGCATGTAATTACAATTTTTGATCTAATATTTCACAGCAGGGCCCTGTGAGGGCTTACAGTGTTGTGGCCACAGCAACACCTAAGGCCCAAATTTCTGCTGAGTATATAGGGCAGGACCCTACTTTCAAACATCTAACTTACAAACGACTCCTACTTGCAAACGGAAGGAGACAACAGGAAGTGAGATGAAATCTACCCCTAGGAAGGGAAATTCTCTCCTGTAAGAGTTAATATGGGAAAACAATTTCTCCTTTCCACTGATGCTTTCCAATCCTTGTTCCACAAAAAAACCCAAATTTTCAAAAAACATTTTTCATTGGGACAAAAAGTGAGGTGAAATCTTCTGAAGAGGAGGAAAGACAGCAAAACAAATGTCACAGGGGTGATAACCCTTCCCTATGTTTTCCAAAAAGCTTAAAAAAGATTTTTTGGCTGGAGCTAAACACGTTAAAAATGTACCCGTTCAAAATTACAAAGAGATTCTACTTAACAACAAACCTACAGTCCCTGTCTTGTTTGCACCGCCTGTATACTGCTGTTCAGAGTATATAGGGCCTGGTGGCCCCACACCTTTCCTTATTTTAATTTGGGTGCGGGGTTCCCCTTAATATCCATACAAGACCCAAAGGGCCTGGTAATGGACTGGGGGGTACCCATGCCGTTTGTCTCACCGATTTTCATCCATATTGCCATGACCCGACATTACATTAAACCCGCAAGCAGTTTTAAATGAGATTTTTTCCTTTAAAAATGACATTTGGTGCAGGGACTGTTCTAAACACGGGAAACACGCGTCACTTTACAGGCATGCTATAGACACCCCCCAGGTACGATATTTAAAGGAATATTTCACTTTTTTTTTTTACTTTAAGCATCATTAAAATCACTGCTCCCGAAAAAACTGACGTTTTTAAAAGTTTTTTTTGCATTGATACATGTCCCCTGGGGTAGGACCCGGGTCCCCAAACCCTTTTTAGGACAATACCATGCAAATTAGCCTTTAAAATGAGCACTTTTGATTTCGAACGTTCGAGTCCCATAGACGTCAATGGGGTTCTTTTTTTTTTTTTTTCTTTCTTTTTTCTTTTATCCACTTCAGCGAAAGTTTTCCGAGAGACATTATTTCAACTTTATGTGTCAAACTTTATCTCTTCTCCTTTTTCACATCATTGTGGATTGTTTCCGTCACATCTTTATTATTTTTCCCTTCTAGGATATTCTTAAATATTTTTAAAAACCGGCGACAAAACGCCTTCTATAATTATAAACCCTATTATTATCTTAGTCTCTCTCAGTCCCTCTTATTTCCCCCCGCCCCCCCTCCCCCTCTCCCCCTCCCCTGTGTCTGGTCCGTTCCTTTATGTTATTTATTTATCCACTTGGCTCTGCACCTGTTCTTTCTTTTATCCTATCTAAATAAATATCCGAGACTTTGTAGTTTTTCCAACTTTCCCATCTACTATTATCCCCTTTCTCTCCTCCCATTTTGTAGTGATAATCTATTTCCTTTAGCCAGTTTCTAATGTCTGGTTTTCCACTTTTTAGCCAATTCTTGGGAATTAAGGCCTTGGCCGCATTCAGGAGGTTAGGTATTATTGATTTTCTATATTGTTTCTTAGGTTTATTGTAGATATGGAAGAGGCAAGTCCAAATATTTTGTTCTATTTCTTCTCCAGTTATTTCCTTTATGTTATTTAACACTTCCTTCCAGTACTCCATTATTATTGGGCATTCCCACCATATGTGTGTGATCGTTGCTATTTGGCCACATTTTCTCCAACACAAGGAGGTTCTATCTTGATGGAATCTGTGTATTCTTACTGGGGTCATATACCATCTTGATACTAGTTTATAATTCATTTCTATGGTCTTCATGTCCCAAGCCTTATTATATCCCATTTCTATCATTTTTTCCACTTTTTGGTTATCTATTTTTAAATTCATTTCTTTTTCCCATTGATTTATATATTCTGGTCTTTCTTGTGCTTCCAAATCTGTCAGTATACTATAAATTTTTGATGTTCCGTTTTTTAATGGTGTTTCATTGCTACATAGCTTTTCCAGTGCAGTTAATTTTGTTTCATCTCTCAGTGGGTGTGGTATTGTGCTTACTAGGTGCCTTATTTGAGTATAATTCCATTCATTCATCTTCCATCCATTCCTTTCCTCTATTTCTACTCGTGTTCTTATTTTGCCATTTCTAGTGATATCTTTCAGTCGTGGGTTACCTATTCCTTGGATTTCAAATATTTCCCTCCCAGGGGTGAAGAGATTCGATCCTGTGAGTGCTAATAGTGGTGAATTATATTTCCATTCATTCTCTAAGTGAATGGTGTCCCAAATTTTAAATACATTTTTTGTTATTTCGTGCGTGTTGGTGTCCAATATTCTATATTTCCGTGGAATCCAAATATTCTTATGTAGTGTGGCTCCACTTATTGTGTTTTCCATTTCCACCCATTTTTTTTCATTTTTCTCATTTGTCCACTCTAACATTCGTGTTAAAACTATGGCTTTATAGTACCTACTTATATCTGGGACGGCAAGACCCCCATGCTCCTTTTTCCTTGTGATCAGCGTGTATTTAATTCTTGGTTTTTTATTAAGCCATATGTATTTTAGCAGGATTGTTTTAATTATTTTAAAAAAGCTCTGCGGGATTTTTACTGGTAACATCTGTAATCTGTAGTTTATTTTAGGTAATATCGTCATCTTAAACATATTTATTCTTCCAATCAATGAAAGTGGCTGTATTCTTAACTTTTTCATTTCTTCTTTGACCTCATTGATCAGTGGAATAAAGTTTGCCTGATAAATTTTTTCGACTCTAGGAGTTATTTTAATTCCAAGGTAATTTAGTTCTTTTACCCAAGTGAATGGGAATTCTTTTTGTAAAAACTGAACTTCCTTTTTCTCTAGACCTATGTTTAATATTTCCGTTTTTATTGGATTAATTTTGAAGTTTGACAGTTCTCCGTATTTTTTAATTTCTTTCAGTATGTTTGGGAGTGACACTCTTGGGTTGGATACGTACATCAAGATGTCGTCCGCGTAGGCAGCGATCTTATGCTCTTTTCCTCCTAGTTTCGCTCCTTCTACCTCTTTGTTATTGCGGAGTGTTGCTAATAGTGGTTCTAAGGCCAATACATATAATAGTGGAGACAGTGGACAGCCTTGCCGTGTTCCATTCTGCATCTTAATTTTTGGAGAGAGTCTACCGTTTACTTTTACGACTGCTGTCGGGCCATTATACAAATTTGTTATCCACTTCATCATTTTTGTCCCAATACCCAAGTGCCGCAATGTATCCATCATGAAACCCCAGTCTACCCTGTCAAATGCTTTTTCTGCATCCAATGACAGGAATAGAACTGGGGTCTCATTCTGCACCTTCTTGTGCAACATCAATAATGATTTTAGGCTGTTGTCCCGCCCCTCTCTCCCCGGGACAAAACCAGTTTGGTCCGGGTTGATCCACAGTGGGATTAGTTTTTTTATCCTAGTGGCCAGGATCTTGGAGTACAGCTTCGTATCAGCGTTCAATAGGGCTATTGGCCTGTAGCTTGAGCAGTTAACTTTGTCTTTCCCTTCTTTTGGTAGTATTGTAATATGAGCTAATAACGATTCACTTCTTATTTCTTCATCTTCCCCTAAGGAATTCATATATTCTAATAGTTTTGGAGTCAGCTGTTCTTCAAATTTTTTATAGTATTTGACCGTAAACCCGTCTGGTCCTGGGCTTTTTCCTACGGGAGTTTCCTTTAATGCCAGTTTTACCTCTTCATGCGTAATATTTTTTTCCAATTCTTCTAGTTGGTCTATTTTTAGTTTTGGTAAGTTTGCTTTTTTTAAATATTCTTGTATCTTCTTTGTTCTTGTATTCGCTTCTTTCCAACTTTCCTGTCCTTTTATTGCATAAAGGGAGCTGAAGTATTTTTGAAATGTTATCGCTATATCTGTAGTTTTATTTACCACTTCTCCTTTTTCATTTTTGATCTTCTCAATGTAATTCAAAGACTTCTTTTTTTTTACCAGATTTGCTAGGTATTTTCCTGGTTTATTACCCCATTTATATTTTTCTTGTACTACTCTGTTGTAGTCCTTCCTTTCTTGTTCCATCCAGTCTTTTAATTGCTCTCTCTTTTGAGATAGTAGGCCGAAGATTTTGTTGTTTACTTGATTTTTGTGTTTTCGTTCCAATTCATAAATTTCTTTAATTATTTGTTGCATGTTTGTTTTCCTTTCCTGTTTTTTTCTTGCCCCTATAGCTATTAACTTGCCCCTAATAACAGATTTATGCGCCTCCCATATTGTTGCTTTCGATACCTCTGGTGTATCGTTTTCTTCAAAATATCTTTTAATTTCTTCTATGATGCTTTTTTCGGTCTCACTGTCTTCTAATAAAGTTTTGTTGATTCTCCATGGACCCCTTTCAAGGACTTCTCCTTTTATTTTCATTCTCAAGATTACTGGGCTGTGATCTGAGGTGGTTATTATGCCTATTTTTGTTTCTTCTATTTCTTCCAAGTTTCTATGTTCGACCATGATGTAATCCAATCTGGAGTAAATTTTGTGTACTGTTGAGTAGAATGTGTAGTCCTTTGTGCTGGGGTGCTGAATTCTCCAAGGGTCTATTAGTTGCTGTTCATATAATGTTCTTTTTAATTTCTTTAGTTGATTTACCTCTTTGTCCCTTGCTCTTGAGGTACTGTCCATTTTATTGTCCATGCTGAAGTTAAAGTCTCCAGCTAGTATTAATTTTCCTTGCTTGAATTCCATTAGTATTTTAATTATATCTATCAAATATTTTTTAGGGTTCTTATTAGGACAGTAGACATTGGCCAATGTATATTTTACCCCGTGTATAGTTCCTGTAATAAAAAGATATCGACCCTCCGGGTCTATTTTCCTTTGATCTATTAGAAAACGTACATTTTTCCCTATACCGATGGCTACTCCTTTGGCCCTTCTTATTGGCGAGTCTCCTTGATACCATGTTGGTATGTTTCTTGAATAAATTTTGGCACTTGAGTTTTGGGTTATATGCGTCTCCTGTAGGAAAATTATTTCTGCTTTACTTTTTTCTAGTTCTCGGAGGATGATGTTTCTCTTCCCTGGGGAATTTAGTCCTCGGACATTGTAAGAGATTATTTTTATGCTGTTTACGTTTTCCATTCTTGTGCCTTTTCTTCCCCGCCCGTCCTCCGGCCCTCCCCCCCACGCGGTCCCCCTAGGAGACCGGATGGAGGGGACACCCAGCGGACGCACGGGGTCTCCTCATCTCTTGTCTCAGAATAGGTGTGCCTATGTAACCACTCATGTGACTCAGACCTCTCCCTCCCCACCCTCCCTCCCCCCTCCCTTTTTTCTGATATGGGTTTTTTACCCCCATATTCTCTAGAGCTGAGAGCGTTTTACTTTGTTTTGTGGGGCACGCTCTGCCCCCTCTGCTCTATTTATTGTGAGGCGGAGCTCTGTAAGACACCCTATTCCCCCCCTGCCTAAGCACTAATAGGGCGACCCCCTGTCCACTCCGTGAGTCCCTGTCTCCCTCTCCCTGCGTTTTTGTTGTGTTTTACCATTCCTTTCACTTTCCTTTTTTCCCATCCCGTCAACCCCAGCCCCCCCCCCCTTTCCACTCTAAGGCCCCTTGCACCGTTGTGTGGTATTTTCTCAGATATTAATTTCCTCGAGAGTCCACATCTTGATGTCTGATCCTTGAATTTACTTGCCACTGTAGGTCATCTCTTGCCGTTATTCGCTCCTGACTATTTGCGTATTTTTCCAGTTCTGGGGAGGGGATTTCTAGTTTGTTGCAAAAGTCCGGAATCTCCTCCACATGTCTTAGCCTCGCACTTATTCCGTTTTTCCTTGCTATTAGACATGCTGGAAAACCCCAGTTGTATTGAATTTCTTGCTCCCGGAGGATTTCTAATAATGGCTTTAGTATCCGTCGTCTTTTCAACGTTTCTTGAGATAAGTCTTGAAATATTTGTAATTTACCTCCCGCAAACTCTATTTGTGTTTTCCTCTTTAGATTTATCCAGATCTGTTTTTTTTCTTCCCATTTTTCAAAGCGTACGATTACATCTCTAGGTGTTTCCCTTGCGAACCTTTGAGTTTTTTTTACTCGAAAGACACTTTCTATTCCTATTGTGTTAGTTGTTTCCTTTCCCAAGATTTGGTTGAAGAGATTGTTCATTTTTTCTATTAGATTTTCTGCTTGTTCTGTTTCCGGTAACCCACGTATTCTCAAGTTTTTCTTTTTATCTCTATTTTCTTGCTCTTCTATTTTATATGATTGTTCCTGTTGTTCCCGTTTTAATTTCTTTATTTCGTCTTCTAGTTCCTTTATGTTTTTTTGATGTAGGTCCACTTTGATCTCTACTTCTTCCACTCTGTTTAACATATATCCCATATCTTTATGGAGTGTTGACATCTCTGCTTTTAGGGAATTCTCTAGTGCCGCGAACATTTTTTCCATATCCTGTTTTGTTGGCAACTGTGGCCCTTGTTGTCCTTCCTCCTTTCCTCTGTCTTCCTCTCCCATTTCTGGCTCCATTCTGGGTTCTGAGAGGTGGCTGGTTTCTGTTTGTACTTTATACTGGCCTTTTTTATCCTTGTTGTCCTTCTCTTTTGTATCTATTTGTCTGCCCTTTGAACCCACTTGTTTCTCTCCTTCTCCGATTCCTTGCTGTATATACCTGTTCATAGGGCCTAGACTTGGGCCTAGGCTGGTCCTAGGTGATTTCGGTATTGCTCCCGCACTTCTTGTTGTTTTCCCCTTCATGTTTGTTTCTATGGCTGGATTTATAAGATCTTCAAAGCTGCCTTCCAGAATACCCCTTGATTGGGGTCTCTTAATGATGAAAAAATCTCCCAGCCTTTTTAAATTGACTTATTTTTACTAATATTTCTTTTATTCCGTTCTCATACCCGGCATCCTCCCCACAATCCAATAATAGAAATAATTAATGAGATATGAGTAGTCCCCGTTTTCCAGAAGTTATGTTACTACCTTAAGTACATTAAGCATTCCTTGTTGCTGTTCAATTGTTTAAGCGTTCTTAAGCTGAAAAAATAAAAAATAAAAAAATAAATAAAAAAAGCGCTCAAAAACGCTATTGCAAAAATACTGAAAAAAGCTGGAAAAAGTAAAAAAAAAAAAAAAAAAAAAAAAGTCACTGCAAAGACACCGGCGTCTTCACAGCGCTTTTCCAGCAGCCCGTGTGCATGGGGGCCCAGGTGCTCAGCAAAATAATTCAAATATTTTAGCGATATAATGCAATCTAATTCAAGTATTCAGCAAGATGATTTATATATTCAGCAGTATAGTTCCAGTATAAACTTATATGTTCCACATTTTTGTTACTATGAAATTTCTTCTTATTCTATAGTTTGTACTATCAAGCCTATAATTAGTACCATTTGCAAAAAAAAAAAAAAAAAAAAAAAAAATTCACAAGAAAGGGAGATACTGCAGCAGCAGCAGCAGCAGGCAGGTGGGGGCTGGGAGACAACTCTTCCGTTGGCTTGTCTTTCTTTCACCTTCTCCTTCTCCCCTGTTCCCCCCCCCCCTGTTTTTATTGTTTTTCTTAGCTCACTTGATTCTACTTTTTCAGCTCTTTTGCCTTTTCCCCTGCTTGTTCACTTCAAGACAATTGCAATAGAAAAGAGCCAAAAGAGGAGGAAAAAAAAAAAAAAAACGCTCAAAGACGCTCAAAGACGCTATTGCAAAAACGCTGAAAAAAGTTAAAAAAAAAAAAGTCACTGCAAAGACACTGGCGTTTTCACAACGTTCTCCCAACAGCCCATGTGCATGAGGGCCCAGGTGCTCATAAAAATAATTCAAATGTTTTGGCGGTATAATGCAATCTAATTCAAGTATTCAGCAAGATGATTTATATATTCAGCAGTATAGTTCCAGTATGAGCTTATATGTTCCACATTTTGTTACTATGAAATTTCTTCTTATTCTATAGTTTATACTATCGAGCCTATAGTTAATACCATTTGCAAACAACAAAAAACAAAAAAACAAAAAAAAAAAAAGATCACAAGAAAGGGAGCTACTGCAGCAGCAGCAGCAGCAAGCAGGTGGGGGCTGGGAGACAACTCTTTCGTTGGCTTGTCTCTCGTTCACCTTCTCCTTCTCCTTCTCCCCTGTTCCCCCCTGTTTTTATTGTTTTTCTTAGCTCACTTGATTCTACTTTTTCAGCTCTTTCGCCTTCATTTACTTTCATTTACTTTCGCTTTTTATTCCATTTTATTTCGTTTTATTTCAATATGTTCTTTCCCTTTCCCTTTCTTTTGTTCTATTACTTTTCCTTTGCCTTTTCACTTCAAGACAATTGCAATAGAAAAAAAGCCAAAAAAAAAAAAATACGGTACTTATCTTTTAGTTGTTGTTGAAGTTGGGACAAAAAGGGACGCTCACTACAGCTTGTTGCAGTCAGACGCAGGTACAAACTTCCTCTGGCTTACACCACAAGACAGCTCAGTGAGTGATGAGCAGGGGGGGCGGGGAGGGAAGCTACCTACACCTTCTCATCAGGCCGATCATTCCTCTCAGCTGCAGGGAGAGGGTTCTCAGGATCCTCACGCCGTGCACAGAGCCATTACCAGGCTCCTCCCTGTCATGCCTTCCCTCTCGTCAATGGGGTTCTAACGTTCGTGCGAACTTTCGGTCCGTTCGCAGGTTCTGGTGCGAACCGAACCGGGGGGTGTTCGGCTCATCCCTAATCAGGACTTAGATGGGCGATCTGCTCTTTATGTCCATCCTGCTCTTTGCATTTATTACGCATGTCTCTCTCTGGACAATATCAAAGTGTCCCACAGTCCCAAGGACAGGCTGAGTCTCTTCGCATACAATGCAAAAAGCCTAGCTTCTAAAGCATCATTATTTTTTTTTCACCATTTCACCATTTTTTTTTTCCGTTCAATGCCACGGGGTTGAGCGAAAAAAACCTGACAGCTCTGGTTGGTGCTGCTGTATTAACCATGCAAGGTTAGTTCAGCGATCTCCCCTGCTCAGCTGTTATGTTTTGACAGGGGGACGCCCTCCCCCCGTCAGAACACTCTGATCAGCGCTCTCTGCCATTGGCTGGGAGCGCTGATCAGGATTCGCTCGGATGTTGGTTTTCCAGCATTCTCGTCCAACAAAAGCCGGCTTCTGTCGGTCAGGCCGACATACACATGAACGGAATGTTGGACGGGTTTTTTTGAACCCGACATTCAGTGCGTGTGTGCCTGGCTTAAACCTTTAACCTTTTGTTAGAACAACCAGTGTTCAAATCTAGTTTACAAGTGATAATTAGGATCTGCCAGCACAGTACAGTCTGGGTAAATTATGGCAAACATGTCTGCCCAGGCCCCTCATAAAGAAAGAGAACTAATAGAATTTGACAGAACTGGAATTTCCGGAACAGAACATCTAAAAAAGTAAGTGATTTTTTTAAGGCTATATTACGTGAACGAGAACGCAAACAAATTCAAAGTAGGCTGAAAAAGTGGAAATACATTTTAAGTTAAAGTATATCTAAAGACAAATGTTTTTGTAGTATTGAATAATGCTAAACCCTATTTATTTTTAAATCTTCTTGATTTTTACTGCTGTATCTGCTGGGGTTTTTTGCCCTCACAAGTTGTCCTAGAAACAATTGTTACTGCAAATGAAGGATAATCAAAAATATTACAGTTGTTACCAAAACAGGAATAGAGAAAAATCTTCAAGGAAATCCTGTTTTGGTGACAACTATCCAGTGTATTACTCTTCACTTTGAAGAGATTTCCTCTCACATCATGCTGTGTCTCTATAACGGGAAATGAAGAAGCTATCTCCCCAATAAGATTCTGACAGCAAAAAAAAAAAAACACCTTTGGCTTTTTTATATACCTAAATAAATCAGAAATACTAATCTATCAGCAATGAAGGTAGTCTGCACTTTTTTTTCTAAATATACTGTATTGATAGTATTCCCTTTTTTTTAACATGTTGGTGCCTATAAAACAAATAGCAGAAATACAAATAAACATATAATTTTTTTTATTTAATTAATTTTTTTTTACCTTTTTTTTATTTTAATCTTCATGTTGTGTCAGCAATTCCGTGTTGGTCATTTTGAAACAAATACATTTTGTATAAAGCATTTTTAAGGAGGAAATTTGCATTTAAATTACACCTCTTATGTGCTTTGCGCCGTATTTAATACTTGTGTGATTTTCATTAATCTGTTGCACCCTTCTTCCATTTACTTTCATATGAAGTTTCCTGAACTAGAAATTCCCTAGATTCAAGTTTGATTATAGCAGGTAGTGTATTTTTGCTTGCTATACTTTTTCTTTACGGGAGTTTAGGTTTCTGCATTTTTTTTGGAAATTACATTCTGCCTAGAATAGACTGACCCTTTAAAACCACATTTAAATGTTCCATTGATTTGCTAGCTAAAATAATTGCATGTAATATGCAGATGATATTGGGTCATGAAATGTTTTACTTATTTATATAGTTGATAAACCTTTGTAAACCTAGAGAAACCAATCTGAAAAAAAAAGAACCAAGAAAAATCCACCATGTTTAGATCTATAATTTTTTTAAAGTGATTTTAAAGTAGAACTATAGGCAAAACTTTTTTTCCATTTTAGATATAGTAATGGAGAGTTATAACCCCTGTTGGTTTATTTTTTTGGCCATCTGTTCCCCATTGGGGAGCTTTCCCTTCACTTCCTCTCCCATAGCTAAAATAGGAAGTGGGAGAATATCACTGAAAATTTAGGGAATTCCGTGGGGACCTCCAGGTCACCAGAACTAGTGTTCCCATTGGAAGATTTCCCCTTTTATTACTTTTCTGGAGACAACCCAAAATGTGGGATATTTTTTTACTTTCAATGATAATGACAAACAGGACAAATAGAGAGGGTGATTCTTCCTAACAGGGGCACAGAAAGCAATAACTGTCAGTTGTTCTAATCTAATCCATCTCCCCTCTATCCAAAACTGAAAAAAAAAAATTTTGCTTTTAGTTATGGATAGATTCGAGAGGGAATAGAACAGCTGTCTGTTTTTATTGCTGTCAGTGCCCCCATCTCTATTTGTCCTGTTTACCATTATCATTGAAAGTAAAATTTAAAAAAAAATACAAATTTTGAGTTATCCCAAGAAAAGTAACAGAGGGGTAATCTTCCAATGGGGGCACTCGTTCTGGCGACCTGGGGTTCCCCGAGGAATTCCCTTCATTTGCAGTGATTTCCTTACACTTCCTGTTTAGCTATGGAACAGGAAATTAAGGGAAATCTCTGCAATGGGACACAGATGGCAATAAAAAAATCTGACAAGGCTTATAACACTATCCAAAAGGAAACAAAAAGTTTTGCAAATAGTTCTACTTTAAACCAAAAAATGTTATATTGCAGCTTACCAATTCTTAGATATGGCGGCTGCATTAGGTTTATTTTTAGTCTTTTTTTTCTCCTTATTTTCAAGTGGTGATCCGACCAGTAAGTCTATCATTTCTTACCCTCCTCTCCCCCACCACCCTTTAACAGACCAAACTGTGCAGCAAAAGTGGCAGTTAGAGAGTTGTGACAAACCATTTAACATTGACAGGGATGCTTAGATTGCCATATTTTATTTATTTATGTAAGACCTTTATTGCAAAAGGAAAAAAAAAAAACTTTTGCCATAACTATAACTATAGTGTTATCTGGAGCTAGGCATTCATTTGTTAGTTAAGTCCATGCATCTAACACTACACTCTCCCCCCACTAATATGGCTGCTGTTCAAAAGGCATCTTTGTTTCTCCTCCATTCAGAATAGAGACACCCTACTAGACATTATACACTTTTCTTGTTTAATTTCCCTTAGATTTACCTTCAACTATGTAATGCAAGGGCCTGCCTGATTGCATACAATTTGAAAGTGTTTAGGTTTGACCTCCTATTATATTGTTTTAGTAAATCTAAAGGAAAATGTTATATTATGTGGTCAGATTCAGACAGGAAGTGTGTTACTAGCTGGATCACCAGGTAAAAAGAAAAGAAAAGAAGGCAGCCACTACATTTAAGAAATGATACACTGCAATATACAAGTATTCCATTTTTTGGTTTAATACGGCCTTAAGCTTTGGGGTATTTCCCTAAATTTCTTAGATTGCCATAACTGATTAATGAGCCTGTCTTTGTTCATACGTCTCTTACTACCTACTAGTCCTCATTCCATCACTTTAAACTCACTCTGTTTGTAACTAATATCTATATTTTCCTTCTAGCGGTGCATGATCAATGTCATTTTGGTTCACATATGTGAAAATGTGAAAATCATGAAAATCACATTCTTTACAATCATTTATTTTAGTTTTACTGTTCTATTATATATATATATATATATATATATATATATATATATATATATATATATATATATATATATATATATATATATATATATATATATATATATATATATATATATATATATATATATATATATATATATATATATATATATATATATATATATATATATAATTGTTTTGGATTTAAAGTGTTGAAGACGTCAATTATACCTCTATAACCATAAGGAAGAGTATATGATATTTATAATTTTGTCAGTGGATCCGCGCTACAGGGTGTATTTGCAACTGCAGCCCCCCTATGTAAACAAGGGACACTAACGTGTACCCTAAAACAGATAAGTGTAGCAAAGTAGGGAATGGCGCTGTGCAAAAAAAGGGGGTATATTGGTATATGATATATCTAATAGTGGTGGTAGGTGCACCAATGTGACATGCTGTAGGGAACACCAATAAATAGTACCCTCAAAATGCAGCACTATTAATTGATAAATAATAATAGTCAAGTGCTAATTAATAGATAATAAGTCAGTGAGTAAAATAAATATAAAAGATTACAACTGTGATCTCATGTATAAATATTGATAAGGTGACCACTGATAATGTGAAAAAGTGACAAGTGCAATACAATATTCCAGCCCCCCGCTGGATGGTAAAAATGTGCTGCAAATATTAAATTAGAATAAAGAGTAACCACAGTCCTCTATAGTGAGAAACAGAAAATGCCAAACAGTATGTGTAAAATTATCCGGGTTGAGAGGATACCAACACACAAAGATCTGATTGACACCTGGATTTGATCGGGATCTGGCGTACATACTTCCTATGCTTATACCCCTGCAGGGGTACAGCGTTCCGGTGAGTGGGATCACATCGGGGGGAGTTTGTTTAAATATTTGGAGGAAATTCTGTGGAAGACATCACATGAACTTTTTTGCCACCTTTATATGAGACTCTATATTGGTTTACCATCAGGGTATTAGAGACATACCTTTATATATATATATTAACCATTTACCATTTTGGATCTGCACATTTTTTATTTTTTATTTTACTTTTTTCACGTATCCATTTTTTATATATTGTTTTGTATTCCTAGCACTTTATTTTAGAGGACTGTGGATACCCTCTACCTTACACACATTTTTTATACATATGGTTGTGTATAGACTCTATGTTTGTGTATGGTGTATATATATAATTTTACACATACTGTTTGGCATTTTCTGTTTCTCACTATAGAGGACTGTGGTTACTCTTTATTCTAATTTAATATTTGCAGCACATTTTTACCATCCAGCGGGGGGCTGGAATATTGTATTGCACTTGTCACTTTTTCACATTATCAGTGGTCACCTTATCAATATTTATACATGAGATCACAGTTGTAATCTTTTATATTTATTTTACTCACTGACTTATTATCTATTAATTAGCACTTGACTATTATTATTTATCAATTAATAGTGCTGCATTTTGAGGGTACTATTTATTGGTGTTCCCTACAGCATGTCACATTGGTGCACCTACCACCACTATTAGATATATCATATACCAATATACCCCCTTTTTTTGCACAGCGCCATTCCCTACTTTGCTACACTTATATGATATTTACATGTTTAACAAGCCTATGTACTGTACATATAAAAACCTGTCACCTTTACATATCAGAGAAAGGTAAGTGTCCCTGTGATTCTAGCCATGTGGAGGAAATAGCACGCAGAGAGCTAGTTTAATACAGAATTGCGATATAAAGTCATTATACAGCAGGACAATACAGATATAATCCATGAAGAAAATATAGGCATAGGGGACCTGGATCCCAGAGTCATTTTGAATGTAGGATGCACGTTAAGGGATATGCTGACTGATTTGGGGAATCATCCAAATTTGTGTGCTGATTTTTTAAAAACAGATCTGTGGTTTCTTTTTCTACTATAAAGAATTTTGATGTTTTTTTTAAAACACTTTTTATTGACAAGTGTGCAAAACATTGGACATATTCAACAATTATGCTCAACATGAGCATCATAGTATATATATTACAAGTATTCAATCAGATAACGGTTGTTTAAAAGTACAGCTACAGCTACGCTTGGATCTCAAAAGAAAAAGAAACATACAACAATTAGAAATGAGAAATTATACCCCTGGGGACCTAGAAATCGCGTTTGGAGGACTAGATTCCAAAGAGTTCAGTGCACCATGCCTTCAAACCAATAGCCTTGGCGACATATATGATCTTAAAGTAGAACTAAGGTCAAAAACTAAAAAACAATATGTGATAAAACTAAGTAGAATGTACAATATGTCTGTCTTGGTTTGTCATGCAAATGCAAGTATATAGAGAAATTTACCTGCTCCCCCCTCCAGCCTATCAGCTTCCCTTATTGTGGAGACATCAGGTCTTCCTCGTTTTCCAAATGTCTCCGTTGTCCCCTTTTCTGTTATACCATTATTAAGCAGACTACAGCGTGGTGGCGTGACGTCATTAGTGGGTGTTGCTTCCTTTGCTTTCAAAGCCCTTGCGTGTCAATTATTATACAGGTTTTATATAGCGCCAACAGTTTGCTCAGCGCTTTACAACATGAGGGCGGACATTACAGTTACATTACAATTTGGTACAAGAGGAGTGTCAATCAACTTAGAAGACACGCCAGGGCTCCGCCCACTCTTCTCACATTCAGCTCGCCTATACCCCCCTTCCATGCCCCGCCTTTTGCCTCTGTCCACTGCCCATTGAATCATGGGAACTGTAGGTCCCTGTGCAAGACACAGACGCTAGTATAGTGGATGGCAATGATGTGCTATCTCTGCAAGACTCCTCCCAGGAGCATTATCTGAATCCAGTGGCACAGGCTCAGGGATGGGGGTAAGAGCAAGCATTTATTTATTTTTTTCACAAGAAAAAGAGCAAGCATTTATAGGTGTAAAATGAGGTAACAATGATTTTATTCATTATATTTAATAATGTGTGTAATTTTCATGAGCTTTGTTAATGGTTCACTAATAATATATAGGCTGCCTTTAGTTGTACTTTAAGTACCAGATTTAGTAAGAGTGGAGGAACACCATACATCCCAACCTCTATGTTTGTACACTAGTTTCTCAAAGGGCAAAACCTGATTCATCAACTGAATCCATGTTCGGACAGACGGAGGATCGGCTGAATCCATTTGAGCTCGATGGCCTTCCTGGCCAAAAACAATGTCTTCTTTTAGCAAAACTCGCTGATATCTCTGCCACTGTTCCTCATCTAGAATACCCAGGAGGCATATTCTAGGAGTATATGGTACCGGCACTAACAGAACAGAGGACAAGAGATCCGTCACGTGTGTCCAGTATCGAGCTATAGCAGGGCATACCCAAATAACATGTAGTAAATCAGCATTTGTGGTATTACATCTCACACAATTGGAGATGGGTATGCGATGCATAGCATGCAGTCGTACCGGTGTGAGATACAACTGGTGTATAATATATATTTGAGTTCATTTATTATTAACGGCTGGAGACACTTGTAGATGTGAAGAACAGGCCTCAAGAATTTTTATGTTTAACCGCTTGCCGACCAGCCGACGCAGTTTTACTGCGGCAGAATGGCACGGCTGGGCGAAACAACATTTCGCCTTTTGCCCACTTGGGCTGCGCCTGCCCACGGCATGTGCCCGACCCTGATGCGAGTGCCCGGCAGGTGCAATGACTGCCGGGCTTCCGCGATTGCTCGTGACAGAGCGAGAACCGGCATCTGTGTGTGTAAACAAACAGATCCCAGTTCTTTCAGGGGCGAGGAAACAGATTGTGTGTTCATACTAAGTATGAACACTGATCTCTCTCTCCTCCTAGACAGTCCAATTCCCCCACAGTTAGAAACACACATAGGGAACACAGTTAACCTCTTGATCGCCCCCTAGTGTTAACCCCTTCCCTGCCAGTGACATTTACACAGTAATCAGTGCATTTTTATAACAATGATCGCTGTATATTTGTCAATGGTTTCAAAAATGTGTCATATAATGTCGCAACCCCGTCAAGAATCACAGATCGCCGCCATTACTAGTAAAAAAAAAAAAAATAATAAAAATGCCATAAATCTATCCCCTATTTTGTAGACGCTATCACTTTTGCGCAAACCAATCAATATACGCTTATTGCAATTTTTTTAACAAAAATATGTAGAAGAATACATATCGGTCTAAACTGAGGAAAAAATGTGTTTTTTTTTTTTAATTAAAAAATGCGGGATATTTATTATAGCAAAAAGTAAAAGATATTGTGTTTTTTTTTCAAAATTGTCACTCTTCTTTCTTTGTTGTTTATAGCGCAAAAAATAAAAACCACAGAGGCAATCAAATACCACCAAAAGGAATCTCTATTTGTGGGAAAAAAAGGATGTCAATTTGGTTTGGGTACACCGTCGCACGACCACGCAATTGTTAGTTAAAGTGACGCAGTGCCGAATCGCAAAAAATGGCCTGGTCATTGAGCAGCTAAATCTTCCGGGGCTGAAGTGGTTAACGTTGTTCATGAGTGCGCTATATCCCATGATTTCAGTCCTGGGATTTTCATAGATTTAATATCTGTTCTCACCCCCCTGTTGGTACATGATCAATGTTGGTTCAAATATGTGAAGTTCATATCCCTTACTACCATCTACTTTTCATTTTTTACAATATTTTTTAAGGTTTTTTTTTTTTTGTTTATGTTTTTATTTTATTTTTTATTATATTTTTGTTTTTATAACAAAAGGCTCACAGAGACAGAGGTTTAAAGTAGGTTAGCCTTGTAAGATAAAAATACCAGGGCAAACAAATACTTGTAAGCAGTAGTGTGTGATTGAAGGCATTGCAGTGGTAGGCAATGATAAACAATGAATGGACGGGGAAGAGCTCCATTTAAGAAACAACAGTACAACGTCAGATTGACCCTGACCCTCTGGAACCTCAGTTGTAAAGAGGGAGGGGGGAGGGCGGTGTTCAATTTTGAGTTTAATAAATAGTATTTTAACACATAGGGGATATTTAATGTAGAAAAGAGGGGGTGGGGTATATAACTATATTACAAGTGTAACACATTTCAGCATCAAGAACACAGGCACGGAGTTCATAGCAGGAATGGCTCGGAATTGTTACATCACCATGGTGACTACAGTATATCTCCCGGGGTGCATGGTAGATCTCAGGTGGGTATGTTTACCGGATTCAAATCTGCAAGGAATAGGCACAGAATGGGGGATTTATCATAACTGGAGCCGACAGAATGTGGAATTGCTTTGCACAGCAAACAATCAGCTTCTAGATTCAGCTTGTTCAGTTAAAGTTGAACTAAAGGTTAATATACACCCCTCCCCCCATGCTCCTATGGTCTGATCCTCATGAGCTCCCTTGCTGGCATCTTCTCCCTGGCTTCTTCCAGGTCTTCCTCTGATTGGTCAGTGCAGGATCATGTCACACCTGTGCATGTGCAGGAGTTATTCATTTTGGCAAACTGGCATTGTGCCGGAAATATAAACAGAGCTGTGCATGTGCAGCTCAGTGTACATTCTGCAGAGGATTGCGAACAGACAGGTAGGTTCATATTATTGTAGAATAGTTATTGCATGGATCTGCTATAAAGATCCTGTCTAGCCTATTCACAATGTGTTTTTTTTTCACCTTCAGTTCTACAGGTTTGAAAATGAAAAACAGAAGCTGATTGGTTGCCATGCACATCCGCTGCAGATTCTGTCTGCTCCAGTTTTAATGAATTCCCCTCAGAGTGGCCATATTCCTGTAGAGATTGTATGTATGACATGTAGGCAAGGCTAGGGTCATAGGGGAAAGAAAACACAGGAATATATAAATAAATATATATATATATATATATATATATATATATATATATATATATATATATATATATATATATATATATTTATATATATATATATATATATATATATATATATATTATATATATATATATATATATATATATATATATTTTTTTTTTTTTTTGGTGTTCAGATTGTTTGTTTATTTTATTATTGTTAATTGTTTGTATATGGTTTATTGTATTTTTTATTATTATACCCATAATTTTCTCTTTTTTTTTTATCTTTTCATAGTTTTTTTTTTATTGTTTGTAAAAATGCAATTCGCTTTTTTAAATATTTTGATCATTTTTAGAAATCTTTTTATTATCTTTTTATCTAAATGTTTTCCCAATTTGTAATGTATTATCTTTATTGTTTTTAAAAATGTAATTGTATTTTCCATTATTCTGATCATGTTGTATTTTTATCTTTTTATTGGTATTTCTTTTATTTAAGGCTGGGTTCACACTGAGGAATGGAGCAGCTCACAGCAGGTGGTCCAGTGCGTCTCCATTTACCATTTCAGGTCCGATTATAGCCCGAATTTTTAGCTGAATTCGGACCTGAAAATGGACAGGACTCTTGTGAAATTCACTTCGGAGATATGTGAACCGGCTCCATAGAGAGCCAATCACAATCTCCTGACATGCGAATTTGATGCAGAGAAACCAATTCACACTGGTGTGAACCCAGCCTAAATGTTTTCTCAAGTTTTATTGTGTTATTTTTAGGGTTTTTTTAAAAAAATGTTTGTTATTGTATTATCTATTATTTTGATAATTTTTACCTTCTTGTTGCTATTTTTCTTATTTAAATGTTTTCCCAAGTTTTGTTGTAGTATTTTTGTTTTTTTTAAAATGTTATTGTATTTTCTATTATTTGATCATTTTTATCTTTTTATTACTATTTTTCTTATTTAAATGTTTTATTGTGTTATTTGTAGTTTTTTTATGTTTCTTTTTTTTAATATGATTGTATTTTCTATTATTTTGATCATTTTCATTTTTACCTTCTTATTGCTATTATTTCTTATTTAAATGTTTTCCCAAGTTTTGTTGTACTATTTTCATGTTTTTTTTAAATTTTGTTGTATTTTCTATTATTTGATCATTTTTATCTTCTTATTACTATTTTTCTTATTTAAATGTTTTATTGTGTTATTTGTAGTTTTTTATGTTTCTTTTTTTTAATATGATTGTATTTTCTATTATTTTGATCATTTTAATTTTTACCTTCTTATTGCTATTATTTCTTATTTAAATGTTTTCCCAAGTTTTGTTGTACTATTTTCATGTTTTTTTTTTTAATTTTGTTGTATTTTTTATTATTTGATCATTTTTATCTTCTTCTTACTATTTTTCACATTTAAATATCTCCAAGTTGTATTGTATTATTTTTATGTTACTATTATTGTATTTTTAAATGTTTTACCAATTTTTATTGTACGCTTTTTTTAAGTTTTTCGTTGCTTTAAAAACATGTTTTTTTAATACATTTATTGTTAATATTTATTAGAGAGAAAAATAATCATAAATAAGCCAACAAAAAAAAGATCAAAATAACAGAAAATGCAATAAGATGTTTTAAAAGGCAACAAAAAATTAAAAATGATACAATAAAAATTGGGGGGAACATTTAAATAAGAAAATAATGCAAATAAAAATGATGAAAAGAAAATACAATAAGAGTAAAATAATACAATAAAACTTGGGAAAACGTTTAAACAAAAATGATTAAAATAATAGAAAATACAATAACATGCTTTAAAAGCAATGAAACATTAAAAAAAAAAAAGCATACAATAAAAATGGGTAAAACATTTAAACAAGAAAAAAAGTAATAAGAAGATATTAATGTATTTTCCATTATTTTGATAATTTTTATTAAAAAAAAAACATACACACCTAAAAATGATAAAATAAAAAACTCAGGAAAACATTTAAATAAGAAAAATAATAATGCAAATAAAAATGATCAAAAGAAAATAAATTAATGGTAAAATAAAAATAACACAATAAAACTTGGGGAAACATCTAAAAAAGATAAATAGTAATAAAAAGATAAAAACTATCAAAATAATAGAAATTACAATAATAGAAAAAAAAACATAAAAAAATAAAAATGGTACAATAAATCTTTGGAAAACATTTAAATAAGAAAAATAATAATGCAAATAAAAATGTTCAAAAGAAAACAAAATAATAGTAAAATAGAAATAATACAATAAAACTTGGGGAATTATCTAAATAAGAAAAATAGTAATAAAAAGATAAAAATAATAGAAAATACAATAAATAGATTTTGCTGGATCGGTGCTCTTCGCCGTAGTATTTTGGATACAAGTGGAAAAAATTGTCCGGGTCAGTTACATAATAAAAAAATGTAACAATTAATTTCAACCTTTTCTAATGAGACCGGTAAGAAGTCCTCTCTTCTCCCAGTAAATCGACCCCTTTGTGGTGTAAAGTAGATGGCAGTGTTTCCTGTTTTTCAGCACTCCCCCCTCCTCCTCCTCCAGTTGGCTCCCACCACTCCCCCTCGTGCAGGCTCCTCCCCTCTCCTCCAGTCTCTGGCGGAAGTGCGCTGTGCGGCGCTGCTCATTGAAGTGCAGTGTTAGGGGCAGGCTGGGAAGATTGGTAGCACGCGCCGTGCAGAGCTGGGTGTACAAACAGAAGCAGATCACCGCTCGCTGACAACATGTGAGCGACACCGCAAATGGGGAGGAGGGGGACATGTGTGGACGGATTGTTGCCTGTACGGTGCTGAGTGGTTCCCCTCGGTAGATCTGCTCATCGTCTCTTTTGGTGGATCGCTGTTGATTCGTCCAGGAATCCGGTCCGGGATGATGTGACTGCATGGAGGATGGCCGGGGAAAGGTGATCCTCCGATGGTGAATAATTGAAGGCGGCTTGCAGTGTGTGCATGGTGTGATCGGGCAGAGGGGGGTGTGTCCGACATGCAGCTCTGTGCTGCTGTGTAGTACAAGTTGTCACCCTGCTCAGGAGGACTGTGCCCCCCATTGTAGGGATCAGGATCCAGGAGGACTGTGCCCCCCCAATGATCGGGATCCAGAGCTGTGCCCCTCCCATTGTAGGGATCAGGATCTAGGAGGACTGTGCCCCCCCCCCATTGTAGGGATCAGGATCCAGGAGGACTGTGCCCCCCCCATTGTAAGGATCAGGATCCAGGAGGATTGTGCCCCCCTATTGCACAGATCAGGATCCAGGAGGACTGTGCCCCCCTCCCCTCATCGGGAACCAGGACTGTGCCACCCCATTGTAGGGTTCAAGATCCAGGACTGTGCCCCCCATTGTAGGGTTCAAGATCCAGGACTGTGCCCCCCCCATTGTAGGGATCAGTATCCAGGAGGACTGTGCCCCCCCATTGTAGGGTTCAAGATCCAGGACTGTGCCCCCCCATTGTAGGGTTCAAGATCCAGGACTGTGCCCCCCCATTGTAGGGTTCAAGATCCAGGACTGTGCCCCCCCCCCCATTGTAGGGATCAGTATCCAGGAGGACTGTACCCCCCTCCCCTGATCGGGAACCAGGACTGTGCCCCCCATTGTAGGGTTTAGGATCCAGGACTGTGCCCCCCCCCCCCATTGTAGGGATCAGTATCCAGGAGGACTGTGGCCCCCCTTCCATGATAGGGATCGGGCTCCAGGAGGACTGCTGACCTGTGCAATGCTGAGCTCTTGCTTTGTTATTGATCCCACCTGGGAGGTCCATTCTTCAGTGTAAACAAAGCCCCGCTGTGCCCCACCAGCCCCAGGTGAATGGAGGAGAGCTGCCCACTGTAAATGGTCTGATTGTGTCCTTTCCATCCATCGCTCCCCCTCTCCTCCTGTAAATGGCTTCATTCCCGGAGTCTGATTTCCAGCTGTGCCCGCTGTGTAAGGAGATGTGCGTGTCCTCTGCCCCCATCTCCTCCTCCAGCTCATCCTCATCCTCCTCCCAAACCTCCAGCAGCAGCACTGGAGGGAGTGGGAACCTCGGCGCGCCCCCCCGAAGATTGCACGTCTTGCCGTGTCTTCACGCCTTCTGCCGCCAGTGCTTGGAGGGCCACCGGAGCCCCGGCGACTCCATGCAGCTGCATTGCCCCGTTTGTGACCACAAGGTGCTTATGTCGGAGGCGGGCATGGACGCCTTGCCTTCCTCGACCTTCCTTCATCTCAGCAACCTGCTTGACGCGGTGGTGGGGGCCGCGGAGGAGCCACAGAGCAACGGAAGCAGGGGTGGCGGAAGCGCCCCCCGGCGTCAACAGCGGCCACGCTCGGCCTCGTGTTCCTCATCCAGCCTCCTGCGCCGAGTGCCGCCCAACCAGACGGAACCGCGCTGCTCCTCCTGCGACGAGGGGAACGGGGCGAGCTCACACTGCCTTGACTGCCAGGAGAACCTATGCGAAAACTGCCTACGGGCCCACCAAAGGGTGCGACTCACCAAGGACCACTTCATCGAGCGCTTCACTGGACCAGGAAGCAGGGTACCTGGGTGTATCAGCGGCACAGCGTCCCCCTGCAACTCTGCGGCGTCCAGCGCTGCCACTACCTCATCCTCCTCATCGCCCTTCCAGGGAAACGCCTTCCCCATTCTGCCCATGTACCCCGAGAGATTGGCCTACTGTCAGCAGCATGATGAGGAGGTGAGTCCATGATACCACTTAATTTATCAATGTTGCTTCCCCTCAGGCTGATTCATTAAATGGCACAAAGGAGCACAAAATTAGGCTGTTGCCTATAGCAACCGAATTAGGTTTCTCTTTAAATTTACTGAAAAGTGAAACCAGAATTTCCATTGGTTGTACTTAAGAGCAACACCAATGTTGGTGTAGCCTAATAGTATTCTTAACTACGACCAAAAAGAGTAGGATTTTATTTTCTTTGGTGCATTTAATGCAGCTTGTAGGCAAAGGGTTACAATTTTTTTCTTTGTGCAAGCTGGCTTTTTAACTGAAGAACTACAAGTCTCCGCAAAGAGTCATGTATTTCCTCAAGAAGGCCTTCCCCTTATGTTATCTAATCATAGGTGCCCTGTCCAAATAATTTTTTTGTTGATGTTTTTAATTTGTTGTCATGGAATTGGGGAGGGGGGTGTTATCAAAACTGGAGCAGCTGTGCATGACAGCCAATCAAAATCTAGCTTTTATCTTTACAGCTTAAATGAGCAAGCTGAAGATAGAAGCTGATTGGTTGTCATGCACAACTGCTCCCATTTTTTGATAAATTCCCCTCAATGTTTTAAGAAACGGGTTTAGAAAGTTAAGATTAATTGTGGTAAATATTTTTATTTCTGTTTTGTACATGTTGCATATAAAAGAAAAAAAAAACATGAAATTGCGATAAGCACAAAACACTGTTTTCTGTAAATATGTGCCCATGAAGGTTCTTACATTAGCAAGGAATGTTTTTGTTTTTCAGTTAAACATGTCAATGTGGTTTAGAGAGCTCCTTAGTGGGGCAGGGCATTTTTGTTTCTTACTTATGGAAATCTGATAAGTTGCATAAAATCAATCCATCAACTTTATTGCAGAATAATTGTGTCTTTTATACTTGAAAGAAGGTTACCACTCTTGTGCATAACATGGTAAAAAAAAAGGAAAATATATGTGGTTTTTTTTT
This sequence comes from Lithobates septentrionalis, assembly GCA_037952835.1. Taxonomy (NCBI): domain Eukaryota; kingdom Metazoa; phylum Chordata; class Amphibia; order Anura; family Ranidae; genus Lithobates; species Lithobates septentrionalis. The sequence continues at coordinate 2,376,878 of JBBDGP010000780.1, forward strand.
TGTTTTTGTTTTTTTTATTTATTTTTATTTCCGTTTTAAAGGAAAATCTGCATTGTCCACTTCCATTATTGTTTTTAGAGTGTTTGTTTTTTTTTTTAGTTTTACTGTAAAGCCGGACAGTGTTTTTTGTTTCTTAGAAATGGTTTCAGAAGTATTTTTGCTATGTGGAACAGAAAATGTTTCAGATTGTGGGACATTTGTGTAACTTTTCTATACTATTGGTATTCACCAACTTGTGTTTTTCAGTGACAAGCTCTGTTCTCTGTTTTTGAGATTTGATTGTTGTAGTGGTAACAGCTTGTCCTCTTCGTTTTCATATTAAGGGGGGGGGGGGGGGGGTGAAGAAACGCTAAACTGTTGAAATTATTATTTATTATATATTCTTAATTTCTTAATTGAAGTCTGATGTATTGTGAATAGTGTTTACATAAAATCTGTTTTGTGAAATATATTTGTATAAACTGATTTATATGTGTGTGTATATGTATTATGTATGTATGTATGTATGTGTGTGTGTGTGTGTGTATATATATATATATTTCAAAATATGTGACGGGTACCTTTCCATCCAGTTTCGTGACATCAGGAAGAGACAATTCAATCCAATTTTAGGACATTAGGTGGACACATTTCCATCTAGTTTTGTGGCATTGGGAAAACAATTATTCCATCCAGGTTTAGGACATTAGGTGGACACCTTTTCCATCTAGGTGTGACATTGGGAACCAATTATTCAAAAACAATTATTCCATCCAGGTTTGTGACACTTGGAAGACTAATTCCCATTCCATTTTATGGGAAGAGCTGATTCCATCCAGTTTTTGTGACACTTGGTAGGCACAATTCCATTCAGTTGGGAGATGTTAGGAAGACACAATTTTATCTAGTTTAGTGACATCAGAAACATCATCTTTCCATCCAATTTTGTGACCTTTAGGAGGACATCTTTCCATCCAGTTTGGTGACATTAGGAAGATGTACTTCACCCAGTTGGCAAAGTTTGAATTATGATTTTTAGTAAGCAAATGCATTTTTGAAGCAGACAGGAATTGTTGGTTAAGTTCTACAACAAACTTCTGAATTGGGCTCCATGCACACTATAAGCTAAAAAAGGCAAAAAACCGCTGGATGAAAACACTCATAATAGCGTTTTTGTGCCAGCTTAAGAAAGCAAGTAAGTAAAAAAGCTTAAGAGCTTTCGTCTATTTCCTTTTTTTTTTTTTGTTCTCCTGGCAAAAAAAAAAATTCTGCTCCTAGAAGCTGAAACTTCATAAACTCGACTAAAATAGTGTGCATGGACACATAGAATAAACACCTATTTGCTTCTAGAAGCAGAAAAAAATGCTCAAGCTGCTGCTAAGAGCCTTCTTCCTTTTTTTTTTCTAGTGTGCATGGAGCCTAAATAATTTTAAGAGAACGGTGTGTAACGTGCAGTAGCCCATAGCAACCAGAATACACCTTCCACTGGTGGGACTGTAGTTAATCCAACATCAGGTTGCTATAAGTGACTGCACTTTGGACATCTGTGTTGAGCGTTGTAGCCTTATTAACTGGTCTGTTTGTGATACTACATTAGTACACTCCAGTCTTTTATCTCAAGTACCTGTTCCTTGAAAAGCAAACCTGCAGTGCGTATGGATTTGTAGCACTATTGCTCCATCCATGATTGCCTGTTGCAACGTCCACATGCTCACATTCATTTCTGCGCTGTATGTCGTTAAGCGTAAGTTGTGATTATGTTAAATTGCATAGTAAATGTTGTGTCTTTTGTGTCTTCTGTTGTGACACCTATGTAAGAAAATGGGGGGACTGATGTGCTGCAGATTGTCACCTGCTAGGACGTGTGATGCGGCTTGTCATTTGGGGTATATTTATAAATTCTGCTACCAGAGCAATGTTTCCTATCGCAGCCAGACAACTAGAACCTCGATGAGAAATGAATGTCTGCCAGGCAAAACCCTTCTGATCCTTAGATAAATAGTTTTCCTTTTTTTTTTATAGTTTGATGGAGTCGGGAATTTGACTAGCAGTATTGAATGTTGAACTGGAAATGTCCCTAATATTCAGCTCTTGGGTGTATACTACCCGTTTGTTCCCAATTTATTTACTAAAACGTTAAAGTGCAATAACTGGTGCAGCTGTGTATAGAAACGAATCCGCTTCCAGGTTTTTTTTTTTTTTTTGTCAAACAATTGAACAAGCTGAAGTTAGAAGCTGAGGCTACTATGCATAGCTTATGCACATCCAGCTTCTAGCTTCAGCTTGTTCAATTAAGCTTTGCCAAAAAAGCCTGGAAGCTGTTTTTATGCAGAGCTGCATTCAATTTTGCGCACTCCAGTTTTAGTAACTTAAATATAGTGCAATTAAAACTGGAGAGTGCAAAATCTGCATCTGTGCATGGTAGCCAATCAGCTTCTAACTTCAGCTTGTTCAATTAATGTTTGACCAAAAAAAAAAAAAAAATGGAAGCTGATTGGTTTCTATGCACAGCTGCACCAGATTTTGCACTTTACAGTTTTAGTAAATCAACCCCATAATGGCATTTGCTGATTAGTAAAATAGAGGTTCTTGATCTACATTTGTGCATTCTCTAATAGTTTAGAACAGATTTTTTTCATTTCAGTAACCCTGCTTGGCTGTTTTTTTTTTTTTTTTTTTTTTTCTTTTTTTTTTTTTTTTTTTTATACAGCATACATAACCTAATTTAAATCAGAATTTACTCTTCATTACCCCTTTTTTTTGTCTTATTTTATAGTCAATACTGAAAACAATTAGCTGGTGAAGTCTTCAGGCTCTGCTGAGCCCTCCTTTCCTCAATCAATCACAAGCTTCATTTGGCTACTACAAATATTTGCCTCTCACAAATATCTATTGCTTTTATTTTAAAGGAGGCTGCAGTTCACACACAGGTTACCTATTGCAGTAAAAAAAGTGTGTTCTTTTTACACAAGTTGCTTACATTTTTGTTCCCTACTTTTTTTTTTTTTTTACTTTTAGAATGATGGACAAGGACAAATACTGGCTATATTGATATTTGCCTGTTTATGGGAATTTATTTTTTTGGTTTAATTTTGCCCTTTTTTTTTTCCCCTCCTTTATAAATTAGAAAAAAATATAGATTTAGAGTCCTGAACCTTTTTACAGTAGATATGACTGAATTTAAAGATTAATTAAAAGCAAATCAGTGGCAAATATTTGGCTCTGAAGTTATTAGCTCACAAAATACATCTGATATCAGAAGTGGATGTTATGTCATTTATAATAAAATCAAGCTGCACAGAATGAGCATATCCTATTTAAGAACAGTGCATGTTACCAGCACAATAACACATTGCAGCTCTCAACGTATTCATTACCATTCTGTAGGGAATACCATTTTGTTAGCTGTATCAGTTTATACAAAGTGGTGGATGTTTTTTTGCTGGCCATACACTATACGAAAAATTGTCAGAAATTTGGTTATTTAGACAGTTTTTTTGTTTTCGGCCAGTTAATGGGCACAGAATCGATAATCGTTGGGACGTTTTTGAGCCAAAAAAAAACTAGGGACAAGTTTGGAAATTTTCTGCCGAATGAGCGATTAAATTGAAAGGTTAATGTGTTTCCCGTCTGAACTGTCTGCACTAGGTATATGTAAAAAACAAACAAAAAATGCATTCATTTATGTCCACGGAACGATTTATCGGTATTTACATGACGGCACTATCATTTGCGCTCACGGCCGAATGTTCGTTCTTCGAAAATGGGTTCGGCCGCTTTTTCATATAGTGTATGGCCAGCATAAGTTGTGTACAATGGAATAATGTAAATTGGGTATTAGCGTGAAGTCAGGACGTTCAGGATATTTACTTAAAAAGTGATATTCACTGTAATCTGGGTTTGTGAAAAATTAGAAAGCACTCCCTTTTTAATTTTTTTATTTTTAATGTGCTTTCATCAAATTTTATCCTTAAATTTTTTTTTCATCGTATTTGGCTGGGTAGAGAATTCTCTTTTGCTAATAAACTGTTTCAAGTTTGTTTTTAAGAAAAAAAGTGACTTTCATTTTTACCTGAATGTTTCAAAATTAAATAATTTTAAAATGACTTTTACTTGTGGTCGTTATCTTATACCTTTCCAATTCTGCAAAACTATGAGAGATTACCAGATAAGAGTAATTCAGCTGCTTTTCATATACTACAAAGTAGTGGTCAAGACAAAGGGAGAAATGAAAGCTTACCCTCTTGCTCTTTTTCTTAATATATGGTTTGTTTTTTTTCTTCCCTTGGTAGCACTGAATGATTAACATTCTCAGAAGATGATTCTATCACGTTGCACTGAGATGTTTAGAACAGCATATATTAAACCAGGCGTTGTGGTAATGAGTCAATGTAGAGTTTCTCAGACTTCAAGACAGCAATTTTTGCTGTACTGTCTAGTGGTTGTGAAATAATATATACTCCTCGTCAGTCAAGTTGTTAGGTCTTTCTTCTTTCCTTCTTCCTCCCCTCCCCCCATTTTTTTTTTTTTATTCTTAAAAAAAAAAAAAAAGAGCCAATTCATATCCTTGCACAATAAATGGCAGTACTCTGGTTATGCTAATTAATCCATACAATTTTGTAACTTGGTCAAAGAAATATTTTGTATATTGAGCTTTTGTGCTATATATATATAGATATAGATATAGATATATAGATATATATATATATTAGATATATCGATAGATAGATGGATATCTCTATATATCTATATCTCAAGTCTTTGGGCATGATTTTACTAATGTTGTATTTACTGGTTGCTTAGTTAAACAGCAGTTTCCTTTCTCATTGACCAAATGCTTGTTTGCTTGCACATGCATTTTCATGATAATACCTAGACTGTGATTTATGTTTTCATAAATGATCCAGTAACAAAGTGAATATTTTATAAAATGCACATAGAAGGGTGTTGACAGCAGATAGGTTATAACCTAAATATTCTTAAACTTGCATCTTAAAAACTTGCATCTTTAATAACATAAATTGGGCAATAAAGAGTATCACTAAAACTCCAAATGTTGATTCACATTAAAAATAAATAAATCCTTCTGTGTCCAATCTTCTTCTTATCATGTACAGCATTGGGCAAGAGGTAGCTTGGCTCTGAGCTGCTTTAATTGTAGCTTCATGCACATGCATCCAGAGTGTGGTATCCTGAATATTAAAGAGTTTTTTTTTTTTTTTTTATTTACAAACAAAAATGACTAGAGTTTTTGACTATAACTAAAATGAAATGTATTTCCTTGCCAAGTATATTTTAGGTGCCAGAAAGGTTAGGGTTTTCTGATCTGTTCAATCCCAATTTTATATTTGGAGCATCTAAGCATAAACTCTAATTATAAATCTATTTTATTTGTGTTTATTAGACCATCTATTTTGTTATGAAATAAAATAAGAACATATAATTTTGAAGTGGGAAAAAAAATAAAATGATGTAAAAAGGTAATGTGCTATTCAGTGGTAAACTTTCCTATTGCTGCCTTCTGTGAGATAGGCAAATGTAGTGACAGAATGGGATCTTATTCATGGGGATGGAAGGTCAACGACAGTGAATTTGCATGCACATGGCCCTAGGTATTGTGTGTGTTTTGTTTTCTTTTATTTAAAAAAAAAAAAACAAAAATTTTTTTTTTTCCTTTTTAGGAGAGGTATTTTTACTGCATACCAAGCAGTCGATGTCTGGGGAAAGACACCTTACTTAATCAAGCCTTTTGCATTTTTATTTATTTTTTTAAATTGTGATTCTGATTAGATTCAGTACTCTTGCTTTCACATATACCGTAATTTCTGGGCGCTCTCCTTGTGTACATAAACCATTGAATAAATGAACAATAAAAATTAAAAATCTCAAATATATAAACCATGACCCCACAGTGAGTGAATAGTAACAGTCACTAGTAATATTATAAATATTGTCCTTCTGCAAGGTGTTTTTACTAATAAAACATTTGCAGATAATTCTCCTGTTCAAGTTCATAGATGGATATGTTGTTGCCAATCACCATATCCATAAGTTAAAAAGAATGAAGGTGGCTATTTCTTCTAACACCCCAAAAGTGCTCCACCACGTTCCAATAAATACAGCACTAACCAGATCAATAAAGTGCTTGCTGGCTGTTGGCCAGCCTTAACTTAGATCCAGGATTTGAGGGTCATCATCCAATCTTCTTCTCCTAATACTCATCAGCTGTTCTCATATGATGGGTATGGGAAGTATATAGTGTAGTAAAAACAGTATTTCTGACTTTGTTTTATTTTAGAAAGAGTATCAAATCTGATTTACAGTTAGGGCAAATATTGCTTTTTGCAATACAATGGACATTTTATCTATTCTATACAAGGGAAAAAAGGTCACTTTGAATAGTAGGTCCCCCCCGAAAAAAAAATCTAGCATACACGATAAAAATTTATCCATACATGTAAAAAAAATGTGTATATTCCCTAAAACCAAAAGTCCCTGGAGAATATGGTAGGTATTGCAATAAAATATTTTTATTTTTGTCACATGATCTATGTGCAGCAGTTTATCAAATGCAGTTTTTCAGGAATAAATAAGCCTTTTACAGGTTACCAGTTTAGTGTTGCACAGGAGGTCTGGTGCTAGAATTATTGATCCCGTTCTGAGGTTCGTGACATTACCGCATATGTGTCATGCAATAACCAATTACATAAGCGTGCAAGCTGCACCGCATGTTTCCCGAGTACTGTTCATATGGTTGCGACTTAGTCGTTCCTGCAATACTTTGGTCTGACTTTCATGTGACTTGAGGGCCACAGACTTTAATGTAAGCCCTCAAAAGTTGCATGAAAGTAGCACCTGCATGATATAAATGCGACTTTTAGATGTGCATTTTGTTTCCTTTATTCGTTTTTCTAACTAATTCCAAATTTTCAGAACGATTCCAATTCTGTGTGAAGATGGCTGGTTGTTAAGGAGCGGGCCAGGAAGCCAGCCGCTGCGTCCTTAACAACTGATGACTCATCAGCTGTTAGGTTTCACCACTTACAGCTTAAGGTAAACAAAAGAATGCCGGCAATGGGAAACTGCGTAGGGTTCCCCCATCTGAAATATACCTGGCCACATGCCCTCAACATGGTGTGGTACAATGGGCACAAGGACTTCTCCCCCCCCCCCCCCCCCCCCACAACCCTGGCCGTTGGTTGTGGGTGTTCATTGTACCCCTTCTTGTTTACGACAAAGTGTCAAAAATAAAAACAGCGGCCGTGAAAGAAGGCATTTGGCATTATTTTAAAAAAAAACATACCCATTGTATTTTGACTTTATAAACCAGAAGGGATACAAGTAGGGCTGAAGCAACTAATCGATTAATCGACAACTAATCGATTATCAAATTAATCGATTACTATTTTCATAATCGATTAATCGGCCAGTAACATGGAGTTAAAGCTAAAATTAGCCCTACATAGTACAAAAAGAGCAAATAATCTCTACTGTAAATATTACTTTCACTGTTGGACAGTAAAAAAACAATTTATTTTTTTTAACTACATTATGTTACTAAATGTCTTAGGCCTGGTTCCCACCCATGTGTGTTTTGGTGCTTTTTGCAGAAATGCACTACAGTTCATTTAACGTTCACATCTATGCTTTTTTCAGTTGCTGTGTATTTGGAAAGGGTCAAGGACCTTTTTCAATGCAAAACGGTGCTTTTTTGGTTTAATATACTTCAACGGAGAAGCTGCAGAAAAGCATATAATATTACAGTCCTGTTTGAAAATCTGGAAAACAGTCTAGATTTTTTTTTTTTTCTTTAAAAAAAAAAAATTTGATCTGAGTCCAGATTCAACCTCTAATAGTATATAGAGTATATCTCTTCTGTCTGTTATTCTCAGAGAGGATTAAATATTTTACTTTGGTTATTCATATTTACCCCTGCGTATAAAGATATTTAGGACTAAATTGCCTTTTTTTAAACTTTACATATTAACCAAATTATACACCACACTTTTTTTTTAATCGAAACAATAATCGGCCAACTAATCGATTATGAAAATAATCATTAGTTGCAGCCCTAGATACAAGTCTTTGTGCTACATATTGCAGCAGGAGGGCGGAGATTAGATCAGCTCACACTGACTAGGAAATTACAGGGAGGGGGAGAGGGGAGAGACTTTAGAACACAGCGGGGTGACAGAGGCATGTAAACTGACCACATTATCATGAATCGGCAGCAATAATTACTGTGGTCAGAACACAAGGGGACACAAACGGATAGGATCAGCTGGGTATTTTGCAGCATAGAATGGAACAAATTACATGACACAAGCACTATGCTATAGGTCAGTGATTGTGAACCCTGGCACCCCAGATGTTTTGGAACTGCATCATTTCCCATGGTGCTCATGCATTCTGCCGTGTAGTTGGGCATCATGGGGAATGTAGTTCCAAAACATCTGGGGTGCCAAGGTTAGCCATCACTGCTATAGAGCATGCTTTTAAAGGAACAGGATGTGTGCGTAGGGATTTTTTTTTACAACCACTTTAAATAGAGCGCCCCGCCTTTCCTGACCTGCCAGGCTGCATGCTCGGATAAGGGTCTGGAATTCTATTTTTTTTTGAGGGGGGGGGGAGGGGGAGAAACCCCACGCTGTGTTTTTCCCTTTTTTATTTTTCCATTGCATGCATTCTTTTGTTTACATTCTAGCTTGGGTAGGGGTACACTCATTCACATGAGGGGTGGCCCAGGGTTATGGGGAAGCGACCCTTGTCCCCATCAACATGGGGCAAGGTGCTGTGGGGGGGGGGAGGGGTCACTCACGCCCCCCCCCCCCCCCCTTCCTGACCTGCCAGGCTGAGTGCTTGGGTAAGGGTCTGGTATGGATTTTGGGGGGGCCCCACACCGTGTGTATTTTTTTTTTTTTTTACCCAGCGGGTTGAACGGAAAAAAAAACCTGACCGCTTAGAAGGAGCCTCTGTACTAACTATCTGACATTAGTACAGCGATCTCCCTTGCTGACCTATTGTGTTCTGACACCCTGCCAGAACACTCAGGTCAGTGCTCTACTCCATTGGTTGAGGGTGCTGATCGACAGAGCTTTTTTGGTCATGCCCCTTCGGCCGGTTTCTATTAAACTGGCAGATGTCGCCCGACATTTGGCCCATGTGTACTAGACTTAAGAATAAAAGGGGGGAGTTTGGGACTTTAAATGAGGCACAAAAAATGTACCTCCATCCCTGATTCAGGTCAAAAAGAAAGGAGTGTGGGACTTTAAATGAGGCAATTGACATGTGGAGGTAGAATGGTTGGTAAACATTGTTTATTTGTAACAATAGTATCAAACAAGTAAAGTATTTTCATATATATACATACAACATACGCATGGCATGAACATGATGGATACATGTTTCAGCTTAACAACACATGAGAAGTATTGAATATTAATAAGGTATAAATACAAATATGTAACATGTCATAGAGACGGCATTTGGCAATGAGGTGAAATATATATAAATCTTGAGCATGATTAATTGTGGATATAATACAAGATATTTCCTATTAACAGGCATAGGTACACCATATGCAACAGAGCTGCTATAGAAACAAGAAAAGATACACATACACACAAATGGTTACATAGTACTCAATGAATTATGAATGTATGTAAGGGCCAGTAACTAGACCATGAGCCAGACTTGACTGAGCACCCCATGGAAACTCAACGCACTTCATGGCTATATGCCATTCATCAGGAGTTGGGTACAGAAATAAACTGTAAATACAAATGGATATGTAGTATTTGTTAATATATTCTACCTGTAAGGGGGGAGAGAACCTCATGGGGAGAAAGGGATCTATACTCGCAGGTTGGCTAAAGCACTGTGCTGTGCTGGCATGGAGAGAGATGGGACCCCAAAATGGTTGTCTGTTCCGGAGCTGAGGCAAGGGACCCCGCCCCAGCCAAGAAAACCTCCGCATAGCATACTCGATCGCCACAACACATTCCAGATGTGTGGGGATGATTGCAAATATAGTGTTCTGAAAAAAAATATATAAATATGTGAAAAATATATAAAAAGGAAAAAAATGTGGAAAGTGAAAAAACATGAGTGTTTTGGATATAGGAAAAAAAAAAAGTGTGTACTAGACTTTGGAGTGACCATCTCCTGTGTCCCGTGTAGTGCTCAGTGGCTTGTTTTAGGGCTGAAACAACTAATCGATTAATCGACAACTAATCGATTATGAAATTAACCGATTAATCGGCCAGTAACATAATGGGGTTAAAAAAACTAAAATAAGCCCTTTTATAGTACAAAAAGAGCAAATTGCTACTGTAAATATTACTTTCACAGTTCTACAGTAAAAAAAATGAACCCCTTACAGTAGTGATTATCTGTTTTTTTCTTTGTACTATAAAGGACTAATTTTAGTTTTTTTAACCCCTTTATGTTACTAAACATCTTAGACCTGGTTCACATCTATGTGTTTAGTGCTTTTTGCAGAAACGCACTACAGTCCATTTACATGGTCTCCTATGGTACACGTTCACATCTATGCTTTTTTCAGCCGCTGCCTATTTGGAAAGGGTCAGGGACTTTTTTTTTTTAATGCAAAACAGTGCTTTTTTTGGTTTAACCACTTGACGACCGCTCACTGTATATGTACGTCATTTTTTTGAAGATGGATATCTCGGTAACGGCAGCAGCTGCTGCCACAACCGAGGTATCCATCTTTACAGTGAGCGGTTCTGTACACGATAACGGTGGTCTCTGCGGCGGGTTCGCCGCGAGATCACGTTATCGGCGGCGGGAAAGGTGCCCCCCCCCTCCCGCCGCTCTCCCGCGCCCTCCGCCGCTTACCGGAGCCGTCGGTAGCGGCGGAGGCGATCGGGTCCTTTCACTGCTGAGGTACTGAGACGAGTGAGGCCAAGATGGCCCCCACCCGTCTCTATACCATGTGACGGCCGGAGCGACATCATTATGACGGCTCCGCCCACTTCTCTTAAAGGCACAATTTTTTGTGTCATTTTTTTAAACGACTTTTTTTTTTTGCATTTTAGTGTAAATATGAGATCTGAGGACTTTTTGACCCCAGATCTCATATTTAAGAGGACCTGTCATGTTTTTTTCTATTACAAGGGATGTTTACATTCCTTGTAATAGGAATAAAAGTGATCCAAAATTTTTTTTTTTTAAAACCGTGAAAAAATAAATAAAATAAAGTAAAATAAATAATAAAAAAAAATTTTTTAAAGCGCCCTGTCCCGACTAGCTCGCGCGCAGAAGCGAACGCATACGTGAGTAGCGCCCGCATATGAAAACGGTGGTCAAACCACACATGTGAGGTATCGCTGCGACCGGTAGAGCGAGGGCAATAATTCTAGACCTCCTCTGTAACGCAAAACATGCAACCTGTAGAATTTTTTAAACGTCGCCTATGGAGATTTTTAAGGGTAAAAGTTTGACGCTATTCCACGAGCGGGCGCAATTTTGAAGCGTGACATGTTGGGTATCAATTTACTTGGCGTAACATTATATTTCACAATATAAAAAAAATTGGGCTAACTTTACTGTTGTCTTATTTTTTTATTCAAAAAAGTGAATTTTTTCCAAAAAAAAGTGCGCTGATAAGACCGCTGCGCAAATACGGTGCAAAAAAAAGTATTGCAATGACCGCCATTTTATTCTCTAGGGTGTTAGAAAAAAAACATATATAATGTTTGGGGGTTCTAAGTAATTTTCTAGCAAAAAAAACTGTTTTAATCATGTAAACACCTAAAATCCAAAACGAGGCTGGTCCTTAAGTGGTTAATATACTTCAATGGAAAAGCTGCAGAAAAGCATGTAATTATTGCAGCAGTTTTTGTGTTTTTTATTCTTCCCAACAACAAATTGGCTAAAAATAAATGCAAAAATGCAAATCGCAGCACAATCCTGTGCGCAAAAGTCAAAACGCACAGCAGAAAGCACTACAGAAACAGATCAAAAGCAAACTGCATAGGTGTGTACCTAGCCTTATGCTGGCCACACCGATCAATATTCAGATGAGAATATTCAGACGAAAAATCTTTGTACATTCGCTGAATGAAAGAATGTTGTTTGAAATTTTCACTTGGTTTTTAACATTCTGTTTTTAAAATGAATGTAATTTCTGAACGAAAACCACATACGCTGTCTGAAAATTCCTTTGACCAAGAAGTTTGCTATTATTTCAAAATTTTCCCGTGGTTGAAAATGAACGTCGATTTGACCCCACTAACTTTAGAAAATCGAACGTTCTCAAAATAAATTTTTTTTTTTTTTGAAGGAAGACATTGTTAAATAAAAAAATTTGATCTCGGAGTCTGATGATATTTACCAGATTCACATTTTAATAGTATATACAGTATATATCTCTTCTGTCTGTTCTCAGAGTGGATTAGAGATTTTGCTCCCTAACCATATAGTTGGTTGTTTATATTTACCACTGCATAGAGATATGCAAGAATAAATTGCCTTTTTTTTAAACCTTTACATATTAACTAAATTATACACCACACTTTTTTAAGATTATTAACCAATTAATCGAAACAATAATCGGCCAACTAATCGATTATGAAAATAATCGTTAGTTGCAGCCCTAGTTTGTTTTGACAATCTAAAAACGGTTGTAAACCGCTGGACTTATTTTTTTTTTGTACCTGCAAGGTAAAGGCATAATGTTAGTATGCATCGCATACTAGATGAATGGAGGCTGGATGACTCATACCAGCAGATCTCTGGTGCCTCCCCCTGGTTCTGGGAGTTTCGAGAAACTTCTAGAAACTAGAGGGAGGGCAGAGGCAAGAGGGTTGATCGGCATACTTGGGGAAGCTTAGCCAACCCCAAGGCAGTAAGCCTGGCATGGTGTCTGAGCCAGCCTTTAAATATGGTTGAGTCATGCTGGCTGGGGAGTCGGGTGGAAGATGGAGTGCTTAGGTGTCTGTTGGTGGCCCTTGAGGGGTACCCCTGCCAGGGCGGGGGCTCTACCTTTGGGCTGGCTTGGGAGGATCCTGATAATATTGCGGTTGGAAAGGAATCTTTTCCTAAGCGGGAGCAAGGAGGGCCGTGTGAATACATCTGCACGGTCAGGGACTGAGAAGGGGAAAGGCTGCCACATGTAGCAGGCCTTTCTGAAAGGCAGCGTTGTGCCTAAATTTCGTTAACCTTTCCCTGGGAGATCTCTGGAGCAGCCAGGTGGGCTGGTGAGAAGGCAACTGGGTGGACTGGCATCTCCTGTAGTTGGTAGAGCTGGGACCAGTGTGTCTACAAGGCAGTTGGGGGCACTCCGGGATGCAGTCTACAACACTTTATTTTCTAAAGGACCGAGAGATCCTAGTTCTTAAGCGACTTTTGCATCTTTTCAGTGAGACTGTCAGCGGTGGGGAGTGAGATCAGTCTAGAGTTCTACGTGGGGAAGAAGTTGTCACTGGTTTTGTTGCTATCAAGTTGGACATCCCATAATTCCTATTCCCTATTCAAATTATTACCCTTTTAATAGAACTTAAAAAAACAAGCTCAAATACTGTTCCTTGTGTCTGGAGAAAGTATGGAAAATACTTGTTGTCTGGCTGTGCAGGAGTGGGGCACCCAGTCATCTGCAGCCCTTGCAGGGGGTAGTGCTACACCTCCATAAGGACAGAAGGTTGGGATCAGGAGCTCTTGGTGGCCCACAAATCTGTCATGGAACATTTTTAGGTTATTCAAAGATTTTCATTTCATGGCAGTCCATGGTCCCATCCTTTTTGTCTTCATCACAATATGAAAATGGTCACGTTCTAAGCTTACATAGTAAGTAATTCTAAATAAAGACACCAGTCCATCCAGTTCAACCTGAGTGAGTGTTGGTGCACGTCCACAATTGTGCCCATCCCTGTACATTGTGGCCCATCTATTATTATTATTTATTTAAGGTACCCATATCGCGCCGTCCATTTTTACGCAGTGATCTACACGCACATCGGTTCCCACCCCCAAGAAGCCCACAACTTGCTTGTCTTCTCTAAGTCTCCATAATATAATTAAGCCAATAATTTCAATTTCCTACCACTATGTAATATGCACATTTCTGTACTGCTTAGGGAAACTGCACATATGCTTAAATATAGTAAGAAACATCGGGAGATTTCTTCACTGGTGGTTTTAACTCGAGCACATTTCTCCTTTGCAAGCACCTTGTTAACTACAAACCTCATGCGGGCCTACAAAATTGGATATTTTATTGAGCTGGTTTTTGCCCTGCAATAGTAGGGGCAGTGGTAATTTTCTTTTTTATATTTTAATTTTCTTCGCTGTTAATAATCCCATATATTTTAATTTTTTTCCAATTGTATTTTTGTGCAAGTATTTTGATATCATTATTATTTTTTTTTTTTTCTTTAATATAACTTTATCTAGTGTTACTCTTGTAACCCCTTCATTCCATGCATATTTTTCTAATGGATATTGGTTACTAATCTGTGTATTTTCTAATATAGTGGATAGACCAGCCAACACTTTTTAATTTCACATCTGTTAGAGGAGTCTACATAGGTTGTGGGATCTCTTTCAAGGCCAGGAATAGCCCTCATTGTTGTGATAGTCGGCACCAGTGTGTCTGTTTTCCAAACATTCCATGGGCAGTGTCTCTGCATTTAGAGTAATGAGCTCTAACACCATTGTCCTAGAGTCAATAAATTCCTGCAGGGTTTCATTTCCTTGGGGTTATTAACCAGGTTTTTAAAGATGTGAAGATTTGAACCTCTTTTGGAGTGAGTTGGTTGTGTGAATTCCTTTCAGTAGGTTGCATGCCTAGAAAACTTTACACTTGTTTGCATACTGTGCTTTGTATTTGCATAGGGGTATCAGAGTAAAGGGGGCTGAATACAAATGAACGCCACACTTTTCAGATATTTATTTGTAAAAAAATTCTGAAAAACAATTTTATCATTTTCCTTCCACTTCACAATTTTATATGCCACTTTTGTGTTGGTCTATAACATAAAATTTACGTTTTTGGTTGTAACATGACAAAATGTGGAAAATTTCAAGGGGTATGAATACTTTTTCAAGGCACTGTAGCCACCTCCCTAGTGGTCAGATGTACATAATATGAAGAGTGTGTGTGTGTGTGTGTGTATATTATATATAGTGTATTTGTGTATGTATATGTATATATGTATATATATGTATGTGTATATATATATATGTATGTGTATATATATATATATATATATATATATATATATATATATATATATATATATATATATATATATATATATATATATATATATATATATATATATATATATATATATATATATGTATGTGTGTGTGTGTGTGTGTGTGTGTGTGTGTGTGTGTGTGTGTGTGTGTGTGTATATATATATATATATATATATATATATATATATATATATATATATATATATATATATATATATATAGTGAGTATACCCCTCACATTTTTGTAAATATCTTATTATATCTTGTGACAACACTAAAGAAATTACACTTTGCTAGAATGTAAAGTAGTGAGTGTACAGCTTGTATAACAGTGTAAATTTGCTGCCACCTCAAAATAACTCAACACACCTCTAAGTGAAAATGTCCAATATGGGCCCAAAGTGTCAATATTTTGTGTGGCCACCATTATTTTCCAGCACTGCCTTAACCCTCTTGGGCATGGAGTTCACCAGAGCTTCACAGGTTGCCACTGGAGTCCTCTTCCATTCCTTCATGATGACATCACAGAGCTGGTGGATGTTAGAGACCTTGCGCTCCTCCACCTTCTGTTTGAGGATGCCCCACATCCTTTTCAATAGGGTTTAGGTCTGGAGATATATTTGGCTGGTCCATCACCTTTACCCTCAGCTTCTTTACCAAAGCAGCGGTCGTCTTGGAGGTGTGTTTGGGGTCGTTATGTTGGAATACTGCCCTGCGGCCCAGTCTCCGAAGGGAGGGGATAATGCTCTGTCTCAGTATGTCACAGTACATGTTGGCATTCATAGTTCCCTCAATGAACTGTAGCTCCCCGGTGCCGGCAGCACTCATGCAGCCCCAGACCATGACATTTCCACCACCATGCTTGACTGTAGGCAAGACACACTTGTCTTTGTACTCCTTACTTGGTTGCCACCACACACGTTTGACACCATCTGAACAAAATAAGTTTATCTTGGTCTCGTTAGACCACAGGACATGGTTCCAGTAATCCACGTCCTTAGTCTGCTTATCTTCAGCAAACTGTGGGCTTTCTTGTGCATCATCTTTAGAAGAGGCTTCCTTCTGGGAGGACAGCCATGCAGACCAATTTGATGCCATGTGCGGCGTATGGTCTGAGCAATGCCAGGCTGACCCCCCCATCCCTTCAACCCCTGCAGCAACGCTGGCAGCACTCATTCGTCTATTTCCCAAAGACAGCCTCAGAATATGACACTGAGCATGTGCACTCAACTTCTTTGGTCGACCATGGTGAGGCCTGTTCTGAGTGGAACCTGTCCTGGTAAACTGCTGTATGGTCTTGGCCACCGTGCTGCAGCTCAGTTTCAGGGTCTTGGCAATCTTCTTATAGCCTAGGCCATCTTTATGTAGAGCAACAATTCTTTCTTTCATATCCTCAGAGAGTTCTTTGCCACGAGGTGCCATATTGAACTTCCAGTGACCAGTATGAGCGAGTGAGAGCGATAACACCAAATTTAACACACCTGCTCCTCATTCACACCTGAGACCTTTTAACACTAACGAGTCACATGACACCGGAGAGGGAAAATAGCTAATTGGGCCAAATTTGGACATTTTCACTTAGGGGTGTACTCACTTGTGTTGCCAGAGATTTAGACATTAATGGCTGAGTGTTGAGTTATTTAGAGGGGACAGCAAATTTACACTGTTATACAAGCTGTACACTCACTTCTGTACATTGTAGCAAAGTGTCATTTCTTCAGTGTTGTCACATGAAAAGATAGAATAAAATATTTACAAAAATGTGAGGGGTGTACTCACTTTTGTGAGATACCGTCTGTCAATCTGTCTATCTCTCTCTCTTTTAGATTGGCCTATTTCTTCAAATGAAGAGCTAAATGTTCAGCCACTTAACAGCCACGTAACTTTACAGGTCTGCATACATAAATTTCTTATGTACAATAGTATTTTTCAAAAATGTACTTTTTTTTTTTTATATCGTTTTAAATATCATCAGTCCTAGAGCTCCAGCCCATTGTATTTGTTCAGTGGGCTGCAGGCCAGAGGAATCCATGCCTCTCTCCAATTTGTTTGTAATATTGTAACTTTGCAGCAAGTCACAAGGTCAAATGCTGCAGCTGGGGCTGATTTGTATTGGACGATTGTGAACATGGTCAAGAATTGCACAGGTTCGTATCATCTTTGAGCCAGCATCTACGTCTAGGAAGTTGATACTTTAGCCTGGAAAAGTCCTGAACAAAGTTGCCTTTTATTGTCAAAAGAAAAACCGTTTTATTTGGTACTACTGAACTCGGATCCTTCACACTTGAACGCTCGTTTTTTAAAATCTTTGCCATGTAAGCAAAGAATCAGTTTATTAGAGTCTTTTTAAAGTGGTTGTATACCCCCGATGCGGAAGTTGTACCTATAGATAAGGCTTACCTATAGGTACTGTTTTAGGAGATATTTACCTTGTAGTGCGCCGATGATGTCATCGGCGCATGCGCTGTGAATAAACAGCACTCTGTGCCATCTCTTCAGTAGCCAGTGCCGTGACTGACGGCTCCCTAGTGCATACACCAGTGATGTCATGCAACTCCGAACAGTCAGAGCCGGACTCCACGGCCCCGGAACGAAGAGGTGCAAAGATGGATGTGGGGACAGCGCGGGCTTTGTTTGCAGTTAAGTGGCACATAATGGGCTAGTTAATGCGATGCATTAACTTTGGTTTTACTTCCTCTTTTTTTGCACTGCAATCAGGGTTTACATCCTCTTCAATGTAGGGTTGCTTCATTTTATTGCAAAAGGTTGGTTGACTTTCCTAATAGTATTTTGTCCTTTATGTAAACGAGCCTCCAACTGATCCAGTTACTTCTAAGGCTCCGTTAACACGTAGGTGTTGGTTTTTTTCCTGCTCTAAGCCTCAGCTTTAAAAACGGCCAACAAGACGAATCCCATTCATTTTAGTGGCCCCTGTTCACTTCTGAGGGTTCTGTCACCTAAAGCACAACGCCCGTTGCTCAAAGTACATGAGCTTATTTTTGGCAGATTACAGGCGTTTTACTGCTTTTTACATTAGTGACCTTTTTAACCTTAATAACGCCCGAAAAACGCCTATAAAATAGCAACACCTATATGTGAACGGAGCCTTAAAAATAAATCTGTCACGACCCAATGAATAAAAGTTCACACTACAACATTCAGTAGACATAATTATTATGGTTATTTTTATTGTAAGTGTATGTATGTGTTATGTGGTGTTTTTTTTTTTTTTTTTTTTTTTTTCCCCATTTGTGCGGAAATGTGTGATTTTGTTTGTAACTTAAAGTACCCGTGCACCTGGGTCTACTGATTGTTTTGACAAGCAGTTTTCATTTGACTGCCTGTGCATTGTATTTTTCATCATAGGCTAATGCCGGCCATACACGGTTCGAATTTCGTAAGAATTTTCTTTCGAAAATCGGATGAAAGAATTTTCGTATGAATTTCGCATCATTAGTGGGCTGCAGCAACGGCCGATTTTCGTGCGGCAATCGAATTTGAGGAATCGGACATGTTGGAAATTTTCCGAAAAACGAACGATTTTCTAATCAATGATGGGAGAATCGTGCGAGAAATGTAATAAGAAAAGAAAATTTACGGAGAGAAAAGAAGATTCCCAGCCAAGAAAATTCTTTTCTGTAGCAACATGAGGTGAAATTGAAGGCTTGGTCGGCCGAATTTCGAAAATCAATGGTGGCATCATCGGATCACAAAAAAAACGAACATTCTGATTTTGTAAAGAAAATTCGTTCGAAATTCGACCGTGTATGGCCTGCTTTAGTTAGCCAGGTTTGTGACAGGTGTAGTTTAAGTGCACTTACAGAAACCTGGGAAAATATAAATATTGGATCTGCCATTACTGATTTTGTTTATAAAGGTACAAGCCTTGCTATCCTGATACTGGCTTAATACCTTGTGAATGCATGGTTTCAAGCAAGTTTTCGGCCTGGTTCACATTGATGCTACTTTGAAATCGCGCTACTTCACTTGAAGTAGCGCGATTTCAAAGTAGCAAGGTCAGCGCGATTTCAGGTGCTACTTGATAGACATCCGTGTGGCTTCATACACAGATGTCTATTGAAGTTGCACCTGAAATCGGCAAAAGTAGTGCAGGAACTACTTTTTGAAAATTGGTGTGGCACTGCAAAACCGATTGGAACAGTGCCATTGCCGCCAATAGGCAGCGACTTGATCTCTCAAAGCGCGTGACAAATCGCTCCAATGTGAACCTAGGATTTCACTATGATCTTCTCAAAAGAAGCAAAAAACAAAAAAAAAAATTAAAATCCTTATACATTCGTGTGTGTGTGTGTCCTGCCTTTTGGTTTCATGTAATACCCTGTGTTTGCAGTACAATTTAGAGTGTGGCAAGACACAATATATGCTGCGGATTTGGTAACTACTGCTTACATAAGTAAGGTGAGCACTACTTGGAGGGTGTGTGTATGTATATATAAATAAATATTCCAATCTTAATACAGGACTATTTTGGGGCTTGTGAATACGGATAGTTCTTGGTACTATGGAAATTCTTTCTTTCTTTTTTTTTTTAATTTGTCTTTTATTGATTTTATGAGGGAGAATTTGTGTGTGCTCAGCTACTTACCATCTTTAATGGGTTGTTAGTAAAGATTGGTTTTAAAGTTTTTTTATTTTTTTATACATCAAGGGGCTTTTAAATATTGTATGTATGTCACATGCATACACTGCTCAAAAAAATTAAAGGAACACTTTGAAAACACATCAGTTCTCAAAAATATCATGCTGGATATCTATACTGATATGGACTGGGTAATGTGTTAGGAATGAAAGGATGCCACGTAGTTTGCTGAAAATTATCAACCTACAGAGGGCTGAATTCAAAGACACCCCAAAAAAACGGTGAAAAAATTATGCGACCGTCTAGTCCACTCAAATTGGTCCTTAGTAGTTTGTATGGCCCCCACGTGCTTATATGCATGTCTGACAATGTCGGGACATGCTCCTAATGAGACCATAGATGGTGTCCTGGGGTATTTCCTCCCAGATCTGGACCAGAGCATCACTGAGCTCCTAAACAGACTGAGGTGCAACCTGGCAGCATCGAATGGACGGAAACATAATGTCCCAGAGGTGTTCTATTGTTCTTTCATCCTCCAGGAACTTTCTGCATACTCTCGCCACATGAGGCCGGGCATTGTCGTACACCAGGAGGAACCCAGGACTCACTACACCAACGTAAAGTCTGACAATTGGTCCAAGGATTTCATCCCGATGCCTAGTGGCAGTCAGGGTGCCATTGTCTAGCCTGTAGAGGTCTGTGCATCCCTCCCCAGACCATCGCTTACCCACTACCAAACCGGTCATGTTGAACGATGTTACACGCAGCATAACTTTCTCCGCGGCTTCTCCAGACCCTTTCATGTCGGTCACATGTGCTCAGACTGTACCTGCTCTCATCTGTGAAAGGCATAGGGCGCCAGTGGCAGACCTGCCAATTCTGGTGTTCAGTGGCACATGCCAGTTGAGCTCCATGGTGCCGGGCAGTGAGCACAGGGACCACTAGAGGACGTCGGGCCCTCAGGCCATCCTCCATGAAGTTTGGTTGGAGACATTTACACGAGTAGCCTGACATTCACACCATTTTGTAGGGCTCTGGCAGTGCTCATTCTGTTCCTCCTTGCACAAAGGAGCAGATGCCAGTCCTGCTGATGGGTTAAGGACCTTCTACGGCCCTGTCCAGCTCTTAGAGTAACTGCCGGTCTCCTGGTATCTACTCCATGGCACGTATTGATGTGCCATCCTGGAGGAGTTGGACTGCCTGTGCAACCTCTATAGGGTCCAGGTATCGCCTCATGCTATCAGTAATGACACTGACCCTAGCCAAATGCAAAACTAGTGAAAAAACAGTCAGAAAAGATGAGTAGGGGGGAACAAAAATGTCAGTGGCATCCACCTGTAAAACCATTCCCGTTTTTGGAGGTAGTCTCATTTGTTGTCCATCTAGAGCACCTGTTAATAACCCCTTCTGCTTCTTAAACCCTTTTTTCACTGGTGGTGTTTTTCAGGCGTTTTTAGCGCAAAAAATAGCGCCTGAAAAAAACCTCATCTACAATCCCAGTGTGAAAGCCCGAGTGCTTTCACACTGGGGCGCTGCACTGGCAGGACGTAAAAAAAAAAGTCCTGCAAGCAGCATCTTTGAGGCGCTTTAGGAGCGGTGTATTCACAGGGCCTGCAGTGTAGATTGTAGATTTTCAGAGCCCTCTGATTCTGGGGTGCCCTGTACACGAATTTTGTTCCTGCTCCCCCTGTTGTCCAGGTTCTCAACGTGCCGTTGCATGTCTTAGTAGGGAGTGGTGATCAGAACACCCCGAAGTTGGGGATTATATTATATTTCAAGTGGTAAGGGCTTTCCTGGGTGCAAAGAGAAAAGGTGGTATTTGCAGTTTCTTTAAAGAAACTCCAATAAAACGCCACCAGTTTTAACTTCAGGAACTTAATTTTAAGCTTAATTTACAGAAACCACTTTTATAATGTAAACTGTCTGGAGATCTGTTTTTTAATAATAAGCAGTGTATAAACTCAACTATCCTATTGCAAAAAATGACTTCGTAGTAGTGTACCCACCGCCCCTGCCCATTGAAATGAATGGGCAGCGCTGCCAAAGCGCTTTGGCAGTGCTGCAACATGGATGCTATTAACCCTTTGCCCGCTAACGGCGGTTAAAAGCGCCGCTAAAATTAGCGGCACTTTACTGCTAACGCCCACGCTGACCCAATGTGAAAGGGCTCCTAAAGCCTAGAGAATAAAATTGTGTGTTGCTGGGTGTGTGTTTTTTTTTTTTTTTTTTAATCTGGACTGGATGTTGTATATTTTTACGTCACCCGATATTTGCACAGCATTTTTTCAAACGCACATTTTTAACAAATTGTACTTTACTGAATCTTAACCACTTCTGGACCAAGTCTATTTTTGACACTTGTTGCACGAGGTAAAATCTGTAGTTTTTTGCTAGAAAATTACCGTATTTTCCGCACTATAAGGTGCACCTAAAAGCCTTATATTTTCCTCCAAATCGGCCGTGCGCCTAATAATCCGGTGCGCCTTATGAGTTCAAAAATCATTCCAAATTTCAAAATAATTTCCCACTCTGACACAGGGACGTACGCTGGCAGCGATAAACCAATCAGAGAACATTGCGTCAAGAGACATGCTTACGAGGCACAATTCAAACTACAGGCTATCAGTTACGCGGTTGTAAATGGGAATAGAGCAGCTGCGAAAGAATTCAACATCAATGAATCTGTTCGGAAGTGGAGGAAGCAAGAAAATGAACTGCGCCAAGTTAAGAAGACGAAACAGAGTTTCCGTGGGAACAAAGCGAGGTGGCCACAATTAGAAGACCAACTTGAACAATGGATCATTGAACAAAGAACTGCCGGGAGAAGCGTATCTACAGTCACCATTCGACTGAAGGCAATAACGATAGCACAAGACATGGGGATCGAACACTTTCAAGGAGGTCCGTCTTGGTGCTTTCGTTTTATGAAAAGGCGTCATCTCTCCATCCGCGCAAGGACTACCGTGGCGCAGCAACTGCCAGCGGATTACAAATAAAAGCTTGCCATCTTCTGCACATACTGCAGTAACAAGATTGCCAACAAAAAGATCCAGCCCAAGCACATCACCAACATGGACGAGGTCCCCCCCCCTGACATCCCCGTGAACCATACTGTGGAGAAAAAGGGGACCAGCACGGTATCGATACGCACCACGGGGCATGAGAAGTCAGCTTTCACTGTTCTTGGTTGCCACAGTAATGGACAGAAACTACCACCTATGGTCATTTTTTAAGAGGAAGACGCTGCCAAAAGAAAAGTTTCCAGCCGGAGTCATCATTAAGGCCAATGAAAAGGGCTGGATGGACGAGGAGAAAATGAGAGTGGCTGAGAGAGGTGTATGTAAAGAGACCGGATGTTTTTTTTCACACATCACCGTCCCTGTTGATCTGCGACTCCATGCGCGCCCATCTCACCGCTACTGTGAAAAACCAAGTGAAGCAAATGAATTCGGAGCTTGCCATCATTCCTGGAGGATTAACTAAAGAACTCCAACCACTGGACGTTGGTGTAAACAGGGCGTTCAAAGTGAAGTTGCGAGCGGCGTGGGAGCGATGGATGACAGATGGAGAACACACCTTCACTAAGACTGGGAGACAGCGTCGGGCGAGCTATGCCACCATATGTGAATGGATTGTGGATGCCTGGGCTAAGGTATCTGCTTTAACTGTTGTCCGAGCTTTTGTGAAAGCCGGCATCATTGCTGAGAAGCCACCTGGCAACGAGACTGACTCCGAAAATGATGACAATGATGAGAGGGAACCCAGCATGCTTGATGGCGAAATTGCCCAGCTGTTCAATTCAGACACAGAAGATGAGGACTTTGATGGATTTGTGGGAGAAGATTGATTAAACAATAAAGTACAAGTAAACTCACTGTTTTGCTTCCGTTACCTTTTTTTTTTTAGAGCGTATGTTTTAGTATGCGCCTTATAATGCAGTGCGCCTTATGTATGGGTCAAGTACAGAAATATTCCCCTTAATTGAGACTGCGCCTTATATTCCGGTGCGCCTTATGGTGCGGAAAATACTGTACTTGAAACCCCCAAACCTATTTATAATCTCAAACGCAATTTTTTTTTTTTTTTTTTTGAAAAATAAATTTTCAAATTAAAGACCTTTACAGTCTTTGCATATTGTGAAAGATGTTGCGCCAAGTAAATAGATACCTAACATGTTACGCTTTTAAAATTGCACGCACTCGTGGAATTGCGACAAACTACGGTACTTAATCTCTATACGTGATGTTTACATTTTTATTTATTTTTTAGCAGTTACCTGTTTAATGTAACAGAAGTCTTTTGCTAGAATTAATAATTTGGAGTGAAGTCGTTTATGCACAAAAAACACAATTTTAATAACCAGATGTTATGCTGACTAAATGGATACCAAAGATGTTGCGTGCTTTAACTGTGTACGCCTGTGGAACGACACCCAACGACAGTACCAAAAAATAAATAAAAAATCTCCATTAGGTGGCGCTATAAAAGCCTTTACAGGTTACCAGTCTAGAGTTGCACAGGTGGTCTGGCACTAAACCTATTGCTCTCGCTGACATTCCCGGTGATACCCCATGTGTGGTGTGATCAGCATTTACTTTTCACTGTGCCCCTTTTAAATTTTTTTTTTAGTCACTTTAATTGTTAATCCCTTGTGATAGCCATGACAGGTCCTCTTTATGGAGACATATGGGGTCTATCAATCCCCATATCTCTCCTCTAGCCTCCAAAGCATTTGATCAAACCAAGATCAGTTTGATCTGATGCTTTCACAAGCCAGTAACCGCTTGTTTACATGAGACTTAAATCATGGCTTCCGGTTTCTGACTTCACACAGTGGAAGGTACATCATCGGTTACACTCTGTGTCCCAGGATGAGGGCTGCATGCCTGAGCCAAGGGCAGATAGATTCCAGGAAGTAAATGCTACATGCTCATCTGCCCGATGGTTGCAGCTAGAAATTGGTGATGCACCGAAATTTCGGCCACTGGAAATCATTATCCGAAAATAGGGTTTTAAGCATTGTGCTAAACCGAAAAAAAAATTGGCTGCCGAAAAAAACCCGCGACTTTCTGCTACATTCATTGTGTAGTTCTAAAAACCATTGGGCCCTTTGGTACCGGTTTTAACATGTGCAGCACTTAACCTGGATGAATCTTGTAGTACAGGTTGTGGTTGGTGTTGCCTTTAAAGGGGTTGTAAAGGTAATTTTTTTTTATTGTTTAAAAATAACAAACATGTCATACTTGCCTCCACTGTGCAGCTCGTTCTGCACAGAGTGGCCCCGAACCTGCTTTTCTGGGGTCCCTCGGTGGCTGTTTCAGCTCCTCCCCGCAAGAACTATCCACCTTAATGCGAGCTCCCTCACATGGTGGCTAGTTCTTGCGGGCGCGCTCCCGTGATACAGCCGGCGGCTATAGCCGCTCACTGTATCACTCGGCCCCGCCCCCCGGTGCGGCGCGTCATCGGATGTGATTGACAGCAGCGCGAGCCAATGGCTGCGCTGCTTTCAATCCATCCACTGCAGCCAATCAGCGACCAGGCTGAGCTGCAATAGAGATGACTGGAACGAGCAGCGAAGATTCGAGGCGTCAGGTAAGTAAAACGGGGGGGCTGGGGGCGGCGGTATTGTCAAAAGTTTTTTCAACTTAATGCATATAATGCATTAAGGTGAAAAAATTTTTACCTTTACAACCCCTTTAATTTCACAACCTGTCTTGGGAAGAGCGGGGGTGTGCCAGTTACCAAGGCGTGGGTTGACGGTTAAAAAAAAAAAACAAAACTAGCTGGCTGCAGACTAAAATGACAAGTCCTCAAATTATTATTATTATTTAACATTTCATAATTTTGGTGATTATATATGTGCAAGTTGTGTTTTTAATCACAGCAGCGTTTTTTTTTCCTTTTTCTAAAATGTGTTCTCTTGTGCTGTAAGAGTTTATTATGCCACTTAATCACAATAATACTAAACTGGTTACTCCTAAGCTGCAGAGCTCTAACGTACTTGATCTGCTCAATGATTTCTACCCTGTAATGGAAATCCTGTCATCACTGTTCTTACAGGATCAAATACTTGACCACTAATCTTAGCAAACCACAAACACTGAAATTATAGTTGAATAGCTAAGAATGTGGAATTAAAGGTTATTCTTTATGAAGAAAAACGTTGTTTTCGCTCAGTTACTTACATGTTATCATTATAATGAGGCTACAGCACCAGATGCCAGGAAAGGAAACTTTTTTTTTTATTATTTTTTTTTTAGGTGATCACAGGATTCTTCCAGCTTGGCATACCTTGCTAAAAGATGCCAAGTTTCAATTAAAGGCAATGTGTTCATTCATACTTGCCTGTTTTGCGCAGTGGTTTTGCACAGAGCAGCCCTGATCCTCCTCTTGGGTCCCTCGCTGGTGCTCCTGGCCCCTCCCTTCTGCCCCCACAGCAAGCAGCTTGCAGTGGGGGCACCCGAGCTGCTGCTCTGTATGTCCATTCACAAACTGAGTCGTGATCTCAATGGGACTCGGGTGAGTGTTAGGGGCGGCTCAATGGGCTATAGGTGTTTTTTACCAACATGCAACAGCACCTTGTCTATATGCAAAATTATGACATACCACCATGTTACTGCTCCTCCGTCTTAGTGCCCATGGGTGCAGTGTCAGCACAGTGGGGCCTCCCTATCCCTCAGGGCCTGTGTGCATTTAAAGCGGAGTTCCACCCAAAAGTGGAATTTCCACTCATCGGATTCCCCCCCCCCCCCCCCGGTGTCACAGTTGGCATCTTTCAGGGGGGAGGGGGTGCAGATACCTGTCTAAGGTATCTGCACCCACTTCCGGGAATAGACTCCCATGGGACTCACGCCCCCTCCCGCACTCCCCTGCTGTCTCCTGGGAAAGACACAGGTCCCAGGAGATAGCGGGGACCATTGAGAAAGCGCAGCGCGACTCGCGCATGCGCAGTAGGGATTCAGGAAGTGAAGCCACAACGCTTCACTTCCTGATTCCCTCACTGAGAATGGCGGCGGCAGCACCCGAGGATCGAGGGACGATTCGGTCTCGGGTGCCGACATCGCTGGACCCCGGGACAGGTGAGTGACCTTATTTTAAAAGTCAGCAGCTGCAGTATTTGCAGGTGCTGACATCTAAAAAAAATTTTCGCAGAGACTCCCGCTTTAACACGCACACATGGATGATATGCCACTGGGATAGGGCTGTATAGGGGTGGGCTAGGGCTGTATAGTGATGTTTGAGCATGACAGGTTATGCAACATTTGGCCCCCCAGCAGATCAGCAGCCACTACTAGAAAAATGATGGACACCCTTTGTGTCCTGTCAACACAGAACTAACTTATATTACCTCTCTGTTGCTCTCTCCCACAGTCTTCAGTGCTTAGCCTCATGCATGCACCAGATTCCTTCCAGCCACACCCTCTCCTTCAGTTCCACCCAATAAAAACGCAAGCTGCACCCGAACATCGGCTGCTGGCTGAGCCGGAAGGAAGGGGTCTTTCATTGGTCTGTCTCCTATTGGTACCCTGCCCCCCGGAAGCGCACACACATGAGCTCTTCATGTGTGCTGGGGTGTTTAACAGCTGGTGTTAGACCTCCCGCCCAGCAACTACAAGTATGCATGTTGAGGGCAGCACCACAGCCTTTTTACAGGGCAGTGGAGCTACCTGGGGGCCGTTGTCACCTTGCGCCCCCCCCCCGGATGACACAAAATCTTGGGTGTCAATTTGCCGCCCCTCTCAAAGTTCTGCCTGTGTCCTAAGGACCCAGCAGGACCCATGGTAGGGCCGACCCTGTTCATGTGTGAAGTCTTTGTGGAACTGGAATTTTTATATGTACAGAGAAAAGAAAAAGCTTTCTTCCTGTTTTTCATGTTGCCCTCTCAGCCTTTTGAAGCCTTGTGAACCTCCAGCAGAAGATGTTGGCCATCACATGACCTGCATAAAATCGGCTTTCTTAGCTGGGTAACCATGGATGGGTTTTTTGTTATTTTTTCCTTCATTCTTGCCTGTTCACACCATGGCATTGTGTTTTGATCAGCATGGGTTTTAATGTTTTTGGGGGTGTACTGGTAAAATTTGTCTCCTGAACACCCCTGTGCAATACTTTGTGTTATGCCCTTAAAAGTTATATTGTGGGCTGTGGTTCTTTTTGTTTTTACATAATGGCTTGCATTATGAAAAAAAAAGTTATGCATATAAAACGTTCTTCAGCGCAGCACAAAATGCACATTCCTAGGTAGGTGCATTGAAGTACCATAGACTTTGATAATACAGCACACCTAGATTGTGATGCTGTGCATTGCTACAATGCATGTCCTTTGGTGCATTGCCATGGTGTGAATGGGCCTTGAATGATCGGCACACTAAAAACGAAGTGGGTCTCTATGCTTGCATTTCCAGGTCTGCTCTCCTGTTATAGCCATTACTAGGGGCCCTACTCTTCAGTAAAAAGCCATCAGGTGACTCCGCCAACTAAATTACTTCTACAACAATCTTCAAGACTCTCCTAAAATTGCACATTGGCATGGTTCTTATTTCTTAATTGTGAATAGCTGGGTTCTGATCAATAGCCAGTTCTAATAGTTGGTAATAAGAAGAGTGAGGAATGTTTGTTAAATGCTCAGCTGCATTTTAATGTTAACAATAATTAAAACCCCTCCAGTTATTTTTGTGGTTTTTGTTTGTGTGGTGTTTTTTTTTTTTTTTTTTTTTTGCGGTATGCCTGAGGCAACCCATAGACTAATTGATCAACTTGGTACATTCAGCCTTCCCATTAACGGTTCCAATCTAAGGCAGTTCCTGCTGAACTGGCCGAGATTTGAACCGTATATGGCTGGCCTAATTCTAGGAGTTAATTTTAAAGGTTCAGGAAGAACTTCCGCTTGTACATTCCCCAACAGCCCAACGAATTAAATTCAAAATACTAACAATAAGTTACAAAGCCATCCACAACTCTGCCCCCAGCTACATCACTAGCCTAGTCTCAAAATACCAACCTAATCGCCCTCTTCGTTCCTCCCAAGACCTCCTACTCTCTAGCTCCCTCATCACCTCCTCCCATATCCACCTCCAGGACTTCTCCCGAGCCTCGCCCATCCTCTGGAATCCCCTTTCCCAATCTGTCAGACTGTCTCCAAATGTATCCACTTTTAGGCGATCCCTGAAAACTTTCCTCTTCAGAGAAGCTTATCCTGCCTCCATCTAACTGCACTATTTTCTCCATTAGCTCATCCCACACAGCCATTACCCTTTTGTATAACTTGACCCTCCCTCCTAGATTGTAAGCTCTAACGAGCAGGGCTCTCCGATTCCTCCTGTATTGAATTGTATTGTACTTGTACTGTCCTCCCTAATGTTGTAAAGTGCTGCGTAAACTGTTGGCGCTATATAAATCCTGTATAATAATAAAAAAAAAAATTGAGCCACAAATGGGTGCATTATTAGTAAAATGTTTTTTTTTTTCACAAGAATTACTACTATATGGGTTTTAAATTCATGTGACAAATGTCATTTAAATGATAGTTTAAAATATGAGTATGCACTTACGCTGTACTGCTAATGCATACTTTAAACCAAATCCGAATGTGGTTCAGCCATTTTTACTAGGACTCTTAGATGCAATCCCTATTCTAATGTAGATAAGTGGCCAGTGGGCCCTATAGCAATTTAGCTATGGTGTCCAGTTTATTGTTATGTTTATGGCGAAATATAACAATTTTACTGGAGACAAAGGAGATAAAAAGGATTACCTCCGAATACAGTGTACTTTGAAAGTCAAGTAATTGGGGGATGAGTCGGCAAAATGTATAAAATGTTGTTCATTATATTTAAATGTGTGACATTTGGCAGCCACAGTCATTTGTTTTAATTTAATTACCTGTGATTGTTCCAAGTTACATGGGTGGGAAAGCTTTGTCTGGGTGGTAGCTTTGAAATGTAAAGCAGAATCCAATTAAACTCTTATCTTGTTTTTACATTGGCTTCCCTGTTTGCAGAGTTAATTGGAACACAAGACTTGCCTATGGGGTACCCTCTGCTGGCTTTGCCATTACCTTCTCTTATAAATCAGACTCCCAACACTGCGGTGGTTCTAGAACTAGTCATGATTAAAGCAAACTAGAGCTGCACGATTCTGGGCAAAATCACAATTTTTTTTGCTTAGAATAAAAAGATCACGATTCTCACGACACGTAAAATCTTTCGCATTATACAAAAAAAAAAATGGTCTAACTTTACTGGTTAGTTTTTTTTATTCATGAAAGTAATTTTTTCCAAAGTAAAATTGCATTTGAAAGACCACTGTGCAAATACAGTGTGACAAAATATTGCAACAACCACCATTTTATCCTCTAGGGTGTCTACTAAAAAAAAAAAAAAAAAAAAATATATATATATATATATATATATATATATATATATATATATATATATATATATATATATATATATATATATATATATATATATATATTATAATGTTTGAGGGTTCTAAGTAATTTTCTAGCAAAAAAAGATAAATAAATGATTTTAACTTGAAACCAACAAATGTCAGAAAAAGGTTTAGTGTTTAAGTGATTAAACTTTTTTCACTTAGGCCCCTTTCACACGAACAGACCGTAAAGGTCCGCCTGTCAGTTTTGTTGGCGGACCTGAACAGGTGGCTCCAAGTTAATCTATGGAGCGACGGATGTCAGCGGTGACATGTCCGCTGACATCCGACCCGGTCCAATCCACTAAAATCAGATGGATGGCCCTACGTTCACATCCGTCCCTGGTGGATTGGGTGAGATCTGATGAAAATGGACATGCTGTCTGTTTTCATCCGATCTCTCCATAGCAACCAGCGGTGCTCGACAAGCCCCTCCCCGCTCAGTGAGCAGAGAGGGACCTGTCATCCGCCGGCTCAGCGGAGATCAACGGAGAGATCTCGCGCTGAGCTGGCGAACCCTGTGGCAGCGGATCTGCCTCGTGTGAATGAGGCCTTACACACGAAGTCTATTGCATTGACAAATTGTTACAATGTTTATACTTAAGTTCAACTGATAAAGAATGTTTTGATTCTTGACAGACTGCCCGTTTTTTTTCTTCCTTTCTTTCTTTTGACGGCTGTGGCTTCAGAAGAGCAGAGAGAATTCTTTGTATAGAAAGAATCGGGAAACACTTTAGTCAAGATGACGATAACGATTCTTGACGATTTATTCGTGCAGCTCTAAAGCAAACCTGTACTTGGTAAAGCAAAGCCCATTACATTTCCTTTGCTCCCCTTCAACTGCTGGGAGCAAGGAATATAAGGAAGAAGAAATAAATAAATAAAAAAATTATATATACATTATTTTTTTTTATTTGTGCTCATAAGTTTACATACCCTGGCAGAATTTATGATTTCTTGGCCATCTTTTAGAGAATTTGAATAACACAAAAACATTTCTTTCACTCATAGGTAATGTTTGGCTGAAGCCATTTATTATCATTTAACTGTGTTTACTCTATTTTTTTTTAAAATCATAATGGCAACAGAAACTACCCAAAGGACCCTGATCAAAAGTTTACATACCCCAGTTCTTAATACCTTTTTAACATAAATGACGGATTGAAAGTCTTTTGTGGATGAGGCTCTTTATCTTCTCAGATGGTAAAGCTGCCTATTCCTCTTGGCAAAAAGCCTCCAGTTCCTGTAAATTCTTGGGCTGTCTTGCATGAACTGCACGTATTGAGGTCAGGAGACTGAGATGTCCACTCCAGAACCCTCACTTTATTCTGCTGTAACCAATGACAGGTCAACTTAGCCTTGTGTTTTGGATCATTGTCATGTTGGAATGTCCAAGTATGTCCCATGCGCAGCTTCCTGGCTGATGAATGCAAATGTTCCTCCAGCATTTTTTGATAACATACTGCATCTATCTTGCCAACAATTTTGACCAAATTTCTTGTGCCTTTGTAGCTCACACATCCTCAAAACATCAGCGATCCACCTCCGTACCTTTCATCATAGGCCTTGTTGACTCCTCTCCAAATGTAGCATTTATGGTTGCGGGCAAAAAGCTAAATTTTGGTCTCATCACTCCAAATGACTTTGTGCCAGAAGGTTTGAGGCTTGTCTTTGTGCTGTTTGGAAGCGGGATTCTTTGTGGTATTTGTGTAGTAATGGCTTTCTTGCCACCTTGGGATGCTTAAAGTAATTGTAAACCATCACCTTGGAAAACCATTCAGTTTAAAATTGAAATGAAAGGCAAAGCGTTGGTGTATAGATATGCAAAAATAAAATTATTTATATATTTATTGAGTGTGTGTATATGTGTTATATATATATATATAAAATCTTTTTTTCAGCGGAAACGCAGTTCTGGCACCTCCAGGACTAAATGTATATAATGGTAAGGGGTGCTGGGGTGTGCTAAAGGGTCTATTGATCCTCGCTGCTGGAGGGATCATTTATCCCAGCTGGAGGTTGTCTATTGTTGCTCGGGAGGTCTGATATTGCTGGTGGGTCTTCTATTACTGGGGGGTCAGTTGTTGCTGAGAGAGATCTACTGTTGAGGGAGGGATTTAGGGATTTATTGTTTCCGGCTGATGGAGAATCTATTGGTGCTGGCTGTGGGGAGATCTGTTGTTGCTATCAGGAGTCTATTGGTGCTGGGGGGAAAATTTTTGTTGCAAGTGGTCCATACCTCCCAACTTTTTGAAATGGGAATGAGGGACCCTTTTCAGCAAAAGTATTCAGGCATAGGACACACCCCTTGTCACGCCCCCTTTAAGGAGACTTGTACAAAAAAAAAAAAACAAGATTGGTTAAACCCACAAGTGCTTTTTTACCACTACTGTTCCTTTATATTGGCTTTTGAAATTTTACAAATGCAGCAATTTAAAAATCAGATGAAAGGTTTAGTGCTGGAAAACACTTTTTGATAGATAAAGAGTGCATTTTATTATCAACTCTAAAGTTCTCTAGCACCACAAAATTTACTTTTTTTTTTTTTTTAATAAGCGATCACGTTCCTTGGGGGAGGCAGAACGGCAGCACAACGGTCTTGCCAGTGAATGGGGGTGTGTCAGGACAAGTCTGATTATTGGAGGGAGTTCCGAACACAGCTAGAAAACTGACTACACTGTGATCTCATGCCTACTGCACTCAGGTTTTAATAGGAAAGCAGAGGGACTGGCAGGAACACCGGGGATTTCACACAAAAGGAAGCAATACAAAGAACAGGATAATTTTTCATACAAGTACATGGTACAACAGACACATCAGGAATATGAAATGTTGGTTTTACATACCCTTTAACTGTCAATGCCCTTGCAGCTGGTGCAGCAATCTGTGGGATTTGAAATCCTTGCTCTTCAACTTCTCAAAGCAATGCTTGCAGGACAGGCCAGCTCAGCTCACTATGCAGGAGCTGACCAATCAGAATCACTCTGATCCGTCCCAGAAGCGCTGTACGTTGAAGTAGAAGAGTGGGGATTTCAAATCCCAAGGCTGCTGGACCAGCTGCGTGGGCACTGACAGATCAATATTCCCAGAGGTAAGTATAGCAGAGACCGGGAGGTGGGGAGGGTTTATAGTGTTCAACTTTTTTCATTTTTCTGAACTAAACCCTGGAATAAGTCTACCTTTCCCTTTTTTTTTTTTTTTTTTTTTTTTTTTTTTTTTTTTTTTTACTATATCCATGCCAAAGCTTCCTAGCACATGTTTCTTTTGTGCAGAGATTTTGAGGGTATTTCTTTGTTCAGAACTGATTGCAGTATTAAACCCAAAAGCAAACCTTTTATGTTGCAGCTTACCAATTCTTAGATATAATGGCTGCATTCGTTTTTTTAGTTTATTTTTTTTTTTTTTTTTAGGCTTTCTTTTATTTCCATCTTGTGACCAAGCCAGTAAGTCTCTTCTTTTTCAACAGAACAAGCTCTCCTGCAACTTGATCAGTTTAAGAGTGAGACAAATCGTTTACCACTGATAGGTGCTTACAATGATCAGCTTTTAATAATTCTTGTAAAACCTTTATCTCCAAGAGGGGGAAAAAACTGTTTTAACTGTAGTTTGGCTTCAGCTTGTTAGTGTATCTAAATCTGCTAGTACATCTAACACTCCCCCCAGACTGGCAATGCTGCTGAGGTGTGCTACTGGCCAGATCACCGGGTGAAAACAGAGGGACCACAACCTAAAAAGGAAAACTAAGGCTTTCATGTACACGGGACGTTTTTACAACCTCTCCTGAACGATTTAACTTGACAGATAGTAACCCACATTTTAAAACGTCCATTTTGCCGCGTTTACATGCCGCGTTTTTGAGTTTTAGAAGCGTTTACAAAAAAAGATTATTATTTTTTTTTTTTTTTTTACAAAATGGCCAAAAATGAAAAACTTCTGCAAATAAAACACGGCTGAATGCAAGCTACCGCATTTAGAAGCGCTTGGTGCTTGAAATGCCTCCTAAACTCAGCTTCTGAACCCATTTTTTGCGTTCCAAAAAGCCTCAACTCAAATGCCTAGAAACGATCCTGTGTACATGTACTTATAACATAGAGGAGAGTTCTGGGGCAGCTGAAAAATGTGCCCAACTGCTACTAAGTGCCGGTTCACACTGATGCGAGTTCATAACGAATGTGATGCGTCAAAAACATTCTAAATTCGCATGTCATCCATAAAGTCATTGTTTTCAATGACGGTCGTTCACATACATGCGTTTCGATCCCTCTACGGATGCGATAAAAAGGGTCTTGTGCGAGTTTACAGTGTTGCGTTGCGAATTTAGTCTCCATAGACATCAATGTAAATCGTTCTGGAATCGCATTGTTGGTTCAGATATGTGCGAATTCCACACTACTCTCCACAAAAAACAGGAAGTACACAGGAAG
Organism: Lithobates septentrionalis; assembly: GCA_037952835.1. Classification (NCBI taxonomy): domain Eukaryota; kingdom Metazoa; phylum Chordata; class Amphibia; order Anura; family Ranidae; genus Lithobates; species Lithobates septentrionalis. The sequence continues at coordinate 2,411,534 of JBBDGP010000780.1, forward strand.
TTAACACTTTTTTTTTTTTTTACATTATGATTCCATTGGCTAGTACATCAATCGCAGCTATGTCCAACTCCTGAAATTCTCAGTAAAATGGCACCTCACACAGGACAAAAAAACAGAACAAATTCACAGCGTATCAGTGTGAACCGGCACTAAATGTCCGTTTACCACCAGCAGTGTACATGAGGCCGAATGCAGCCACTACAATCGGTAAACTGCAATAATACACTTTTAATACACTTTTGCTTTGGGTTTAATACTGCTTTAAAGAAGAATTCCAGGACTGCAAGATTCCTGGACTGGGTTGACAGGAGTTCACTCTGTCCGGAGACCTTCAGCTGTACATTTTCTGGTACACTTTAACACTTTTATGTACTAACCTGTAACCAGTTGGGTGTTGGGAAATCTCTCCATACATGGCTGTGGGTTGTAGCACTAATTTTGACTGGCTGTATAAAGGAGTATAAATCATGGCAGGCCATATATTGTATTTTGAAGATTTATGTTGGCATCCTAAAGTGCACCTGTGGCCAGACTATGGAATTGGGACCTGTTCACACCACTAAAAGTTTTTTTAATTTTTTTCCTTCACTCTTCTGCATTAAAAAGTAGGTTATATACGGGTTCCAATGGCATAGTTCACTCTAGTGCAGTGCATTCTAGTGCTATTCAGTTCCAGAAAAGTACAACATGCTGCCTTTTTTTTTTTTTTTTTTTTTTCCCTGCTCAGGACTGTACTAACGTAGTAAAACGCATCAAAGCGTTAAAAACTTGCATGCAGAAACGTATCTAGAACTGATCCGGAGGGCATTTTTGTGGTGTGAACTGGCACTCAAACTATTTTTATATTTTCCTAACAGTAAAAAAAAAAAAAGCTTTAAAACAAGCCATCACTTGCCTCTAGCTGCGTGTACTGTGAAGTAATTGTTGGGACTCATTTACACAATGCGCTGATTTGTGGTGTGAATTATAACCTATTGCAGGGCTTGCTTTTTTTCCTCTTTCTTTAAAGGAGTTGTAAAGTATCAGGGTTTTTCACCTTTAACTTCCTCTCCCCCCCCCCCCCCCCTGCAAAGTAAAAGCATAATTGCCTAGTATGCATCGCATACTAGCCCATTATGTGGCACTTATCTGCAAACAAAGCCCGTGCTGTCCCCGCTGGTGGTCGCATCCATCTTCGCCCCTCTTCCCGGAGGCGCAGACTCCGGCTCTGTGACTGGCCGGAGTCGTGTGTCGTCACATGCACGCAGGAGCCGTCAGTCACGGCACTTGCTAGTGAAGAAATGGCACGGAGGGCTGTTTGTTCACAGCGCATGCGCTGGTGACATCATCGGCGCAGTGTACAGCAAATATCTCCTAAACGGCACACAAGATGATGTTAACTGTACCGATAGGCAAGCCTTATTATAGACTTACCTATAAGGTACAAGTGACAAAGAGAGGTTTACAACCACTTAAATGCATTCTATGAATTAAGGTGAAAAACCTTCTGTGCTGCAGCTGCCCCCCAGAGACCCCCTTTTTCTTACCTAAACTTGATCTTTCCAGCGACACGCACGACCCCAGCAGCTCCAGCTGCTGTCTTGGGTCCTCATTGGATAGATAGCAGCAGAAGCCATTGGCTCCCGCTGCTGTCAATCAAGTCCAATGACATGGGAGCCCGGGGGCGGGGCTAAGTCCTGCTATCTGTGTCAATGGACGCAGCAGCAGGACTCAAGCGCGTGCCCGCACAGGTGCCCCCATGGAAATCGGCTCTCCGTGGGGGCCCCCGATGAAGAGGAGGAAGCAGGAGTGCCGCTGGGGGACCCCAGAAAAGGAGGATCAGGCCGCTCTGTGCAAAACCCTTGCACAGAGCAGGTGAGTATGACATGTTGGTGGTTAAAACATAAAATAAAATTACTTTGAGTGCACACCAACCAGTGCATTGGTATGAACCTGAAGCCATAGCACTTGAGGGCAGTTTGCCTTGTTTTTGCATTGGGAATGCCTTGGACAACACTGCCCAGCAAATCCCAAAGGTGCTGGTGTAAGTGAGTGCTCAAAGATCACAACAAAGGCTCTAAAGTCGGGGTTTCAGTTGGTTTCTAGCAGTGTAGAAACTTCTGCTCTGTGTATTAGCTGGCTGCTATATTAGAGAGCTGGTAGTCTGCCAAAATCTGCTCTCATTTAAAAAAAAACAAACAAACTAAGATTTCATTGCCTCTGTTGTACTTACACTTTGAAAATTAATTTTTCCATATTGCCTATAGATAAAATAAAAAATACAGACTTATTTTAAAGTGCTTTTTACTGCTTGTTCAGAATATTTAAATACTTCAGTGTGCATCTGGGCCCAGGTTCTCTTTAAGAAAGATGCAAACAAATATATATATAATTTTTTGTTTCCTGACTTATTTTTAATCTCTTCTTTTTGGCGGGGGCCCTTTTTAAACAGATTTGCAAATCTGGAGAGCGCAAGACAGTGTATACCCTGGCGGATCTGGTGAGGATTAAGAATTGGGTAATATTTTATTCCTTTTCTGCTCTCTTAACATAAAATGCATAAATAGTGGTTGTCATCGACTTTCATTTGCATGATTTCTTCTACTTTATTTACAACCCTTTAGATTATTATAGCTTCACTGTTGTGAGAATATATATACATTTTTATATGGACAGGTATGTCAATTCAGGATGAGTTCATCATATGTTTATTGCACTTTTATTGTGTCTCTTAAGTGTGCTATCCTTGTACTAGGTATAAGTTAATCACATTTTATTGTTTGGTTGGACTATTGTGAGAATGCCTTGAAAGTTTGTTTGTATTGTAGCAAATCAAAAAAAATCTAAAACCACTTTATGCAAGGTTTTTTTCACCTTCGTTATTTACAATCAATTATTTGATCAATAAGCTCTTCAAAATAAATGCAGATCTAAGTGTCCTAATAACCATAAATTTGAAAGGGTGTTATTGAAAATAATTTTCATGCATTTTTAGAATCCTTTTTGTAGAATCGCTTTAAATCGTGTAAAATCACTAACATAGCTCCAAGGTAATTTCACTGATTTTGATGGATTTATGTAAATCTGCTGCATGATTGATACGATTTTGTCCCTTCCTGCCTGATCTCCTTCAATTGAAAAACCAGGAGGCCCATGGAAAAGTTTCGGCCAAGCAGCCGCAGCATATAATCAGATGCAGCCACTGTTCAGATACTCTGGTTGTATGAATATAATAAGCACAGCAGAAGATTTGTCCATTCACTGTAGGGCTGCAACTAACGATTATTTTCATAATCGATTAGTTGGTTGGCCGATTTATTGTTTCGGTTAATAACCTGAAAAAAAGTGTGGTGTATAATTTAGTTAATATGTAAAGTTTAAAACAAAGGCAATTTATTATTAACCACTTGAGCCCCGGACCATTATGCTGCCTAAGGACCAGAGGTCTTTTTCCAATTTGGCACTGCGTCGCTTTAACTGCTAATTGCGCGGTCATGCAATGCTGTACCCAAACAAAATTTGCGTCCTTTTCTTCCCACAAATAGAGCTTTCTTTTGATGGTATTTGATCACCTCTGCGGTTTTTATTTTTTGCGCTATAAATGGAAAAAGACCGAAAATTTTGAAAAAAAATGATATTTTCTACTTTGTTATAAAAAAAATCCAATAAACTCAATTTTAGTCATACATTTAGGCCAAAATGTATTCGGCCACATGTTTTTGGTAAAAAAAATGTCAATAAGCGTATATTTATTGGTTTGCGCAAAAGTTATAGCGTCTACAAACTAGGGTACATTTTCTGTAATTTACACAGCTTTTAGTTTATGACTGCCTATGTCATTTCTTGAGGTGCTAAAATGGCAGGGCAGTACAAAACCCCCCCAAATGACCCCATTGTGGAAAGTAGACACCCCAAGGAAATTGCTGAGAGGCATGTTGAACCCATTGAATATTTATTTTTTTTGTCCCAAGTGATTGAATAATGACAAAAAAAAAAAAAAAAAAAAATATTTACAAAAAGTTGTCACTAAATGATATATTGCTCACACAGGCCATGGGCCTATGTGGAATTGCACCCCAAAATACATTCTGCTGCTTCTCCTGAATATGGGGATACCACATGTGTGGGACTTTTTGGGAGCCTAGCCGCGTACGGGGCCCCGAAATCCAATCACCGCCTTCAGGATTTCTAAGGGCGTAAATTTATGATTTCACTCTTTACTGCCTATCACAGTTTCGGAGGCCATGGAATGCCCAGGTGGCACAAAACCCCCCCAAATGACCCCATTTTGGAAAGTAGACACCCCAAGCTATTTCCAGAGAGGCATATTGAGTCCATGGAATATTTTATATTTTGACACAAGTTGCGGGAAAGTGACACTTTTTTTTTTTTTTTTTGCACAAAGTTGTCACTAAATGATATATTGCTCACACAGGCCATGGGCATATGTGGAATTGCACCCCAAAATACATTTAGCTACTTCTCCTGAGTACGGGGATACCACATGTGTGGGGCTTTTTGGGAGCCTAGCCGTGTACGGGACCCCGAAAACCAATCACCGCCTTCAGGATTTCTAAGGGTGAAAATTTTTGATTTCACTCTTCACTGCCTATCACAGTTTCGGAGGCCATGGAATGCCCAGGTGGCACAAAACCCCCCCAAATGACCCCATTTTGGAAAGTAGACACCCCAAGCTATTTGCTGAGAGGCATGGTGAGTATTTTGCAGCTCTCATTTGTTTTTGAAAATGAAGAAAGACAAGAAAAAACTTTTTTTTTTTTCTTTTTTCAATTTTCAAAACTTTGTGACAAAAAGTGAGGTCTGCAAAATACTCACTATACCTCTCATCAAATAGCTTGGGGTGTCTACTTTCCAAAATGGGGTCATTTGGGGGGGGGTTGTGCCACCTGGGCATTCCATGGTCTCCGAAACTGTGATAAGCAGTCAAGAGAGAAATCAAAAATTCACGCCCTTAGAAAGCCTGAAGGCGGTGCTTGGTTTTCGGGGTTCCGTACGCGGCTAGGCTCCCAAAAAGTCTCACATGTGGTATCCCCGTACTCAGGAGAAGCAGCAGAATGTATTTTGGGGTGTAATTTCACATATTCCCATGGCATGTTTGAGCAATATATCATTTAGTGACAATTTTGTGCAAAAAAAAAAAAAAAAATTGTCTCTTTCCCGCAACTTGTGTCGCAATATAAAATATTCCATGGACTCGACATGCCTCTCAGCAAATAGCTTGGGGTGTCTACTTTCCAAAATGGGGTCATTTGGGGGGGTTTTGAACTGTCCTGGCATTTTATGCACAACATTTAGAAGCTTATGTCACACATCACCCACTCTTCTAACCACTTGAAGACAAAGCCCTTTCTGACACTTATTGTTTACATGAAAAAGTTTTTTTTTTTTGCAAGAAAATTACTTTGAACCCCCAAACATTATATATTTTTTTAAAGCAAATGCCCTACAGATTAAAATGGTGGGTGTTTCATTTTTTTTTTTCACACAGTATTTGCGCAGCGATTTTTCAAACGCATTTTTTGGGGAAAAAACACACTTTTAAATTTTAATGCACTAAAACACACTATATTGCCCAAATGTTTGATGAAATAAAAAAGATGATCTTAGGCCGAGTACATGGATACCAAACATGACATGCTTTACAATTGCGCACAAACGTGCAGTGGCAACAAAATAAATACATTTTTAAAAGCCTTTAAAAGCCTTTACAGGTTACCACTTTAGATTTACAGAGGAGGTCTACTGCAAAAATTACTGCCCTCGATCTAACCTTCGCGGTGATACCTCACATGCATGGTGCAATTGCTGTTTACGTTTGACGACAGACCGCCGCTTGCGTTCGCCTTAGTGCGAGAGCAGGGGGCGACAGGGGTGCTTTTTTTTTTTTTTTTTTTTTTCTTTATTATTTTTTTGCTTTTTTATCTTATTTTTAAACTGTTCCTTTCATTTTTATTTTTTTTTTAATCATTTTTATTGTTATCTCGGGGAATGTAAATATCCCCTATGATAGCAATAGGTAGTGACAGGTACTCTTTTTTGAAAAAATTGGGGTCTATTAGACCCTAGATCTCTCCTCTGCCCTCAAAGCATCTGACCACACCAAGATCGGTGTGATAAAATGCTTCCCCAATTTCCTAATGGCGCTATTTACATCCAGCGAAATCTAAGTCATAAAATGCTCGTAGCTTCCGGTTTCTTAGGCCATAGAGATGTTTGGAGCCACTCTGGTCTCTGATCAGCTCTATGGTCAGCTGGCTGAATCACCGGCTGCATTTTCAGGTTCCCTGTTGAGACAGGAGAGCCAGAGAAAAACACGGAAGACGGTGGGGGGGGGGGCATTCCCTCCCACGGCTTGTAAAAGCAGTCTAGAGGCTAATTAGCCGCTAGGATTGCTTTTACATGAAAGCCGACCGCTGGCTGAAAAGAATGATACCAAGATGATACCTAAACCTGCAGGCATCATTCTGGTATAACCACTCAAAGTTGTGAATGGCGTACCTGAAGACAAAAAAATGGTTAACAATAAAGCACAGTAAACGGTAAAGTATAAAAAATTGCATACCTGAAAAGCAAACATGATAAAACATAATAACAATAAAACATTGCAGAATAGAATACAGTAAAAAAGAGCAGAACAATAGAGAGAATAGAGAGAGAGAGAACAATAAAACGACAACTATTTTTTTTTATTTTATATATGTATATATATATATATATAATTTTTTTTTTACACTTTTTTTGTAACTAACTTTTATAACTGTAACCGGTTCCAGATTCGGGTCTCTCAAAATGCGATGGCATCTTGGGAGACCCTGTGAAAGTGTGCCTAGTCTGTGCAATGCTGTACCCTACGCTAATACTCAACTAGTGCATGGTAGCATTCAAAACATTCACCAATGCAAAGAACAGGATTGTCAGGACAGGAGGGACAATAATAGCGGGTGTCACGCCTATATCCGCGCTAGCTGCAGACACAATATCTATTTTGGGGGCGTTCGCTGGGTAGGGGTACTCGGGAGGACATAAAGAAAATGCCTCTCATGCAGCCGACTGCATTTGGTTGGGGATGTGAATGGGGGAAGTACGGGCGCTGCAGAAGCGGTGGGTTCCCAATTAGGATTGGCGAATGCAGTAGGAAGGGCACTATGGGCACGACGGGCCTGTGTTTGTCTTTTTGGTGGCAGCGGGACACTACTTGTGCTTGCCACCTCACCAGCTTGAACTGCACTTATGGGACTCGCCACGTCACCAAGTGTTACTGCAGTGCTGGTTTGACTACGACCGGGGTGTACTAGGCCGCTGGCGCTTGCCAGTTCACCAAAACGCTACCAAAAAATCTGTTGGCGATCGCAGGGATCAGGCCTGACTCTGCGAACGCTGCAGTTATGCGTTTTAGTCTTTTGTAAGTGACAGTGATCGATCGATACTGCACTTGGGTGGGCTGGGCTGGGCCGGGCGGAGGGGCAAAACGCAGGTGCTAGCAGGTATCTGGGCTGATCCCGCTAACACTGCGTTTGTGAGAACCCTAAACTGCTGGGGATGCTAGTATAGATCTGATCGGATCAGATATTGATCCGTTCAGATACTATACCACTAAGGGTGGTGTACAGTGCGTGCGTGGGTGTTAGCGGTACTGGCGCTAACCTGACGCTGCCTGGGGCTGGTGCTTGCCAGTTCACCAAAATACTACCAAAAAAACTGTTAGCGATCGCAGGGATCAGGCCTGACTCTGCGAACGCTGCAGTTATGCATTTAGTGTTTTGTAAGTGTCAGTGATCGATCGATACTGCACTTGGGTGGGCTGGGCCGGGCGGAGGGGCAAAACGCAGGTGCTAGCAGGTATCTGGGCTGATTCCGCTAACACTGCGTTTTTGGGAACCCTAAACTGCTGGGGACACTAGTATAGATCTGATCGGATCAGATATTGATCCGTTCAGATACTATACCACTAAGGGAGGCGTATGCTGCGTGCGTGGGTGTTAGCGGTACTGGCGCTAACCTGACGCTGCCTGGGGCTGGTGCTTGCCAGTTCACCAAAATACTACCAAAAAAACTGTTAGCGATCGCAGGGATCAGGCCTGACTCTGCGAACGCTGCAGTTATGCGTTTAGTCTTTTGTAAGTGACAGTGATCGATCGATACTGCACTTGGGTGGGCTGGGCTGGGCCGGGCGGAGGGGCAAAACGCAGGTGCTAGCAGGTATCTGGGCTGATCCCGCTAACACTGCGTTTTTGGGAACCCTAAACTGCTGGGGACGCTAGTATAGATCTGATCGGATCAGATATTGATGCGTTCAGATACTATACCACTAAGGGAGGTGTATGCTGCGTGCGTGGGTGTTAGCGGTACTGGCGCTAATCTGACGCTGCCTGGGGCGACGCATATCACCGCCGGGCGATCAGGGGGCTAAACCTTTATTCGGTAATAAACGGCGGGTGCCCTGACACTATAAAAAATAAACAAACTAACCAGCGTCAACCGTAACGGTTATACGGTGATCAGTGGTGAAAGGGTTAACTAGGGGGCAATCAAGGGGTTAAAACATTTATTCGGTAGTATATGGGGGTCCCTGACGCTATAAAACGCTGACGGCGAACCTAAATATTTATGTCCCTAACTAGCGTCACCAGCGACACTAATACAGCGATCAGAAAAATGATCGCTTAGTGACACTGGTGACAGGGGGTGATCAAGGGGTTAAAACTTTATTAGGGGGGGTACCCTAGACCTAAAGGGGGGTAACAGTATCTGTCCCAACACTGTAACTGTCACAAACTGACACTATGCAGTAATCAGAAAAAAAACAAAAAAAAACAAAAAAAAAACTGCTGGTGTCAGTTTGTGACAGGGGGGGTGATTGGGGGGGGATCGGGGGGGGGGATCGGGGTGTTTTGTGTGCCTGGCATGTTCTACTGTGTGTGTGTGTGTTGTGCACTCACATTGATGTCTTCTCTCCTCGGGCCGGAACGGAAATTACCGAGCTGAGGAGAGATGACATCATTTCCTTTGCTGCTGTTTAGCATACAGCAGCAAAGGAATGATTCGATTGGCCGGCGGCGATCGCGAGGGGGGGGCCACGAACGGATGGTCTCCCCCTCACCACCGATCGCCGCTGGACAAACGGCGACCGCCTCGGGCACCGGGGGGGGGGTCCGATCGGACCCCCCACCCGCGGAAGGCAAATCACGTACCCTGTACGTGATTTTGCCTGTCCGTGCCACTTTGCCGACGTACATCGGCGTGAGGCGGTCGTCAAGTGGTTAAATATCTCTATGCAGTGATAAATATAAATAACTATATTGTTAGGGAGCAAAATATCTAATCCACTCTGAGAATGACAGAAGAGATATACTCTATATACTATTAGAGGAGATATACTGTATATACCAGGGATATGCAATTAGCGGACCTCCAGCTGTTGCAGAACTACAAGTCCCATGAGGCACAGTAATACTCTGACAGCCACAAGCATGACACCCAGAGGCAGAGGCATGATGGGACTTGTAGTTTTGCAACAGCTGGAGGTCTGCTAATTGCATATCCCTGGTATATACTATTGAAAGAGATATACTGTGTATATATACTATTAGTATATACAGTATATCTCCTCTAATAGTATATACACAGTATATCTCTTCTCTAATAGTATATACAGTATATCTCCCCTATTAAAGATACGGGTTACCAGTTTTGAGTTAGAGGATGTCTAGGGCAAGAATTATAGCTCTCGCTCTAACTATCGCAGCGATACCTCACATGTGTGGTATGAACACCGTTTTCATATGCAAGCGCTCCTCACGTATGCGTTCGCTTCTGCGCGCGAGCTCGTCAGGACAGGGCACTTTAAAAAAAATATTTTTTTTTTCTTATTTTACTTTTCATTTTTTATTTTGACACTTTTTTAAAAAAAATAAAAATTTTGGGTCACTTTTATTTCTATTACAATTCCTATTGTAAACATCCCTTGTAATAGAAAAAAAGCATGACAGGACTTCTTAAATATGATATCTGGGGTCAAAAAGACCTTGGATCTCATATTTACACTAAGATGCAATATAAAAATAAATAATTGAAAAAAAAGAGCTTTTAAGAGCTATGGGTGAAAGTGACGTTTGACGTCGCTTCCGCCCTCCCATGCCATGGAGCCGAGCAGGGGCCATCTTCTCCTCAGTCGGCAGCCAGGCACCCACAGGAGAGGACGCGATCCTGTCCGCCGCTACAGGCAGGTCCGGTAAGCGGCAGAGACGACCGGAGCGCAGCAGCAGGGGGGTGGGCACCTCTCCAGCCGCCGATTAAAAGTGATCTTGCGGCAAATCTGTGGCGGAGACCACTTTTATCTTAAAGAGCTGCACGGCGTTCCCAAAAATACCGGGGTTATGACAGCTAGCTGCTACCATAACCACGGTTTTTAGCGTCAAAGTACCGACGTATGGGTACGTTGTTTTGCGTGAAGTGGTTAAACGAAAATCGGAAGATCTGGTAAAAATTTTTGTCATGGATAATTTGACATGAATTGTCATGATTGGCTCTTGAAAGCTGTGTACTAACAATCAAGATTATCATAGATCACTTCGAAAGCGGTATTTTTCGTACGATTTTCTGATCATGTGTACGGGCCTTAAGCCGAAACTATGAAGTCGCTGTTCGTAGGGCTCTGTACACCAAGCATTTACCAGCGGTTGGGGATGGATGTCCAAGCCTGGGCGCAGTCAGATACAATTCCCCATTCAACCTGAAGGCAAAAATCATTCACAAGAACATGTTGTGTCAACTAACTTTGTTTGAAATCCCTTAATCTTTATCTAGACTTGCTATTTTCTGGTACAATCATTTTTTTTAATAGAAAAGTATAATATTTTGACAAACGTTCACCCACGCAGGGGCATAGTTCCATGAGCATAACAATCAAATACCTTTTAATAGGTATTGGCTGTCAACCGGACGACTGTATGGGGCATCCCATAGGTCCTTATAAGGCACCAGAGCATAAGGGCCGACTAACTAGGGCCCAAGATGCAGGTGCCAGACTTGCTATTTAATTGGAATCCCAGATGTATTAAACAGGTTTCATCACAATATTATATAGATTTATTCCTGAACAAAAAACACATTCACCAATAGATTTTTTTTTGTTTCAAATTTTTTTTCATCCTGCTTCCTATTTATTTATTTATTTTTCCTTTTTGGTCACTGCAGTCAAATGAATGTCGATTTGACACCATTAACCTTTTTAGGAAATTAAACGCTCACAAAATGAAAAACTTCAAAACTAAATTCTACTCTTGTATGACCAACCTTAGGCTGGTCATTGACGGAATAACTTTTCAGCTAAATGGTTGTAAAGGCAGAAGGTTTTTTTACCTTAATGCATTCTATGCATTAAGATAAAAAACCTTGTGTGCATCTCCCCAGCACCCCCTAATACTTACCTGAGCCCCTTCTTTGTCCAGCAATGTCCGCGAGTCCCTCGGCCGTCCCTGACTCTCCATCCTGATTGGCTAAGACACGGCTGTCAATCAAAGTCAGTTTGCCAATCGGGAGATGAAGGGGGCAGGGCAAAATGGCAGCTCCATGTCTGAACAGACACACAGAGCTCCAGTTCGGCTCGGGTGCCCCCGTAGCAAGCTGCTTGCTATGGGGGGCACCGACAGGAGGGCGGGGCCAGGAGCAGCAGAGAGGGACCTGCACAGAGCAGTTAGGTATAACATTTTTGTTAAGTCTCGTTTAAAAAATCAAATAAAATAAACAATCACTTTAAGCGCCGGTTCACACAGGGGCAACATGACTCTGGCCGCGACTTTGCGAGGCGACCTGGACACGACCTGAGGGCGACACGACAGCGTGACTTGGGGCGACTTACAAGGCGACTTCAAGTCGCCTCCAGTACAGGCAACTTTCCAGTGGCCAATCAAACAACAATCAGCTCTGGGGGAGGGAGGGGTTTGATGGAAAAAACCATCTTCTCTTCCTGTGAAGTCGCTTCACTATAGACCATGATCCGACTTGTAGGCGACTTCCATTGAAATCAATGGGTACAAGTCGCCTACAAGTCGCCTTGAAGTAGTACAGGGACCTTTTCTGAAGTCGGAGCGACTTCAGTAGCGTACATATAGACTGCTCTCATTCACTTACATGGACTTTCAGATGTCAAGCGACTTGGGGCGACTTGAGGTCTGACAAGTCGGATCCCAAGTCGCGGTAGTGTGAACGGGCACTAAGTGTTTGTATTTGTTTTTGAATAATTTTGTGTGTGTGCCTGTATGTATTGATGTGAGATGGGAAATGTGGATTGTAGGCTGATGTATTTCAAGTGCGGCTTAAATTACCAGTGCTAAATCAATACCTGTACTAAAAATAATAAAGGGGCAGATTTACTAAATCTGGTGCAGCTGTGCATAGTAGCCAATCGGCTTCCAGGTTTTAGGCCGGGTTCACACTGGTACGACAAATGCTCCGACATTGGGAGCTCATGTCGCATGACGTGTATAAATGAATGGTTCCCTATGAGAGCCGTCTTAACTGGTCCGACACAAGTCGATCCGACTTTGAAAATGCTCCCTGTACTATTGTCAAAGCTTAATTAAATGAGCTAAAGTTAGAAGCTTTATTGGTTACTATGCACAGCTGCACCAGATTCTGTGTGCTCCGCTTTTAGTAAATCTCCCCAAAGTATCATTTGTTTAGTGAATCTTTGTGTTGGGCAAAAGATTGTCCTAGCTATTCTAATGTATAGTCCTTTTTTTATTTTTTTTTTTTTTTTATGCATGCATGCATGTTCAAAGGCTACCTGCTAAAGACAGTAGGGTGTTGGCTAGTAATGGATCCGTACAAGTAGTGTGTTAATTTACTTAACATGCTAACTCTTGCAATTAAATAAGGTTTTTTTTCTCATGTTTTCCACATCATTCCCCTCTGAAAGCATGTATTCTTTAGCTAAATACTTGCAAAGTCCCCCCCCCCCCCCCCCCCCTAAGCTAGTGATTCCCTCTTCTAACAAATAACAGAAGGGGTGGCTTTACAGAGAAGGGAAAAAATGGCAGCTATTTCCCCTTTTAAAATTAGTATGTTTCCCTCCCCCAGACCTAAAATATTGATTCAATTAAAAACCTGTAGCTTAATGTTGTGGCCCTATTCTGACCTCCTCCTTGTACCCCTCCTGCTTTAGATAAGGAACCTAATTCTTGGGAGCACATATTTAACTCCCTCACATACAGAGTTGTTTTTTAACATTGTAAAATTTTGGTTTTTGCACATAATCGCATTTGCTTTTCTTTGGAATATTAATTTTTAATGAATACATATATAAATGTTTAGCACTTCTTTGACCCGTCCCTTTTTTTTTTTTTTTTAAGCGGTATTAAATCTGAAAGCCAAAATGTATTTCAGCCTACCATTCCTTTAAATGTGTTTGGTTGCCATTTTTTTTAGGCATTTTTCCCCTGGAGATCCAGCCATTCAAGTATAACTAAAGGCCAAACTTTTTATTCATTTTGGATAGAGTGGATAGCAATTGGAACGCTTGTCACTTTCTATTGCCATCTGTGTCCCCTGTTAAAGTGGTTGTAAAGTCAGAAAGTTTTTTTATATCTTAATGCATTAAGATAAAAAGCCTTCTGTGTACAGAGGCTCCCCTAAGACTTACCTGAGCTCTATCTCTGTCCAGCGATATGTCCACGAGTGTTTCGGCCATCCAGGACTCTCCCTAATGATTGGCTGAGACAGTAGCAGCGCCATTGGCTCCCACTGCTGTCAGTCAGCTAATCAGGAGAGAAGAGGGGGTGGGGCTGAACCACAGTTCTGTGCCTGAATGGACACACAGATCAGTAAATGGCTTGGGTGCCCCCATAGCAAGCTGCTTGCTGTGGGGGCACTCAACAGGAGGGAGGGGCCAGGAGCACAGAAGAGGCACCCAAGAAGTTGAGGACATGGGCTGCTGTGTGCAAATCCACTACACAGAGCAGGTATCACATGTTTGTTAATTTTATAGAAAAAAATGAGACTTTTCAATCACTTTAAGAAGATTCACCCGCTCTATTTGTCCTTACCATTATCATTGAAAGTAAAAGAAAATCCCAAATTTTGAGTTTTACCCAGAAAAGTAATAGAGGGGAAATCTTCCAATTGTGCCAACTAGTTCTGGTGACCTGGGTTCCCCAAGGAAATCCCCTAGTTTGCAGGGATTTCCTCTTACTTCCTGTTTGGTTATGGAACATGAAGTGAAGAGAAATCTCCTGACCACTATGGGACACAGACAGTATAAAAATAAATTTGACGGTTATAGCCCTCCCTTTGCCTATAGTTCTACTTACACTTTCTGTCTTAGGGTGGCTCCTCTGTCTATGTAGGAGCAATAGTCACCATGCGACAACACCAATGTCTGGAAAGGGTGGTGTGAGAGGGACTAGTGGATTTTAAGCTGGCTGTAAATTGATTCAAAGGCTGTCGGTTACAGGCTGTGTGCTGGAGCTCCCTCTCCTGTCACCTTTTTACTTTTTGGTGGCAGGAAAACCTGTCAGAAGTGACTCGTGAAGATGGCAGAGGAATGAAGCAGCAGACAGAAATGACATTGTTCTGTATTGAGAAAAGTACACACTGTAGAGCAGGGGTCTCAAACTGGTGGCCCTCCAGCTGTTGTGGAACTACAAGTCCCATCATGCATCTGCCTGAGGGAGTCATGCTTGTAACTGTCAGCCTTGCAATGCCTCATGGGACTTGTAGTTTCGTAACAGCTGGAGGGCCACCAGTTTATAGGGATATGCTTTGTTTATATTTCTTTTCAGAGGTTTACAACAAAGGCCACATGCAAACTGTATGTTTTAGCTCTGGTGCATGAGACTCTGCCCTTTTTAGGTGTGGGCAACCTATACACACTGTCCAAATGTAAGCCGGTTCCTGCTGAACTGGCTTATGTTCTTATCGTGTGTACCCATCATTAAAGGGGTTGTAAAGGTATTTTTTTTTTTTTTTAAATAACAAACATGTTATACTTACCTCCACTGTGCAGCTAGTTTTGCACAGAGTGGCCCCGAACCTGTTCTTCTGGGGTCCCTCGGTGGCTGTCTCAGCTCCTCCCCGCAAGAACTAAAGACCTACATGCGAGCTCTCTTGCATGGTGTTTAGTTCTTGCGGGCGCGCTCCCGTGATACAGCCGGCGGCTATAGCCGCAGACTGTATCACTCGGCCCCGCCCTCCAGCGCGCCGTATCATTGGATGTGATTGACAACAGCGCAAGCCAATGGCTGCGCTGCTTTCAATCCATCCACTCTAGCCAATCAACGGCCAGGTTGAGTGGCGAAGAGGATGTCGGGAGTGAGCGCGGGACTTTCGAGGGGTCAGGTAAGTAAAACGGGGGTGCTGGGGGGCCGGCATTGTCAGATGTTTTTTCACCTTAATGCATAGGATGCATTAAGGTGAAAAAACGTGAACCTTTACAACCCCTTTAAGCAGGCCATAATTTGTAGTCATTTTCTTTCCTGCAACCATGGAGCCATTGCGTTCTCCCGGCAGAAGGCATGGAGGGTCGTCCCCATGGGCAGAACACAGTGAGTACTGCTAGTTGGCTATGATAGCCGCTAGCAGTAATCGCATGTAAAATCCTGGTTGTACCCAAGTTGATCGCTTGATCAACTTTGGTACATTCAGTTTGCCCATACATGGTTGGAATCGTCTATGGCCAGCATAAGACTCTGCTTACGGCTTTGGGGTTCTACACCATGCCTGTGCTTTAGTATTCCTGCTCAGTTGGCCAGCTCATTAAAAACAATGCCCTTTATATGAAGCTGATTACCTATTTCAACAGCACATGTCTTTGTTGTAGCTAATTTATCCCACTTCTATTGGCTACTTTACCAATCTCTACATTTTATGCTATATGCAAACTATGAAATAACAATTTGATGCAATTTACATTTTTGTAAATTACTTAAGATTTAAAAAAAAAATCATAGTACACTGAAGACAACTTATTTTCCCATAAATTGCTAAATGGAAGAAATTAACAATTTTGTCTATTTTCCTTCCTTTTGCTTAGCAGCTAGTATGCCATCGAAGACCCGATACCCTCAAAAGTATTGTCTGTGCCCACCTTATCCACGCAGTTACGCAATTAAAGAAGCTCTAGATAGGTTTTTGTAAATGGCTTAATTCCCACTAACCCCCCCAACCCTACTGCCACCCCCACCCTCCTTCCTTGTTATTTGCTCAGGAGAAACTACTACGTTTTTGCTGCAATTCATATTCCTGCTTGTTGGAATATCTAGCAGATGTACTGGACTCCTTTTTGTAAATTAACCTTCACAGAAATGGTTAGTTTTCTGAAATTATTATAATGGGGTTTTATTTTATTATAAGAACAATCCCTTCTAGTGAATGTCTGTCTGCGGTTTTGATATACATTTCATAGTATTGGTTATTAAAGCGGAGAACCACCTAAAAGTGGAACTTCTGTTTAATCACTCCTCCCCACATTTGGCATGTCATTTTTTTTGGGGGGGGAGTGGGTACCTAGTTTTGCCAGGTACCCAGCTCTCCCTTCCTGTTGTCTCCTCGCCGCCGACTCCTCTCCCACTCCCCCTCTGCAATCTTCTGGGACACGTCACAGGTCCCAGAAGATTGCCTGGCCACTAAGAGCGCAGTGCGCGCTCACTCGGCTATGAAGCCACAAGCTGTCACAGCCGGGTGCCCACACTTGCAATGACGGTGCCGCGGGGGAGAGGAGCGAGGCTTGGGGCGGCTGCATTGTAGGACAGGTGAGTGTCAAGTCAGCAGCTACACTTTTTGTAGCTGTTGACTTTCAATAAACTAGCAAACGAGTGGATCGTAGTAAAATTCTAAGAAATATTCATTAATTTCAGCTTCTATCAAAGTGTTTTTATAGTAGTACAGTATTGACTTGCAGAACTGATTACAATAGTAATTCATTTTACACCAAACTAAATAACCATTCAAGGTCGCTACATCTAAGTGAATAACCAAACCACCTCACATCCACAAAGTGCTGGATGCCATCCAAGTTTTTATTACATTGAAAGTAATATTTGTCAAGTTAAAAACTCCTTGAAGTTTACTGTATACAAAAACATTTTCAAGGAAGGTAGAATCCCTATAGTCTGTCTATTCCTAGGCAGGTACTGGACGAATTTCGATGCATCTATGGGCAACATGTGGTTGAAGGGGGGGGGGGGGGGGGGATTGTATAGTGTATGGCTGGGTTAAGATATTCCGATCCTTTATATGTGCACAAAGCCTTGTTTCCCTAGTATGGCTCTCCCATGGTGTGTATGCGTTCCAAGGTAAACTGTGGAGTGAGGTTTACATTTACATTTTCCTCATTCATAAAGCAATGCCCTTTTTGAAGAGCACTCAAACTGAGGAGACCACTACAAACTTGTTGCTCCCACAGCCATGTCAGACCAGCCAGTGGAATGTCCCTCTTCAAAGCATTCCTCCATACACAGTCACTACTACTGCAAAATTCCTGTGCGTTGTCTACAATAATGAACTTCTTAACTGCGATATTTGGACAAGGATCAGGCAATGGAAAGCTTCCCGAAGGGGGTGATTTACTGGTTAAGACTGTTAGAAACACATGTTGATGCAGAGTTTTTCCTACTTGTTTCATGTAGACAAGGGGTAGGCAACCTGGGGGCCCTCCAGCTGTTGAACTACATTTCCCATGAGGCATTGCAAGGCTGGCAGTTACAACTACTCCCAGAGGCATGATGGCACTTGTAGTTCTGCAACAGCTGGAGGGCCCCAGGTTGCCTACTTCAGATGTAGACCAATCCTTCTAGGAAAGGAAGTGTTTTTACTGCTCCCATTTTGAGCCTACTCCCTTAGGCCATTGTAAACCACATTACAGTTAGTGCCTATTTTAGGTTTCTACGAAAAAGGTGGGACCTCACAAAGTGTAAGACCACCTAAAGGGTTGATTTGGTTGTCATAGAAGTAGAAATGGGCAATGTTATGGTAGTAGCTCAGGTATCTTATTGAGGAAACCTTTTTCCCCTAATCTCTGATTTTATGATTCCTCTTTTCAGATTCAGACTACTTTAATATTATTTAATGATGTTTGAGGAATCCGTGTTAATTGAATAATTTATATGGAAACCTCAGAGCCATTGCTGTAATCTAGATATCCGTAGCCAACGTCCACTCCAGTGATTTATATATATATTATCTGAAGGGTGGCCTTTTCATATTTCCTCCCAAAAACTCTTCTGTGTGATTTGAAGACAATTGTTAAAAATGTCAGCTGGACAAAAGCTTATAAAAAAAAGACCCTATGTCAGTTCCTGCCGTCCTTACTCACAAATACTTATACAAGTCTGGAACATTTAATATTGCTCAGATGTGTTTTTATTTTGAGCAGTAGCTAAACTGTACTTTTTGGAATATTTACTCCTCCATTCTCTCATTTATTTCAGGAAAGACTTGTCATAATGCACATAAAAACCCAAAGGACAGCTAAAAAGACTAACAGATCTAAATTGCCCTGCAGTATATGGCAGGCTACATCTTGTAATGGCTTCATAAATAGTCTGCCTGTCTCAGGCTGTAAAATCTGCATGTTAGCTGCATTTCCAAGTTGTTGGTGTATTTCCAACCTATGTTCTATGCAGTGGACATCACTATGGAAAACTTATGCAAACACTGCAAGACTTTAGCAAACTATGAGTAAGATGCTTGAGTCATTTACAAGTTTTATGCCGGCCTTATGCCTGTAGAATTTTGTTAGAATGTTCCGACTAATGCCTGGGCCGGCTCTATAAAAAACAGCTGACATTCGGCCTGTGTATATGTCAGTCGGTCCGACAAAAGCTGATTTGAACATGCTGGAAAACATTGCACAGCAGTCGACCAGGTCCCGTTCATCGCTCTTGGCCAATATGGCAGAGTGCGCTGGAGGGAGATTACTGTACTGCCCCCCCCCCCCCCCCCCTTCACCAGAACACAACAGCTCAGTGGGGGAGATCACTGTACTGACATTGGATCGTTGTTGTTGGTACAGCGGCTCTGACTGGAGCTGTGCGCTTTTTTTTTTTTTTTTCAACCCCCAAAAAAACTGTGTACCAAGTGTAAAAGTCGCGAAACGATTAGACATTAGTTTTGTTCCCATTAATCAACAAAAATTTTCCAATCCTTGTACGTGAATTTTTTATTTGTTTTCTTTTGTTTTCTGTGGATGAAACCTCCCCGTTAACTCTAAAGCTTCGTACACACGATCAAATTTTCTGCAGACAAAGCACCAGACTTTTGTCCGAAGGGCGTGTGCCGTGAACCTGTCTTGCATACAAACGGTACACAATGGTCGGCCAACAAATGCAAACGTAGTGACGTACTACGAGGAATTTCAGCTCTTGAGTGCCACCCATTGATTCCGAGCATGTGTGTTTGTACTTTGGACTTTTGTGTACTGACCATACGAAAATCTGACAACAGACCGTTGTCCGCCGAAAATTTACTAGCCTGCCATCCAACATTTGTTGGCGGAAAGTTGGCCAACAATTGTCTGATGGAGCGTATTTTAGGCAAACAGTCTGTCATCACACAATTCCCGGACGAAAATCCGATCGTGTGTACGAGGCTTAACTCTAAAAGAATTAAAGGGGTTGTAAAAGTTTGTGTTTTTTTTTTTAATTGTCGAAAAAACATCCGACAATACCGGCTCCCCCCAGCCTCCCTGTTTTACTTACCTGAGCCCCTTCACCTGCTGCGCTCGCCCCCGATGTCCTCTTCGATGCTCAGCCAGGCCGTTGATTGGCTAGAGTGGATGGATTGAAAGCAGCGCAGCCATTAGCTCGTGCTGCTGTCAATCACATCCAATGATGCGGGGCGCCGGGGGGCGGGGCCGAGTGATACAGTGAGTGGCTATTGCCACCGGCTGTATCACGGGAGCGCGCCCGCAAGAATTAACCACCATGCAAGAGAGCTTGCATGAAGGTGGTTATTTCTTGCGAGAGACAGCCGCCGAGGGACCCCAGAAGAGCAGGTTCGGGGCCACTCTGTGCAAAACGAGCTGCACAGTGGAGGTAAGTATAACATGTATGTTATTTAAAAAAAAAAAAATTTGCCTTTACAACACCTTTAATGTTCTAAAAGCAACAATTTGCAAACACTTTTTACAGGTTTAGTTTCTGATCGCGTCTGACACATCTTCTTGCTGTGAAATAAGTGTTAATATGGCAATTTCTGTACAAGACCTTGTTTGTACTTCTAGATTTTAGAAGTCTTTATTTCTTGTATCTGATGAGAGCGAGCAGAGGTGCTGGGGTTTGGTAAGCGAGGCCCTGAGGAATACAGCGTTGCCACAGTGTCACTTGCAGGCTGTGCTTGGATAGAGCTGGATCAATTTGCAGCCATCCTGGATGCTGGTTGGCCACATCCCTGTACTTAATGATTTTCATCAAATATTTCTCATAGATGAGTGTTTTTTTTTCTTTTGTTTTTTTTTTTTTTTAGGATTTTTGAAAACGTTGCATGCACAATGTTTTTGGGTTGACAGTGCACTGATATTACAAGATGACTACATCTGAGTTTTTTTTAATGCTGCTTGGCGGACTATATTTGGGACCATACTGTTTTAGGACACACATGTAGTTTCTTATAGAATGAATGTTTAAATATCATTAGGAGCTGCGTAAACTAAGAGGATACATAATGTGCAGGAAATGTAGGACTGAGTGGCTTTAATTCAGATATTCTGTGGCACCCAGCTTTGGTGAGATCAAGCTATGGAGTGTGACTCACGGCAGGGTTTCCTGGAAGCCACTTGTCAGGGGGGAGGGGAGGTTGAGGGGGAGATCAACTTGAAAAGAACTGGCTAACTTCCAGTAATCTCCAGTATGACACAGGTTCTTATCCCCCATGAGTAAGTGTGTGTGTGTGGTTTAAGATGGGGGTTGTAACTCTACCCTTTGAATGTCTTCAGCTTTCATTCTTATTTGCTTGAGGTTTCTTCAAGAAGCTTTTAAGAAGCTAGGAAAGCGAAGGTGTTTGATTTGTATCTGTATAAGGAGCAGTAAAAGTCAGTAAAAGGAGCCATCTTCTACAAAATACACAAAAATAAATGAAGGTCATGGGATAGCCTTTGCGAAGGCCGGCCATATACGGTGTGTATTTTACCTGCAATCACAATTAAAGTGGTTGTAAACCCTTACAACACACTTTTTGCTACAGGTAAGCCTATAATAAGGCTTACCTGTAGCTACCCTGGATATCTCCTAAACCTGAATGGTTTAGGAGATATCCCCTGTATTTGCATGTGCCGATGTCATCGGCACATGCGCACTGAAGCAACGACATGTACGTGCCATTGCTTCAGTTAGACTGTGCCGTTACTGGAGGCTTCCGCCAATCGCTGTGCTGGAACGGCGATACCCGGAAGTAACTCCGGGGAGAAATGTTGCCGGCCGGAGCAGTAAACGAGGACCGCTGTGGGGGCTTCGATCTAAGGTAAGTAATACATAATGAGCTAGTATGCTATGCATACTAACTCATTATGCCTTTGTCTTGCGGGTTGTTTTTTTTTTTTTTTTTATTGGGTTTACAACCACTTTAACACACAGTGCTGACTGGGAAATCAGCAGTTGTCTTCTCCCGGCGGGGGGAAGCCATCTCCGCTGGGAGAAGACACTGATTATTGCTAGCGGCTATAGGAGTGAAGAGAATCCGGGCAGGCTGGTTGTATCCAAGTTGAACCTTGGTCGGTTCCTGACAAATATATGTATTTAAAACATTACTGTGTGTTCACTCCTACTGCATTGATCATTGTTTTCAAACGGAGTATACCATTACAAGGTCATTTTTTATGGGGCTATAAATTCCTTTGGTTTAAAAAAAAAAAAAACTTGGTCTAGACTTTTGTTTTTTCTTTTTTTTGTTTCCTTTATTAATATATTGTAGGTTTTTTTTTTTAACTAATTGTTATGGTTATTTGGTTAGATTCCATTTATTTTAAGTGCATGATTACCTCCATTCTTATGGCTGGAGAGATTTTTGGTGTGGTTGTTTTGTTTTATGTTCCTGCAAAAGCATTTGCTTCATCCACACAAACCTTAGACGTAAACCGTATTTCCATAAAGGGGTTATAAAGGCAGAAAGTTTTTTTTTTTCTCAATGCATTCTATTCATTAAGATAAAAAGCCTGTGTGCAGCAGTCCCCCTAACACTTACCTGAGGCCCAACCCCCCCCCCCCCCCGTCCAGCTATGTCCACGAGTGTCTCAGCCATCCTAGATTTTCCTTCCTGATTCAGCTCTGAATAGACACAGGGAGCTGTGACTGAGCTTGGGTGCCCCCATAGCAAGCTGCTTGCTGGGGGGGCTGTGAACAGGAGGGAGGGGCCAGGATCACAGGAAGAGGAGGATCCGGGCTGCTCTGTGCAAATCCACTGCGACAGAGCAGTCAAGTAATAACATGTTTGTTATTTTTATAGGGAAAAAAAAAAAACGTTTTACTATCACTTGAAGTGTTAGAATTGTACAGAAATGTTATCCCAATATGGTGGTTCATTTTGTTCTGCAAAGAATGTATGTAAAGATCATTATTTCATGTTTTTGGCCTTTCCTAGCAATCCTGGAAGGGAGCGGTTGGAACCGGTCTAGTACTGGTTCTGATCACGATTTTTGGCGTAGCATCTTTCACATTATACAAAAAAAATTGGGCTAACTTTACTGTTTTCATTTTTTTTAATTTTTTTTTATTCATTTAACCACTTCAGCCCCGGACCATTTGGCTGGCTAAAGACCAGAGCACTTTTTGAGATTCGGCACCACGTTGCTTTAACTGACAATTGCGCAGTCGTGCGACGTGGCTCCCAAACAAAATAGACATCCTTTTTTTTTCCCCCACAAATAGAGCTTTTTTTTGGTGGTATTTGATCACCTCTGCGGTTTTAATTTTTGCGCTATAAACTAAAACAGAGTGACAATTTTGAAAAAAACACAATATATTTTACTTTTTGCTATAATAAATATCTCCAAAAATATATAAACATTTTTTTCCTCATTTTAGGCCCATACGTATTCTTCTACATATTTTTGGTAAAAAAAATCGCAATAAGCGTTTGATTGGTTTGCGCCAAAGTTATCATGACTGTGACATTAAGGCGGACAGATCAGACACTTTTGGCGCTATTTAGGGACCATTCACATTTATACAGCGATCAGTGCGATTAAAAATGCATTGATTACTGTGTAAATGTGACTGGCAGTGAAGGGGTTAACCAGGAGGGGGCGCTGAAGGGGTTTAGTGTGTCCTAGGGATGTGTTCTAACTGTAGGGGGGATTGGCTACGTGTGTCACGACACTGATCACCGATTACAGGGAGCTGTGATCAGTGTCCTGTCACTAGGAAGAATGAAGAAATGCTTGTTTGCATTAGCATTTCCCCATTCTTCCTCTCCGTGAGACGATCGCGGGTATCCCTGCGGACATCGAGTCCACGGGACCCGCAATCACACTCACGGAGCTTGCGGCTGGCGCGTGCCCACAATGCCCTAATTCTTAAAGGGCAACGTACAGGTACGTTAATATGCCTGTATGTGCCATTCTGCCGACGTTTATTGGCGTGAGCCGGTCAGCAAGTGGTTAAGTATATTTTTCCTAAAAAAAAATAAAATAAAAATTATTTTGAAAGACTACTGCTCAAATACAGCGTGACAAAATATTGCAATGATCTCCATGTTATTCTCTAGGGTCTCTACTTAAAAAATATATATGTTTGGGGGTTCTAAGTAACTTTCTAGCAAAAAATACAGATTTTAACTTGTAAGCAACAAGTGTCAAAAAAGGTTTAGTCTTTAAAGTGGTTGTAAACCCATTACAACCACTTTAACCTACAGGTTAAAGACTAAGACATCTGTGTCCTCACTCCCTTTCCCTGTCTCAAAGGGGAGATGTCAGGGGTCTGTTTAGACCCCTGGTATCTCACCAAAGACACCCAACCGGACTGATAAAAATTAAAATTGTAATAAATATTTAAAAGTTAAAATTGTAAAAAAAAAAATCATCAGTGCTGCATATTAGTGCCACTGTCACATGACATACAAAAAAAAAAAAAAAGTCGGTATCGGCAAGTACTTTGGTACTTGTACTCGGTCTTAAAGTAGTATCAGTGCAACCCTAATAGTAAGGCTAGCCATACACACATAGAAATCAGTCATTCTCCCAGTCCATGCTAAATAAAATGAATTGAGTAATCTTCCCTGCCAGCTATTTGTTTTCAGACAGCGACTCCGGCAGCGGCCTGAATACCTTGAGCAGTGACTTCAGCTGAAGTTCACACCCGTAGATTATTTTAAATGGAGTTTTGTACAGCGGGGTTGTGCCGATAGGGCCACCAAGGCTCTCATTTTGGTTGATTCAAGAGTAATCTGTTGAAACCCAAGCTGTATGGCGCCGGCTTATGGTATGTGCTTAGATCGTGAATGTCTACAGTATTGGTTTTCTGTCAAATAGGTTGAGCTTTATAGTGTAAGGAATGCTGGGTATTTGGTATAAGTGCTGTAGTTAAAGCTTTGATATACTTTACATAGTTTGTTTGGACCAAGCTGGCCCAAAAGTGCTATGTCCCTCACTTAACGTACTAGAATATATCGCTTTCTCTGAATGGCTGAGCACCGTTCAGACTATTCCGTGTATGAGACAGGAAGTCTCGGCTTGAACTCTGTGTGCTGTATGTAGCCTCAGATACATACAGTTTATACCGCACACCCAGCGGCCTCGCATGTTGGTGAGGGACATAGTTCGCATGGACCAAGCTGGCCCAAACAAACTAAACTATATCAAAAGCTGGAATTCAGCTTTAGCATTGCGAGTGCCGTAATATGTGAAAAGAAAGGTATTAATGTTAAGACCATTGTTTCCTGGGGGGAGGATAATGTACAAGCCAATGAATTACATATAAAATAACATGTCTCCTGACCAGAGAAATAGACCAATTAATGGTATAAAACAATGATCTGGACACCATGGAAAATCTTGATGGACTAGGTGTCCCGCGACACCTCACGTTTTTAAACCACTGATGAATTTAAAGTTTTGACTGAAGATGCTAAATGTGATATCTTTGTTTTTTGGCACTGGCTCAAATATTGTAGGAATCACAAATGTTCTTGCAGATATTGAGATTTCTTTTGAGGCACTTTTTGAACCTCAGCCCTGAATGAGCACAGGAAAGAGGGGAATGCTTTTTTGGCATTTGAAGTATTGGGATCCTTCAAAGGGATGGTGATTGTTTTCAGTAGTGGAAAGGGGACTGGATTCTGGAGTGCAAGTATAAATGAAGCGTATACGGGGAACAAATGAGGATTTGTTAGCCCAGAACTTAAATATGCAGACAAGGGGATGTCAGGGGAAGCTTAGAATGGTAACAAGAAATTCTTTTAACCCAAAGACTAGCCTTACACTGGAATTTGCTTCCAGGGAGAAACTTGTCCTCTTTAACCTTTTCACTGCTATAGGTGCCTGCTTTTCATAATAATTCAATGGGCTTTGCAAAAGCAAGGTTACACAAACCAAAAAGATGTTAAGGATTTCTTTAAAGCGATTTTTGCATCTCTTAGAATATACACAGCTGATTTTGTTTTATGGTAAAGTTGATTTAGATAACGAACTGTCACGTTAAAGTTTATTCTCTTTTGTGCAGTCCACATACATTTTATCACTGGAAACCACAAATGTGTTTATTACAAGTACTTTGTGTAGCACCAAAACCTTACGCAGCACTTTCCAATACTGTACATTCAGATCAGTTGCCCTGCCATCCAGAAACTTACAGTTTTAAAGGTGGTCATACATGGTTCGAAATTTGGCCGGTCTTGCTGAAGCTTTGGAGGGCCCGTTAGCCCCTCTCTGCTTGCCAAAAAGTTGAACTTTGGATCATTTTTGATTGGCTAAATAGTGCCTGCATCTAAACATTTTCTGACCGGCTCCTTCAAAACGATGCAGGAACTGCAAGACTATTCAGAAGCTGCTGGAGCCGTGGTTGTTGAATACAATAGCGGGCAGCGGGGGGCACTCCTCCATCTACACTGATTACTGTGGCTAGAGGCATAGATCAGTTTATCTCATGTTCAACCCGGAGTTGGCTATACATGTGTAGATTTTTCTCGTTCAGCCTGTTGAAGGTCCCTGATTTGCATACATATGCACGCACATAATAGGGTCAATTTCACACATAATTGGGCATTTAACCTACCTGCAAGTATCCTACCATGCACAACGTGTACCTCCTCCTTCTTTGTACTGCATACAGTGATAGCGATGATCTTCCAGGTTCTGCTTCTATGTCTTCCCCATTGCACAAAACACAGGGCTGCTCACTTGGCGAATGCCTTGTACAGGGCTTGACATATTTGCTTTGAATCTAAGAGCTAGCTAAAAAAATTAGGAGCCAGTTTTGTTTTTTGAAGGTGAACTTGTCCTTTAACCCCTTTAACCCCTTTAACCCCTTTTAACCCTTTACAGCCATAGCCATTTTAGTGTTTTTTGCACATGTTTAAAAACATTTTAGGCCTGAAGATTACATTAAACCCCCAAACATTATATATTTTCTGAAAGCAGACACCCTAGAGAAAAAAGGCACTAGTTCCAATTTTTATGTGACACGATATTACCGAAAAGGTAAATTTCAGGAAAAAAACACATTAAAAGTTAATTTTAGGGGTTACAAAAACGTAATAAATTACCCATTTTTTTGGTAAAAAATATATAAAAGCCGAGGTTGCACCGAGTAAATGGATACCCAACATGTCGGCACTCTATATCTTCCATAGGCGACGCTTTAAAAGCCCCCTATAGGTCATCAGTTTAGCATTAGAAGGGAGGTCTGGTGCTAGAATTATCGCTTTAATTCTGACGTGTGTGTGATATGTAACGCGTATCGCAATCAATGTTTTCAGGCGTAGGCATCCCGCTGCGTGCATTTTGTTTTTACGTGCGTATATGTTGGGGCGGGGGGCCTGAATTTTTTTTGGAGGGGGGGATTTTATGTGCTTGGGTGTAACTTTAATTAATTTATTTGTTTTTAATTGTAAAAAAGACCCTGCATGTCCCCCCTGTGCCCTACTGAAAGTAATGCACAGTGCACTGCATTACATTCTTTCCCGGCCTTGATGGAAACTGTCAATGGGGACCCGGAAATTAGGTCACTTCCAGGTCAACACCTAAAAAGGGAGGAGAGCCATGGGCTCCGGCTCTGTGACTGGCCGGAGTCGTGAGGCGTCACTCCCGCGCATGCGCGATGAAGGTCACGGCACAGGCCCTGTAGAAACGGCACGATTGTGCCCTTTTTTCAGTGTGCATGCACTGATGACTTCGGTGCAAGCATACAAAGTAAATATCTCCTAAACCATGCAGGTTTAGGAGATATTTCCAGTACGTACGGGTAAGCCTTATTATAGGCTAACCTGTAAGTAAAAGTGGGTGTGCAAGTGTTTACAAACACTTTAAAGTGAAAAATTGTTGGAGGGTGTGTATGTGTTTTTGTTTTTTTTTTTGTTTTGTTTTTTTTGGCTGACCAACCATTATATAGTACAGAAGCATACCTGACAAGGTATCTAAATTTAGTGTGTTATAACTTGAACTATGAACTTTGCTTAGTGGTCCCATCTTGGAAGTTTTTTAAGTGTTTCTTCACTCTTACCAGTTACATGTTCCCTCTTATCTGACTAGAGGACAAGGCCCTCAGTGGTATGTAGAGGGGGAGATTATTGTAGTCTTGTCCTACGGTAACCATGCGGTTTCTCCAAATATGCAGTATAGTGAGTGAGCATCATCACTGCAAGGCATGAAGTGTGTTACTGGCAGAAAATGATACAGCCACCATGTCTAAAAAATGCCAAGCTTCAGTATATTAGCTTTTCTAAAGTAGATCTTCATCACCCCCAGCCATTTTCTTCCATTTCATCCCTAGCCCCCTCTCTTTTTAAAATGTTCACCTTTACAGAACAAAAATGTAAACCTGAATGAACGCCATACACAAAGTCCTGCGGTCCCTGTAAGTTTCAATAGAGATTGCACATTCCCATTGTAAAGTAGACAGTATGGCCCGCTTAAACGTCTGCATTGCTATGAACATACAAATTTGAAATGCTGCACAGTTAGCATTTGAAAAATGTTTGTATATTGAAATTTTCCACTGTAAACTTGCTAAGCTGGAACTTACTAAAGTAAAGGATCGAGCATTCACCTCCTAATGTTGGGCTGTATAGACGGAGGCGAAAAATAGTTATTTATGGTGTATCTAACCTTTTTGTCATTTTTTTTAGATGTCGTCGAGTTGTACAAAGAAAAACTGTGTACAAATGTATTGTGATATCAATTAGGACATGGTTTGCAAATGCCGTATGTGATCTTTTTAATGACCCCATTAATGTCATGCCCAAATCATTATGCCACCTACTATTGACCCCAGTGGAATTTCAGAGATCTTCTCTAACTTTAAACGAGCTGTCAGGACAGTTATTTAAAAAGAAAACGTTTGGAAGGCCTCATCCCTGTTTGTGTTCCAAGTTTCATGTTTGTTTCATAAGACACTTTGTACTTTTATTGCAGGACAATGGGTTCCTTTGTGCTTCTGTAGCTCATGTAGTGTCCGGAAGGCTTTCCAGCTGCAGGGCACGTGATGACACCATGGAGCCTGGCAACCATTAATCATTGTGGCAAATTCCTCTTCAAATGGCACAAATATGCTTAAAAAAAAGGAATGTTCCAAAAAAAAAAAAATCAAAGGTCCAATATAAATTATTTCACAGCTAGTAAAAATGATTTGGATTGATTTTACATCCCACGCCTACCCATGTATTTTTAATACTCGCTAACTTATGCGCATGATATGCATACATCTTTCTGCACACAGATCCCAGAGTAGGTGAGTTACATAGTTAGGTTGAAAAGAGACACAAGTCCATCTAGTTCAACCATAAAAAAAAAAAAAAAAAAAGCAATAGACAATCCCATATGTACAATCCTATACCCACAATTGATCCAGAGGAAGGTGAAAAACATCAGAAAAGCATGATCCAATTTGCTACAGCAGCGGAATAAATTCCTTCCTGATCCCAGAGAGGCAATCGGATTTTCCTTGGATCAACTTTACCTATAAATGTTAGTACCCAGTACCCAGTTATATTATGTACATTTAGGAAAGAATCCAGGTCTTTCTTATAGCAACCTACTGAGCTGGCCAGAACCACCTCTGGAGGGAGCCTATTCCACATTTTCACAGCTCTTACTGTAAAGAAACCTTTCTGTATTTGGAGATGAAATCTCTTTTCCTCTAGGCGTAAAGGGTGCCCTCTTGTCGTCTGTGTTGACCGTAAAGTGAATAACTCAACACCAAGTTCACTATATGGACCCCTTATATAACATTGCACCTCCCTTTGCACACGGTCGTTGACTGCACATGCAGAGGCTATTTCTGTTGTGACTTGTATTCTATGTTTTTTATAGTATGCACCCAAAGAATTCCATAGTGCAGTGTGGATTTGATTTAAATCATAATTTTTAAAGAGCAAATGTAAGGACTTATTGTTGCTGGTAGTTAGGAAACCTTAATTTTGTTTGCAAATATCAGACCACAGAAAGCCCACTGGTGGCTAATGACATAGATATGGAGGCACACCGCTAAGAGCTGTTTCTGTAGAATTGGATCCAAAGCGGTGTTTTGAATGGTTGTCTGGGAAGTCAAGCCTCTAACTTGATAGTGTTTTTATCCTACATTCTGGTTCAATCATTTTTATTGCAGAAATGGCATTAAAGCGGAGTTCCACTCACTTAAACAAAAGACCACCTCTCCACCCCTCGTTTTTGGATATTAAAACAAAAATTTTCTTCTTCTAATGTACCTTTTTATGAAGTACATAGTCTACTTCCGATCTATTCGGTCCGCGGCACGTCATATCCTTTGCCTGCATATCCTATGCCTGCACCCGATCCGATGGACGGATCGGCCTCTGGGGGGCGACATCGCGGGCTCCTTGGACAGGTAAGTGTCCTTATTAAAAGTCAGCAGCTACAGCGTTGTAGCTGCTGACTTAAAAAAAAATAAAAAAATTTGCGAGTGGAACAGCTCTTTAAAACAAGCAATATTGTCAAAGGCACCTAGACTGCCCACGCAGGGGCTAGAACTGGTGCATGGAAACAGGAAATGCACAACATAAACAGAGGAGGGAAGCCTCCTGTCTATACGATCACAAAAATCCCGAGTGCAACATGCGTATTGGGGTAACCCCATTGAGTGTTTTTTAACCTACATTCATAATTGTGACATGGACCGGTATTCTAAACACACATGTGTTATAGGCAGTGGAGCATAGCTGATGTCTTTTTAAAGAAATCTCCCATTCAGAAGGAAAACTTAGAACCCGTTCGAGCTTGTCTTGGTAAATAATGGAATAATGCCACTAATGTGTGTTACCAAGATTGGTGAACTTCATAATGGTTTTCTAATAGAGGGTAGCCACTCCATAAGCTCTAGGTTTTGTCCAAGATAATCGGTTGCCAGCAGGGACCATCCAAATTTCGATCTGTGTATGGCCATCCCCGCTTAACAGAAGTGGATAGTTTGATCAATTTCTCTCGAAGGAACGTGCTGTAAAATGTTTCTCCCTGTATTCGGATAGCGGCAAGTGCAGCTGTCAATACAAGGGTTGGTAGAGGGGGGTGAGGATTCCTTTATCCACCTTGTTTGTAAAGGAATCTTTTTGGCTGAACAAAGTATATTTAATGTGAAAAATATTATTCGAAAGTACCTTTTTTAAAAATTAAATTTTGCTTTTAAAATTCCATCTTGGAACAAATGGACTTTACCGCACTAAAACAACATTTATTGTTAGAAGTTTGGAGATTTTCCATCATGCCTGTTCGAATTTTCTTGTTAAAGTGCTGTTCCAGCCGAAATTATACTTTTTTAAATAAAAATACCCCTATAATACACAAGCTTAATGTATTCTAGTAAAGTTAGTGTGTAAACTTAGGTCTGTTTTGTTAGTTTATAGCAGTAGTTTGTAATTTAAT
Source organism: Lithobates septentrionalis (assembly GCA_037952835.1). Taxonomy (NCBI): domain Eukaryota; kingdom Metazoa; phylum Chordata; class Amphibia; order Anura; family Ranidae; genus Lithobates; species Lithobates septentrionalis. Next base: position 2,442,552 of record JBBDGP010000780.1, read on the forward strand.
TTTATAAACTTACAGCAGGCCGTGGCCATCTTAAGTCTGGGCATCTGAAGCCAGACTGTATTTCTTCCTGGATCTCATTATTGCAGATCTCGCACATGCTCAGTGCAGCACAAGCAGTGTAATAAGTTTCAGGTCAGGTTTCCATAGCAACAGCAGTGTCAGAGGAAGTTGCCGCCCCTTCACAGAAGGCATTGCAAACAGGAAATGATGTGATGGGCCGCGGCCAGGGAGGAGGAAGTGAAAAATGAATACAGCAGATATACTGTAAGTGCTGAGGAAAAAAAAAAAATATCCAATTCATTTACAGTGCACAGTTTAGTGAGGGATGCTGAAGAGTTGTAAAAGTGGGTGGAACTCAACTTTAATGTTGAAACGAGCATCAATTTGACCTCACTAACAATTTAAAAAATCGGACAAATGTTGCTAAAAAAAAAAAAAAAAAAATTCTAGTTGTCTGTATTTCAAATTGTCAGTCATACATTAAAACCTGACATTTATTAAAGTGGAATTACGGCTGTACACCCAACTAGCCTTAAAACTGTCCCCTCCCATCTCCTAACACTTATTCTAACTAGCCGATGTAAGAAAGATGTGTCCGTCATTAATACCTTGGGGTGCTGGAAATCCCAATGATAGATACTGACTGGTGCTGTGAAAGTTCCAGGTAGGGTGCTGTCAGGCTGATGAACACCTCCCTTCTATATATGCCCCTTATTGGCCACACCTGGCCTTCTCTGACCCCTATTCAAGGTGTCCTCCAGGTTGCAAGCTGGCCATTGCCAATTCCAGTCCAAGGGGAGAAGGTGTAATACAACGTCATGGCAGATGCCAGACCCCGTTTGCGGCTCATGCGCCTGTCCATGCACACGCCCTTCACCACTCTTCTTGCCTGCCACTGCTAAGGCAACACAGGCTGGCACCAGCCACCACGAGTCACACTTGGGCAGGGGAGGCACATGTGCCGCCCACTCAGAGTGGAAGAATGGCTCCGGGTAGCTGGATCCGGTCGCAGGGTCAGTTCTTATGCTCCTCGATGGGAGAGGGCACTGCATCACGCACACTGTTGAAGCAGAAAACAGCCAATTTAAAATAGAGGTTGAATGCCATTGTCTGCCCAGCATTGCAGTAGATACTTGTACTGTACATGTCTTTTTTTTTTTAATGCATAAATGTGCACTTCCCTTTGGCCTGTTCTCTGCATAATGCTGTGATAGGAGAAGAGCCTGGGCAAATGACCTGTGAAAGCTATGACTAGTTTCCTCCTTTTGACAGACACTTTTTTTTTCCCCCTTATTCATTAAAATGAATTGTTTTCATTGCTACAAAGTGGGGAGTACATTTTGTAAAGCTTTGTGCTCTAAAAATGTACCACAGTGTGTATGTGTGTGTGTGTGTATAGATATATTTAATATTAGAGCTGCACGATTCTGGGAAAAATGAGAATCCATTCATTAGTGTATTTTTGTTCCCAAGAAATTGCATTTGAAAGACAGCTACACAAATACAGTGTGACATGAAATATTGCAACAACCATCATTTTATTCTCTAGGATCTCTGCTAAAAAATATGTTTGGAGGTTCTAAGTAGGGTTGCACCAATACCTTTATTCAAGTACTCGCTAATACCGATTACCGATACATTTTTTTTTTTTTAATGTCATGTGACAATGGCACAAATATGCAGCACTGATGAGGCGTGGACTGTCACTGTTTTTTTTCCATATACAGTGGGGACGGAAAGTATTCAGACCCCCCTTAAATTTTTCACTCTTTGTTATATTGCAACCATTTGCTAAAATCATTTAATTTCATTTTTTTTCCTCGTTAATGTACACACAGCACCCCATATTGACAGAAAAACACAGAATTGTTGACATTTTTGCAGATTTATTAAAAAAGAAAAACTGAAATATCACATGGTCCTAAGTATTCAGACCCTTTGCTGTGACACTCATATATTTAACTAAGGTGCTGTCCATTTCTTCTGATCATCCTTGAGATGGTTCTGCACCTTCATTTGAGTCCAGCTGTGTTTTGATTATACTGATTGGACTTGATTAGGAAAGACACACACCTGTCTATATAAGACCTTACAGCTCACAGTGCATGTCAGAGCAAATGAGAATCATGAGGTCAAAGGAACTGCCTGAAGAGCTCAGAGACAGAATTGTGGCAAGGCACAGATCTGGCCAAGGTTACAAAAACATTTCTGCTGCACTTAAGGTTCCTAAGAGCACAGTGGCCTCCATAATCCTTAAGTGGAAGACGTTTGGGACGACCAGAACCCTTCCTAGAGCTGGCCGTCTGGCCAAACTGAGCTATCGGGGGGGGAAAAGAGCCTTGGTGACGGAGGTAAAGAAGAACCCAAAGATCACTGTGGCTGAGCTCCAGAGATGCAGTCGGGAGATGGGAGAAAGTTGTAGAAAGTCAACCATCACTGCAGCCCTCCCCCAGTCGGGGCTTTATGGCAGAGTGGCCTGACGGAAGCCTCTACTCAGTGCAAGACACATGAAAGCCTGCATAGTTTGCTAAAAAACACCTGAAGGACTCCAAGATGGTGAGAAATAATATTCTCTGGTCTGATGAGACCAAGATAGAACTTTTTGGCATTAATTCTAAGCGGTATGTGTGAAGAAAACCAGGCACTGCTCATCACCTGTCCAATACAGTCCCAACAGTGAAGCATGGTGGTGGCAGCATCAAGCTGTGGGGGTGTTTTTCAGCTGCAGGGACAGGACGACTGGTTGCAATCGAGGGAAAGATGATTGTGGCCGAAGACAGGGTTATCATGGAGGAAAACCTTTTCCAGAGTGCTCAGGACCTCAGACTGGGCTGAAGGTTTACCTTCCAACAAGATAATGACCCTAAGCACACAGCTAAAATAACAAAGGAGTGGCCTCACAACAACTCCGTGACTGTTCTTGAATGGTGTATGTATGTATATATATATAGATATAGATATAGATATATATAGATATATATATATATATAGATATATATATAGATATCTCATTTATACAATGTTGTTTTTTTTGTTTTGTTTTTGGAGGAGGGAGTGGTGTGTGTGTGTGTGTGGTTTTTTTTTTTTTTGTGTTTTCCCCCAATGCTGGGGGTAGGGGGGCTCTGGTGAGATGTCAGGGGTCTAAACAGACCCCTGACATCTTCCCTTTGAGACATGGAAAGAGACTGAGGATAGATTCCTCAGTATCTTTGTAAGCGGCCTCAGCTGCACTGAAGGATGGCGGCTCACCTCTCTCCATTCTTAACCACTTCCGGACCACCCACAGTCGTTATACGTCGGTACTTTGAAGGAGGGTATCGTTGTTATGGCAGCAGCTAGCTGCCATAACCCCAGTATCCTCTTCAGTGAGCGGTCCGGTTTAAGATAAAAGTGGTCTTTGTTGCGGATTCGCCGCGAGATAACTTTTATCGGCAGCGGGAGAGGGCCCCTTTCCGCCATGATCCAGTGCCCTTCGCCGCTTACCGGAGCCGTCGGCAGGGGCAGAGGCGATCACATCCTTGGCCTCATGGAGACGAGTGAGGGGAAGATGGCCCCCACCCGTCTCCATATCATTGCAATTGCAGGGCGGAATCTATGTCAAAACATCACTTCCGCCCATAGCTCTTAAAGGGGCTATTTTTTATTTCTTTTTTTATTGCATTTTAATCTTTTTGACCCCAGATCTCATATTTAAGAGCTCCTGTCATGCTTTTTTTCTATTACAAGGGATGTTTACATTCCTTTATAATAGGAATAAAAGTGACACCTTTTTTTTTTTTTTTTTAAAGTGTAAAAATAAAAGGTAGGGTGGCACAGTGGTGTAGTGGGTAGCACTCTCGCCTAGCAGTAAGAAGGGTCGCTGGTTCGAATCCCAACCAGACACTACCTGCCTGGAGTTTGCATGTTCTCCCTGTGCCTGCGTGGGTTTCCTCTGGGTACTCTGGTTTCCTCCCACACTCCAAAGACATGCTGGTAGGTTAATTGGATCCTGTCTAAATTGTCCCTAGTAAGTATAAATGTGAGTTAGGGACCTTAGATTGTAAGCTCCTTGAGGGTAGGGACTGATGTGAATGTACAATGTATATGTAAAGCGCTGTGTAAATTGACGGCGCTATATAAGTACCTGAAATAAATAAAATAAATAAAAGGTAAAATAAATAAGAAAAAAATGGTTTTTTTTTGGTTTTTTTTAAACGTGCTCCGTCCCGCCGAGCTTGCGTGCAGAAGCGAACGCATACGTGATTAGCGCCCGCGTATGAAACTCTTATTCAAACCACACATGACAGGTATCGCCGCTATCGGTAGCGCGAGTGCAATAATTCTAGCCCTAGACCTCCTCTGTAACTCAAAACATCCAACCTGTAGAATTTTTTTTTAAACGTCGCCCATGGAGATTTTTAAGGGTAAAAGTTTTTCGCCATTCCACGAGCAGGAGCAATTTTGAAGCGTGACATGTTGGGTATCAATTTACTCAGCGTAACATTATCTTTCACAATATAAAAAAAATTGGGCTAACTTTACTGTTGTCTTATTTTTTTTTAATTTAAAATGTTTTTTTTTTTCCAAAAGTGCTCTTGTAAGACTGCTGCGCAAATACGGTGTGACAGAAAGTATTGCAACGACCACTGTTTTATTCTTTAGGGTGTTAGAAAAAAACAAAAAACTAGCAAAAAAACCTGTGTTTAACTTGTAAACACATCTCAAAAAGAGGCTCGGTCCTTAAGTGGTTAAAGAAAGCGGAAGCGACGTGGTTTGATTTTCTGCCGAGTTGCCTATTTTGTCAGGACATCGGCTGGAGCAGAGAACTGCAAGAAAATGCTTTAAGATCGCAAGGGGGAAAGAATTGCAATCTTGATTTATCGTGCAGCTTTTAAAATAAATAAATTTTATATATATATACACTACCGTTCAAAAGTTTGGGGTCACCCAAACAATTTTGTGTTTTCCATGAAAAGTCACACTTATTCACCACCATACGTTGTGAAATGAATAGAAAATAGAGTCAAGACATTGACAAGGTTAGAAATAATGATTTGTATTTGAAATAACATTGTTTTTACATCAAACTTTGCTTTCATCAAAGAATCCTCCTTTTGCAGCAATTACAGCATTGCACACCTTTGGCATTCTAGCTGTTAATTTATTGAGGTAAGCTGGAGAAATTGCACCCCACGCTTCTAGAAGCAGCTCCCACAAGTTGGATTGGTTGGATGGGCACTTCTGGCGTACCATACGGTCAAGCTGCTCCCACAACAGCTCAATGGGGTTCAGATCTGGTGACTGTGCTGGCCACTCCATTACCGATAGAATACCAGCTGCCTGCTTCTGCTGTAAATAGTTCTTGCACAATTTGGAGGTGTGTTTAGGGTCATTGTCCTGTTGTAGGATGAAATTGGCTCCAATCAAGCGCTGTCCACTGGGTATGGCATGGCGTTGCAAAATGGAGTGATAGCCTTCCTTATTCAGAATCCCTTTTACCCTGTACAAAGCTCCCACCTTACCAGCACCAAAGCAACCCCAGACCATCACATTACCTCCACCATGCTTAACAGATGGCGTCAGGCATTCTTCCAGCATCTTTTCATTTGTTCTGCGTCTCACAAACGTTCTTCTTTGTGATCCAAACACCTCAAACTTGGATTCATCCGTCCACAACACTTTTTTCCAGTCTTCCTCTGTCCAATGTCTGTGTTCTTTTGCCCATCTTAATCTTTTTCTTTTATTGGCCAGTCTCAGATATGGCTTTTTCTTTGCCACTCTGCCCTGAAGCCCAAAATCCCGCAGCCGCCTCTTCACTGTAGATGTTGACACTGGTGTTTTGCGGGTACTATTTAATGAAGATGCCAGTTGGGGACCTGTGAGGCGTCTGTTTCTCAAACTAGAGACTCTAATGTGCTTATCTTCTTGCTTAGTTGTGTAACGCGGCCTCCCACTTCTTTTTCTACTCTGGTTAGAGCCTGTTTGTGCTGTCCTCTGAAGGGAGTAGTACACACCGTTGTAGGAAATCTTCAATTTCTTTGCAATTTCTCGCATGGAATAGCCTTCATTTCTAAGAACAAGAATAGACTGTCGAGTTTCAGATGAAAGTTCTCTTTTTCTGGCCATTTTGAGCGTTTAATTGACCCCACAAATGTGATGCTCCAGAAACTCAATCTGCTCACAGGAAGGTCAGTTTTGTAGCTTCTGGAAGGAGCTAGACTGTTTTTAGATGTGTGAACATGATTGCACAAGGGTTTGCTAATCATCAATTAGCCTTCTGAGCCAATGAGCAAACACATTGTACCATTAGAACACTGGAGTGATAGTTGCTGGAAATGGGGCTCTATACACCTATGTAGATATTGCACCAAAAACTAGACATTTGCAGTTAGAATAGTAATTTACCACATTAGCAATGTATAGAGTATATTTGTTTAAAGTTAGGACTAGTTTAAAGTTAGCTTCATTTAAAAGTACAGTGCTTTTCCTTCAAAAATAAGGACATTTCAATGTGACCCCAAACTTTTGAACGGTAGTGTGTATATATATATATATATATATATATATATATATATATATATATATATATATATATATATATATATATATATATATATATATATATATATATATATATATTCTCTAATTTTTTTTTTACTTGACTTTTTTTAATTGTAGAGTAACTAACTGTGTGGTTAGCATCCACTCTGAGCTACTGCCAAGATCATATCATTGAACCACAAGCGGATAGTTGTCAATGTGGGTTATCTACTCAGTAGACCTGCATTGGGAGAGCGAAATAACGTGCACTCGCAGTTCAGCGCTATTACATTAAAAGTGTATCCTTTCGTAAAAGTACAACCCCCAATTACCACAAAATTGGACGTTGTGTAAAATCTGCATAAAAACCGAATGCAATGATTTGCAAATCTCCTAAAACCTTCATTTTATTCACAATAAAAAATAGAAAACCTATCAAATGGGGGGGGGGGGGGGAAAGGTAATTTTAAAATGATGGCAGCAACACTTTTCAAATTTGGGGCAGGGAGGAGACCAGTTGCTGGAGTTTTGGGAGAAGACGGATGTCCCATTCTTGTCAAGATGTGCCAAATATTTTTTAAGTGGTGAAAGGTCTGGACTGCAGGGAGGCCAGTTAAGCACCCATACCCAAGGTGAATGCAGCATAGGATTTTGAATATACTTGCAAACGTTCAGTAACCTGTATCAAACAACGTACTATACATCTTCATAATACACAGATAATTTCTAATGTGTTCACCCGTATGCCAGGTAAAATTATAAGCACAACAGAACCAGAGACATTTACAGCAGGATTTACTCTAAGGTGTAGAATCTGTGACCAATGAGACTAGAGAGTCCAGTAGTGGCCAAGGCCCCCATATCTTATAGAATTTCTTCGGACACCCCCCTAGCCTTGTATGTCAGTTTTGTAATAAGGCTCGATTTGATTAAAAAAAAATGTTTCCACATGCTTATATGTAATATATCAGTATAGATCCACTGGAGGGCTATCAGGCGTAGCTTTTTAGATTGATGAACCACTGACCTGTTGTCCATTAACCTAATTAGTTGCACAATGTTACTCCAGCCCTTGTTGGTACCACTTATATTACCAGCTTTTTATTGCCCTGTCCCAACTTTTTGGAGAAGTGTTGCTACCATTTCCCCCCCCCCCCCCCCCCCCCTACCTTTTAAAATTTACGTTTTCTCAGTTTAAACATTTTGATATACCGTATTTTCCATTGTGTATAAAATTTTTAAAATATGGGGTTCAGAAAATTGCAAATCATTGACATTCTGTTTTTTTTTTTTTTTTTTTTTAATGTAGATTTTACACAGCGTCCCATCTTTTTTGGCATTGGGGCTGTACAAATACATGTGTGCAGCCCTATTTATAGACCTGCAAAGTAAATTTAGAGCGACTTTGGCAAAAAATGTACAATATCGTTCTAAACGATGAGCATTTTTACATTTTAAAAAGTAGTCTTACACAATGGAGAACATCTATACATTAAATCTAGTGCGGATCTAGTGCGGATATCAGTGAGGAGCGGAACTATTTTTAGATACGGGTTCAATGTGTTGTGTTTTTATGTCATCCTGTAAGGCAGATGTGGCTTTTTGTGTCATTTCTAGCTAAGGATCAAACCTGATGTCAGAATCTCAGCTTCTCCTAGAGTGCCTTATGCTCCATCGTGTATTGTTCTATACAATCTGGTCAGATGAAACTCATACCTCCTAGCTTCTTGTGGTACACAGAATAACTGTTTTCATTTAATGGATGCATTGCCCATGCTTTTTAGGCTAATGACAAATGACCTACATTTTACCCCTGCAACATGATAAAATGAAGCCTTCCTTACATAATCAGGTTGGTTTCATGCTTTTGTAGCAGCTGGGCCTATTGATTATTTAAAACTGCTATCACCTTTGACCTTCCTACTCGTGTCAATCTCTATCTGACCTGTGTACTGTTTCCTGAAAGACCAGTAATGCTGTTGTCAAAAAGGTGACAGATGTGAATCCCCAAAGTAAAAAAGAAACCCTATATAAGATTTAATCATTTAAAACTGTTTACTTCAATCGGGGCCGACCAACAAGTTTGTAAAGTACCAGAACTGAAACTGCAAATGTGAAGAAAAAGAAAATGAAATGGGTTTGGAACCAGGTCTTTTTCTTCTCTGAAATTCCTTAATTTTGCACAGTAAAAAAAAACAAAAAAAAAAAACACTTTGTTAAAAATCATCTTTTTTTTAAACACAAACAGCTTTTGCTTAAAGCTCATTTTTTAAAGATTTTTAGTACCTAAATGGCAAATGGTCATGTCGTGTGTGTTTTTTTTTTTTTTTTTGATATATTGATTATATATAGATATAGAGAGATATAGATATAGAGAGATATAGATATGGAGAGATATAGATGGAGAGATATAGATGGAGAGATATAGATAGATATATTGATTATATATATAATATAATTTATTTTGAGACTGAGCGTTGAGATCCTTCACACATTTAATTCCAGTTTACTCATTTCATCCACACATCATTGGATAATTTGAAATTAATCTTCAACTCTAGGTAAATCGGCTCAGTTGTTTGGAAAGAGAAACTTTGGGTGCATGATACAAACTGGGCACTGCCTGGCAAATGTGATACAAGTTTAACTACGGACAAACCTGAGCGGCCGCCATGTTTTGTAGGTGGGCGTGAAAACGCAGGTCAACTGCCATTTTTTTTACTGCCCCTTTGCTGTAAACTTTTGGGTTTCTTGTCATTTTTTGGATCTTCTAAATAAGCCTCCTAGTTTTTGTTAATAGTAATTTCTATGGATTTAGCATTGGTGTGCTACTTCTGAACACATTCATTTTGAGCAGAAGTTCATTCATAAAACAGAACTCCTCCCATCCTATGTTTATGGTTCAGCATGCATGCTAGCAAGTTCTAATGGAACTGCTGACCATAGAAAAAAAATCATGTATCGGGGTACACCACCCCCATAAGAGTACATCTATTATTTTCACTTGCATTTTCTATTCTGTTTTTGTATGAATTTTGTATGGAAGGATATTTTTTACTCTGTATGTTATAGATGCTTTTACGTCTTTTTTAAGTATATCATTAAAATATATTTTTTTTCTCAAGAGTTGGTGGTCTGTCAAAGTCCCAATCTAAGGGGGATTTTTTTTTCTATGGTCTAATATGTAAGGGATGGGACCACCACACTTGTCATGATGGAAGCCTCCTTCTTGCTTAATGGAACTGCTGGAACATTTTCTTTGATGAAGGCTTCTTGGCCGAAGCACGTCAGCGTATAGCCTGTACCCGTGTAACCCATGTAACCAATAAAGGACTTTTATTCAAGAGCATCCGAGTTGCCAGCCCTTTTTGATTCAAGTATTGTATTTGGGGCCTGAACGTCCTGGCTAGAGCACCGGATCACAGCTCGTGGACTTTCATATTGGCAGTGGAGCTGGGATAACATTTTGTTTCTCCCACAAGTTCCAATGCCTACTATTCAACATTCAGAAATGCATAGAAAATAAGATGAAATGTAAAGGTTTTGTTTGTTGGTAAAGGATACATTTATGGTATAGAATACTGACTATACTTCACCAACGTGCAATATTTAACAGTGTATTGATCTAATTTGAATAATCTAGGTTTAGACATTATATTAAGAGATTGTAGCTCCTATTGACTAAGTATTGGATCATTTCTTATAAAATTGTTGCAGCTTTTGAACTGATATGCATATTGGCTTATTGCACTTGAAGACGGAGTTGGTGTGTGTGTTTCATAGTTGAATGCTGAATGTACCAAGTTGATCGATCAACTTGGGTACAACCAGCCTGCCAGATTCTCTTGCAATTATGACTAGTGGCTACTATAGCCGCTAGCGATAATCACTGTCTTCCCGCAGCAGGGGATTCCTGCCCCTGCCCCCCGCCAGTAGAAGACAATGGCTCGGCAAGAGGAATTCCAGCAACAACACTATCAATGTTAATGGGGGAATTGAGCCTGCAGCGTCTGCCCCGCTTGCTGTGGGGGCAGGCGCTGCAGGCTCGCTCCTGAGATAGGCTGTGTATGTGCATAGGCACACATTGCTAGGCTTGGCCTCCTCAATGGATTTGATGTCCAGTGAGGAGAGCGCCGCTGATCTCGAGTACAGCGCTGGATCAAGATCGGGTTCAGGTAAGTATGGGGGTTGAGGGGGGAGCCCCACTGCCCCCCCTTCTCTCTTCGGGGACAGATCAGAGTGATGCTCTGTGCTGGCGCTGACCAATCATAAATCTCTCTGATCCATCCTGGAAGCCCTGCAGTATGTGGTATAGGGGCAGAGAATTTCAAATCCCTGGACCACTGTGCTGCGGCTGAGAGGACACTGACAGCTCATCCACAGAGGTAAGTATTGGGGGGCTGGGACTTGGCGTTCACTAATATGTACTTACACCTTAAAGTTTCCTGCATTGAAAACCAGACAATACTGGATGATTAATGTATATATTTTATTAGGTCAGATGTATATTGTGGTGCATGTTATTTAGCTGGCTGTGCAGTGGACGTAGTTTTGCAACAAAAGAGAATTATTTCCAAATGACTTTTTCGTACCCTTTTATGATGGGATGACCTGATTCTGTTTTCTGCAAAATGTGTGTTTTATGCTATATATACAGTACAACAGCCTGTGTACTGGTGTGACAAGCCTTCCACTTTTGTTACCATCCACTTGAGAGGGCAGCATATGACGGCCTTTGGCTTTTTTTTTTTCTTCTTTTTCCGCCCCTGGCTATCTAGTTTATGCTGGAAGGAGGGATGGATTAAAACACTTTAGTGATGCAAGAAGGGTCACAGCGTCAGGTCAGGGCTTAACTCTAGTGACCATTCATCACATGTTGATGGATTGCCACATGTTTCCCGGGGACATATCCATCAGCTCCCCCTCCTGAGGGAGCAGATGGACAAGAAAGTAGCCAGGGCTGATGCCACCCAGGAATTTCCTCTGTTGTGCAATGTCTTTTACAGCTTCTTTCCTGTTTGGTGACTTGTAGTCTGATTGTTTGTTGCAGCCACTCCAGATTGTAGAAATCTGTCTCTGCGCCTGCAAATTCGCTGATAATGCAGGGGGGGGGGGTAATAATTTTTGTAATTTATTTTATTTATTTTTTTACATTTATTTTATTTTATTTTTTTTATTTGAAGGAGAGACACTAAAGGGACTACTTATAAGATTTACACCACTTTTTTTCCACCCACACTTGCCCGTAAACAACTTATGTATCAGTGTGCTTGAATCTGGCTGGAGGCTGTAGAAGATGGCTGCAGTTCTTACAGAACATTAATAAAATAAGCTCTAAGTTAGCAGACAGGCCGGGCATGCATATGTTTAATGCTAGCTTTGCATATATTTCACAGTTTATGGGTTTCCCAAAGTGACTTTTTTTTTTTTTTTTCCCCCAAAACTTTTTTTTTTTGGTCAGAAGTTCCACTTGAACAGTTCAAGTTAGTCCCTGTCCCCACATTATTTTGGGTAAAAGCCATTAGAGATTTTAACTATCAGTATGATTTCAGAAAACTAGAAATCCCAGAGGAAGCTCCTAGAGATGCTAGGAGAACATATCAGTTTCATGCAAACAATATCCTTGGTGAGAATCTAAACCCAAGGTCTTGTGTCTCATTTACATTCACATTGATAGGGGTTTTTTTTTTTGTAAATAAAATTCTGAAAAGTAATCTGCAGTGTTTGCATTTCAGGGTCAGTTGTCAGACAGCTTGGAGGTGATATTCTCTGCCTTCTCTACTTTTTTTTTTTTTTGCAGTGGGGGAGATATAGAAATGGCTGCATCGTGGTCCCATTCACATTTATAAGGAAAATTTGGTAATATGCTGTAAAAAAAAAAAAAAAAATTGACGCAATGGAGTTGATATACCAAAACTGGAGTGCAAAATCTGGTGCAGCTCTGCATAAAAACCAATTGGCTTCCATTTTTTTTTTTTTTTTCTGTCAAAGCTAAAGGCTTCATGTACACTGCTGCTGGTAAACTGACGTTTAGGAGCAGTTGGGTGTTTTTTTTCAGCTGCCCCTGAACTTCCCTCTGTTATCTTATCAGTACATGGTCGAATTGAGTTTAGAAGCATTTTTTAGAAAGCAAAAAAATGCGTTCAGGACGGATGTTCAGAGGCATTTGAAACACCAAACGCCTGCAACAGCTTGTAAACGCGGTAACCTGCGTTTAGCCACGTTTCGTTTACAAGCGTTTTACATTTTTGACTTTAAAAAAAAAATGCTTCTAAACATGGCATGTAAACGTGGCAAAACGGACGTTTTTAGATTTCGGTTACTATCTGACGTTAAAAGTGTAAATTCACCTTTACAGAAAATCCCCCGCACTGACAGCCCGTATCGCCGCTGTACCCGTCCGGGGATTTGAAATCACTGTGGCTTTCTCTCCTCTTTGCCCGCAGCGACAGGACAGGCTACGCAGGTTCTGATTGGTCGGCACCGACCAATTAGAATGCTCCTAAACGTACCTTCTGACGAGGTACTTTTGGAGATTAAGCTGCAGGGAATTTCTAAGCCCCGGACCGGTGAAGCGGCAACCCAATAGGTCAGTGGGACTCGGGGGGGGGGGGGGGTTTGTAAGGAGGGCATCCTGTGTAAGTTTACCTTGCAGATTTTTCTGTAAAGGTGAACTTACCCTTTAACTGAACAAGCTGAAGTCAGAAGCTGATTGGCTACCATGCACAGCTGCACCAGATTTTACACTCTCCAGTTTTAGTAAATCAACCCCAATGTGTCTGTGGAAAGGTGTGCGGACGTGTCCTCTGGCAGTGTTAAATTGCCAGTGAGCAGATGAGGGGCGGTAAACTGCCTTAGAGCTGCAAACCAAGTGCGAAAGACACAACATAATAGTGCAAAAAGGAAAAATTTGTATGTATGAATAATTAGTATTAAAATGTAGATGTGTGTATGAATAATTAAAGGGTGTGTGTTTGTATATGACTGAATAATTATTATTGTATGTATTGCAATCAACAAAGTTTTTTGGTGTGGTCATTCATCTTCAGCATTCTGTCCTTGTGTGTTGGTGGCAGGCGCAGTGACAATGCACAATTATCAAAGTCTGTTTTATGAGCATAGAATACTAGCCACATGCAAACAGATGTGAATAGGTTATAGAGATCTGAAGTTGTTCTCTAAACCAGTCATAGATTTTTAGACCGAAGTTCCAGCCTCAAAATATTTGTTGTTTTTTTTAAGTCAGCAACTACAAGTACTGTAGCTGTTGCCTTTTTTAATAAGGACACTTACCTGTCCAGGGAGCCCGCATTGTCGGTCCCCCGAGGCCGATTTTATCCAACAGCTCAGGTACAAGCGCCGCCATTACAACGAAGGGAAACTGGCAGTGGAGCTTTCAGGTTTTACAGCTGGTTTCCTACTGCGCATTCGCGAGTCGTGCGTCGCTTTCTGAATGGCCACCTCGTCTTCTGGGACACACAGAAGACGAGCGGGGGAGAAGGAGGGCTCGCTGCAGAAGAGGAAATGATGTACTTCGCAGTGGCCCAGCTGGGACGGAAGCACACCTTTTTGTACTTCTTAAAGTGGTTGTAAACCCATAAAAAAAAACAAAAAAAACCCCTGCAAGACAAAGGCATAATGAGCTAGTATGCATTGCATACTAGCTCATTATGAAATACTTGCCTTACTGCTGTGACCGGTGACGTCTCTCCGGAGTTATTTCTGGGTTCGCAGGCTCCGGCGATGTGATTAGCAGGATCCGCAATGACATCACTCCCGTATGGAGCCTCCGGTCACAGCAGCTGAAGAAACAACATGAGTGAGCCATTTCTTCAGTGCCCATGTGCCGATGACGTCGGCACATGCGGATGCAGTGAATATCTCCTAAACCAGGGGTAGCCAACCTCGGCCCTCCATCTGTAGTGAAACTACAAATCCCATCATGCCTCTAGGAGTTATGCTTGTGATTGTCAGGGTCTTACAATGTCTCATGGGACTTGTAGTTTCAAAACAGCTGGAGGGCCGAGGTTGCCTACTCCTGTCCTAAATGGCGCAGGTTTAGGAGATATTCACAGTACCTACAGGTAAGCCTTATTATGGGCTTACCTGTAGTGAAAAGTGGTGTGTAAGGGTTTACAACCACTTTAAAAGGTAGAGGAAAAAAATTAAAAAATAAATCATCTACTCTCTGTCCAAAAAACGAAGGGTGGTCTTTAGTTTAAGACCACCCTGTAAAGTTGGGTGGAACTCCGCTTTAAAAAGTGTGAATCTTTAGCTGGGTGTGATAGGGGGGGGAGACATGTGCAATGTCTGTAATATGGCAGCAGTTGTCTCGAGCAGATATTCCTCTTGACAAAACCACTATTGAAAGAAATTGAGCAGCTGCTGACGCGGTTTTGTGGCTTGTATTCCTTACTGTATAATCAATGCACAGGAGGAGTCAAAAGTGGCTTACCAGCAGATTTTTCAGATCTAGATGTGTGCCACAAGCCTTTATATTAAGAGTCATCTCTGAATTTCTATGAACTGTATGAAAACATCGGACCTGCTGTGGTGTGCCTCTTCAACATCCTAAAAATCAAACCTGTGATGCATTTCCTGTGTAACTCAACTATGTAAAGATTTATGATTTGTTGACAGATATGAAATTTTGGGTATATTTTGTGGTGTGTTTTGCTTGTATACTGTATGTATAGGAGGTGATGAAATGCAGGGAGATCCACTTCGGCTCTCACACCTGTTTACCCTTTATGGACCAGAGCAAATTTTTAAATTTCTGCTATGAGAGTGTTATATCGACTGTCGTTTTGTCATTACTTAAGATAACAAAGTAGAATAAATAAGTTAAAAAAATAAATAAATTATATATATATATATATATATATATATATATATATATATATATATATATATATATATATATATATAATTTTATTGTTGATTATTAATAAGAACAGTGGACATTTCACAAGGCAACTGCCCGGTACTAACAAAAAACAGTTGTAACATTTGAGCTGACTTGGTTTATTCTTTTTTTATTTATTTTTTAAGACGGACAAACAAGGCTTTCTTTTCGTTAATATTTTCCTGCAACAATTTTTTTTATTCTTTTTTTCGCAATCCTTAGACAATTAAACGTGATAAAACCTAAACACAAGGCACTTTTTTTTTTTTTTTTTGAGCAATTTTAAATCGTGTTGCTGCACATAAAAAATGCATTTTATTCTGTAATGTGTCCTGTTTTAAAACAACAATAACATTTATGATTTTGCTACAAAGCATTGCAAAGTTATTTACAAATGAAGTAAAGTGGCTTTTTTTTTTTTTTTTTTTTTTTTTTTTTGAGCATTTTTCCATGTGAAATGTGTAAATATATGTTTTTGTTTGCTTGGTTCATGAATACTTTTACAAACATTTTAATATTAGTTAATAAAAAAGAAACATCACCAGGAAAATTATAATTGAATGGAGGAGAATACAGAGTTCATTAGGCCTGATTAGAGTAAACTAATGGCCCGTACACACAATCCGAATATCGTACGAAAACTGTTGTCCGAGGAAGAATCGTATGATTTTCGGATCGTGTGTACACTACTTTTGAGAGTCGATCACGGCAGTTCATCCAATATTATTCAATTGGACAGCACGAAAATTTTCCCTCGTACAATACCAGATCGTACGATTTTCGTTTAGTCAGTATAGTTGCTGTCCGAAAATACAATACAAATACATTTACAACACATGACATCACTTCCGATTTTTTTTTTTTTTTTTTTTTCTGTCGTACGAGAATTTTCCTGACTTTAGTCACCTATTCAATTTCTACTTGCCACTATTAAGCGAAGAAAAGTTGTACGATCTGTCTTACGATATTCGGATCGTGTGTACGGGCCATAAGGGTTGATAAGGGGTTCAACAGAGGAACTATATTTATTTATTTTACTTTTCAGGTTGCTTTAATGCTCGGTTCACACTGGGGTGGATTCAGAGTCGCCTGACTTTGCAAGCTGCGCTGAAGTCGCATTGTGTGGGGAGGCTTCAAACATCTTTAGCCACTTCAGCCCCGGAAGATTTGGCCCCTCAATGACCAAGCCATTTTTTGCGATACGGCACTGCGTCTTTTAACTGACAATTGCGTGATCGTGCGACGTTGTACAAAAACAAAGTTGACATCCTTTTTTTCCCCACAAATAGAGCTTTCTTTTGGTGGTATTTTATCACCTCTTCGTTTTTTATATTTTATTTTTAGCACTATTAACAGAGCGACAATTTTGAACATAATACATTTTTTAATTTTTGCTATAATAAATATCCCCAAATTGAAAAAAACAAAACCAATTTCTTCCTCAGTTTAGGCCGATATGTATTCTTCAACATATTTTCGGTAAAAAAAAATCGCAATAAGCGTATATCGATTGGTTTGCGCAAAAGTTATAGCGTCTACAAAATAGGGGATGGAATAATGGCTTTTTTTTTTTTTTTAGTAATGGCGGCGATCTGCAATTTGTAATATTTTTTTTATCGGGATTGCGGCGGACAGTCGGACACTTTTTTGACACTTTTTTTTTTTTTTGGGACCATTGACATTTATACAGCGATCAGAGCTAAAAAATAGCCACGGATTACTGTATAAATGTAATTTGCAGGGAAGGGGTTAACACTAGGGGGCGCTCAAGGGGTTAACTGTGTTCCCTAGATGTGTTCCAACTGTGGGGGGGAATGTGGCTGACCTAGAGGAGGAGACAGATTGTTGTTCATACGTAGTATGAACACACGATCTGTCTCCTCTCCCCTGACAGAACTGAGATTTGTGTGTTTACCCGTCGGTCATCGGCTCCGGGGACACGCTGCGGGCGCCTGCTAGAATGTCTTAAAGAGCTGGCGTACAGCTACGACGGCTTGGCCAGGAGAGCCTCCTGCCGCAGCTGGTCGGGAAGGGGTTAATAGAAGTCAATGTAAGCCGTCTCCCCCCAGTAGTGCAGGAACCTTTTTCTAAGTCAGAGCGACTTGAGTCATTCCGATTAGAACGGTTCCATTGCACTGAATGGAGCTCCACTTGAAGTAGCCCCAGTGTCGGCCTCACTGACTTCATCTTCAGAAGTTAATCCCTTTTGATTTTGTAGATGAATAAACCGAAAGATACAAAAATGAAAATGTTTCATTTTTATCTTTCTGTATACGCAGCCGAGCATTGTTACTGGTAAACGTGTGTGTGTGTGCGTGCGTGCGCGTGTGTGTGTGGTATACTGAACGTACTAGACAGGCCCTGTGTACGATGATGCCATTTTTATGTCCGTGTCTAGTACACCTAGACTATAGTCTGCAACTGGTTACATTGTTGTGCTAATTGATGTATTGAGCGAACATTTGTATGAATGTGATAAAGACGATGGAGATATACTTAAATTGGTGCACACAAAAACGTGTGCAGCTGTGGATAGTAACCAATCGGCTTCCAACTTCAGCTTGTTCAGTTAAGCTTTAACATTACAACCTAGAAGCTGATTGGTTACTATGCACAGCTGCACCAGGTTTAGTAAATCTCCCCCGATTGGGTTGTAACCTATTATGTGGGGAAGGGACTGATGTGAATGATTGGCTTATCCTCTGTAAAGTGATACAATAGAAGTATCAGTGGTATAATAAATGGAAAGTTTATGCATGCAAGCTGAGTGCAGTAAATAAGGGTCATGTGTATCCTGATACTCTTACAGCATCTGGAAAAACAGACTGTGTGTGTGTATAAAAAAAAAAATGTATAAATGTATGTGTATATGTATAAATTATTATTAAATTATTGATATTTTTTTTTCCCCCCATCTTTATAAATGATCATCTAACTTTCAGTTTATGTTGCTGTGTTGCAGGTTCTCCATTTCTATTGTGATTCATGCTCTATCCCTATATGTCGTGAGTGCACTATGGGACGTCATGCTGGGCACAGTTTTGTCTACCTCCAAGATGCTCTTCAGGATTCAAGGGCACTTACTATTCAGCTTCTGGCAGATGCTCAACAGGGTCGTCAAGCAATCCAGGTTGGCAAATTTCATGTTTCTAATATGTGTTGTCTTGACAATGTGTTAGAATTCAAACCAGCACACTTAAGCCAGCCATAGGTGATTTCAATCTCCGCCAGTTCAGCAGGGACGAGATTCCAACCATGTATGGACAGGCTGATTGTACCCAATCAGCAGCTATAGCTGCCAGCAATATTCACTATATTCTCCTGGCAGGGACGGCTCCCTGCACAGCCCGCCCACCCTTGCTTGTTACAAGTTTAACCAATTCAGCCTCAAAGATTTTACCCCCTTAATGACCAGAGCATTTTTTTGCATCGCTTTAACTGCCAATTGTGCGGTCGTGCAGCGCTGTACCCAAAGAAAATTGACACCCCCCCCCCCCCCCACACACACACACACACAAATAGAGGTTTCTTTTGGTGGTATTTTGATCACCTCTGCAGTTTTTATTTTTTGCGCTATAAACAAAAAAGGACTGACAATTTTGAAAAAAAAATATATATATATTTTTTACTTTTTGCTATAATATCCCCCAAAAAATATATAAACATGTCTTCCTCAGTTTTGGCCGATTATGTATTCTACATGGTTTTGGTAAAAAAAAAAACCCGCAATAAGCGTTTGATTGGTTTGCGCAAAAGTTATAGCGTCTGCAAAATAGGTGATCGATTTATGACTTTAATTTTTATTTTTTTTTATTTGTAATGGCGGTGATCTGCTTTTTTTTAAAAAATTTTTTGGGACTGCGACATTGCGGCGGACAGATCGGACACTTTTGACACTATTTTGGGACCAGTGACATTTATACAGCAATCAGAGCTAAAAATAGCCACTGATTACTGTATAAATGTCACTGGCAGGAAAGGGGTTAAACACTAGGGGGAACGGAGTCTGCGGGACCCGCAGGCATGCTCCCGCGCCCACTATCCTGCTTTTGTGGACAGACATACAGTTACATCAGTTTGCGCAGGAGTGCCATTCTGCCGACCGCTTATCGACGTGAGACGGTCGGCAAGAGGTTATTGTGTCTGACTGGTGAGAAGAATTCTGTTTTGATTCAATAGGACATGCAGACTGTGCACAATGAGATGCAGCTGCTGAAACCTCTGCTCCCCATACATTAGTCTGCATTGAGACACATCTGTAAAAGACATATTTACAACCCAAGTTCAGTAAGCCTTTTTGATTTCATTTAGACTCTTCAAATTATGCAAAAGTTTACCACCAAAGGGGCATTTATGTTCTAACTGTAATCGAGAAGTCTACTACTTGAAGTCATGGTTCAATTTTTAGCCAATGCCATTGTATTTTGACAGCAGGGACAGGGGGTTCTTCAAGCTTTTTTAAAGAGGTGAGATGCCCTCTAACTGCTTTCAGAGGTTCTTTGGTTGGATGAATTAGAACCCTGGTATAGCCAATAAAAGCGTTGTTTGTCACGCTTTACCCCCCCCAATTTCTCTGCGAAAGAATGACGATAAGTAAAGGCTAAACAGAAATCTATATTGTATTTGACTTTCAAAAAAGGATTTTTCAGAGACCAATTGTTAAGAATAATTGGCACTATGTTTAAAGCGATAGTAAAGCAACTAAAAAAAAAAAAAAAAAAAAGCCTTCCAGTGGCACACTGTCACTGCTGACAGGGCTTCCATCTTCACTTGGTCTTCCGTTTAGTACGCATGTGCCGGTGACGTCACAGGCTGCTGCTCGCTGGGATATCTCCTAAACGGTCCACGTCTAGGAGATATTCATTTTGCCCACAGGTAAGCTTTATTATTATTTGCCTATTGTGTGAAAATAGGCAAAATTGGTTTACTACCCCTTTTAAAGCGGGGGTCCACCTATCTATCGTTTTTTTTTTTTAGTTCATTAACAAACTTTTTTTCCCAGCATTACATACTCACATATTGTGTGTAATATGTCCGCCTGTGTCAGATTTCGTCGGAAAGAATAACTTATATTATTCACTGCAGGCGGTTTCCATCTTCATTGTGGGCATTTGAAGCCCACAAGCATTTATTTCCTGGATGTGGTAAATGCTGTGCTCCCAGCATTCACTGCTCGTTCCCGCACATGCTCAGTGGCATCCTGGGAAGCCTGAGACTAGCTCCCAGGAGTCTGGGAGAGGCTAGAAACACACCTACTCCCACGGGAGGAGAACCAGGAAGTGCAAAGAAGAATAGAAAAATAAAAGGTAATTACGGCGATTTAAATTTTTTTAAACGGCATGTCAGCATCTAGGCAAGGAAGAGAATACATACAGATATTGTTCAAAATTTAGGTGGAACCCCGCTTTAAGTATTGGCATCCACATGCCAGAGTCAATTTTTTTTCCCTCCAAAAAAAAAAAAATAAAAATCATTGTTTCAGCTGTGCAGTTAAGGGTTAAATATGGCCACCTAACTATTTACCTTCCGAATATTGTGTTCACATTCACTATATATTTGCTGTCATGATGCACCATATGTGTACGTGACTGCGACTGAGCTTTTTTTAGTGGTAAAATGAGAAAAACCTGTAAAACAGCCAGTATAGTCTGAGAATGACCAAGTGAGCTGGGAACGACCTCTTATTCTTCAGGAATTTCGCCACCAAACATGCAGAGTGAGTATGAGTCAATCACTCATGCATTTAACTTCAGTCATAAAAGTTTCTTTGGAATCTCGTTGTGGAAGGATAGTTACTTCACTCTTCAGGAGCTGTGAGCATCTTTTATTCTTTCTGTTCCTTTTACCAGTGTGTTACTTATTGTGTTCAGTAAGGCCCCTTTCACACTGGGGCGGTGGGGGCGTCGGCGGTAAAACAGCGATATTTTTAGCGCTGTTTTACTGTCGTTTTTGCAGCTGTATTCGGCCGATAGCGGTGTGGTTTTAACCCCCGCTGGCGGCCGAAAAAGGGTTAAAACCGCTCGTATAGCGCTGCTATAGCCGCGGTATAGCTGCGCTGTCCTATTGATTTCAATGGGCAGGAGCGGTGAATACACCACTCCTTTACCGCTCCAAAGATGCGGCTTGCAGGAGTTTTTTTCTTCTCCTGCCAGCGCACCGCTTCAGTGTGAAAGCCCTCGGGGCTTTCACACTGAACAAACAGCAGCGGCTGTTTTGGGTCGGTTTGCAGGCGGTATTTTTAGCGCAATAACACCTGCAAACCGCCCCAGTGTCAAAGGGATCTAAATGTCTGACGAGAAAAAAACGTGTTCGTGATTATTCCTTCTAATGGTACCCCTTCTAATGAATAGATCTGATCATCTTCAATGCCGACTATATAATACAGTGGGGGAAAAAATATTTGATCCCCTGCTGATTTTGTATGTTTGCCCACTGAGAGAGAAATCATCAGTCTATAATTTTAATGGTAGGTTTATTTTAACAGTGACAGACAGAATAACAACTAAAATATCCAGAAAAACGTATTTCAAAAACATTATAAATCAATTTTCATTTTAATGATTGAAATAAATATTTGATCCCTTATCAATCAGCAAGATATCTGGCTCCCAGGTGTCTTCTATACAGATTGCGAGCTCAGATTAGGAGCACTCTCAAAGGGAGTGCTCCTAATCTCAGCTTGTTGCCTGTATAAAAGACACCTGTCCACAGAAGCAATCAGATTCCAATCTCACTACCATGGCTAAGACCATAAAGCTATCCCAAGGATGTCCGGGACAAGATTGTAGACCTACACAAGGCTGGAATGGGCTACAAGACCATCGCTAAGCAGCTTGGTGAGAGGCTGACAACAGTTGGTGCGATTATTTGAAAATGGAAGAAACCCATAAATGTCAATCTCCCTCGGTCTGGGGCTCCATGCAGGATCTCACCTCATGGAGTTTCAAGGATCATGAGAACAGTGAGGCATCAGCCCAGAACTACACGGGAGAATCTTGTCAATGATCTCAAGGCAGCTGGGACCATAGTTACCAAGAAAGCAATTGTGCCATCAGCCATTGGCTGATCACAACTGATTTCTGAACACAAGCTACTGTACGGTCATATGACGTTTGGAATCTTTGTAGTGTATATTTTAAATGTTTTCAATAAAATGTATATTTTTGTATTAACCTATGTGGTATCAGCTCACTTTTAAACAGATACATAATATCCCCTCAAAATCCCATTTTTGGTTCGAGAGAGCTTGGCCTCCCTCTTTATAATTGTCTTGCTACTATAGGGATTGGGAGTCCTGTCTCTGTTTTTCTGAAATATAGTCCAATCATATAGATAGATAGATAAAAACAATTGGTAACACACATTACACTGCGAAGGACTGAAATCCCCGCTCAGGAAAGCACATGTACAGGCCTTTCTGAAGTTTGCTATTGAACATTTGATTCAGAGAAGAACTGGGTAAAAGTGTTGTGGTCAGATGAGACCAAAAGTGAGCTCTTTGGCATCAACTCAACTTGCCCTGTTTGAAGGAGGAGGAATGCTGCCTATGACCCCAAGAACACCATCCCCACCATCAAACATGGAGGTGGAAACATTATGCTTTGGGGGTGTTTTTCTGTTAAGGGGACAGGACAACCTCACCGTATCAACGAGACGATGGACGGGGCCATGTACCATTAAATCTTGGGTGAGCACCTCCTTCCCTCAGCCAGGGCATTGAAAATTGGTCGTGGATGGGTATTCCAACATAATGACCCAAAACACATGCTCAAGGCAACAAAGGAGTAGCTCAAGAAGAAGTCTTGGAGTGGCCTAGCCAGTCTCCAGACCTTAATCCCATAGAAAATATATGGAGGGAGCTGAAGGTTCGAGTTACCAAACGTCAGCCTCGAAACATTCATAACTTGGAGAGGATCTGCAAAGAGGTGTGGGACAAAATCTCTCCTGAGATGTGTGCACACCTGGTGGCCAACTGCAAGAAATGTCTGACCTCTGTGATTGCCAACAAGGGTTTTGCCACCAAGTACGAAGTCCTATTTTGTGAAGGGGTCAAATACTTATTTCACTCATTATAGACTGAGACCGCTTCAGCACGTGATTTCAATCAAGATGAGCAGACCTCCTTATTCTGGTTATTCTAGGTTAGAGATCTACTCTTCTATTGCTGCCCTGTCTTTCAAATAACGCACTATGCAGCTTCAGTCAGACATTAGGCCCCATTCGTATTTGAGCGATTTTGTACAGGTTAAAAGGTCACCAATGTAAAAAGCAGAAAAACGCCCAAATCTGCCTAAAATTCCAGAACTTGTTTGAGCTTCAGGCGTTTTGGAGCTTCTGGCGTTTTGGAGTGGAGATGTGAATCATCTCCATAGAGAATAATAGATTTTTTCCCCTCTAGCATTTTGTAGCTTGAGGCTTCAAGCTACAAAACGCTTGTGCACTAGAATAGGCAATATGCGGAGTGAGGACACAAAGATATATATATATATATATATATATATATATATATATATATATATATATATATATATATATATATATATATATATATCTCCCAGTTATATCGCTGCTAAAGGAACTGAAGGGTAGCGGTCGACTGATTTTATCGGTGCGGCCAAAAATCACTTTTTTTGAAGCATCGGTATCGGCACAAACTTGCCTATATTGTGTCAGGTGGTTGTACCAGGATGATGCTGCAGGCATCACCCCAGGAACTTTTCTTTAGAGTGGACTGTCGGCTTTCTTGTAATAACAACCGCTGCGGCTCAGCAGCCGCTCGGCTGTTATTACAAGCAGCGGGAGGGTAAACCCCCTCCCGCTGCTCCACCCGGGTCTCTCGTCCCACCGGGAGGCCCGAGTGACCATCCGCCGGCTGGCCGGATTACTTCTGGATTACTAGCATCCTAAAGGCGCCAGTTTTTAAAAAAGTATTCAAAAAGTATTTTTAAAAGGACCGTGTAAAAATAAAAGTTTAAATCTACATAATATCGGCTATTGACCTGAAAGGCAACTGAAAAATCAGTATCGTGTTGGCCCTGAAAAAAAAAACTATATCGGTCGACCCCTACTGAAGGGATTTAAGCAGCAAAAAAAACAAAACACATTTTTAATCTTTCCTGACTAATACAAAACTAACATTTTTAAATAAATAGCTCTGACCTATGACTCATGATTACCCAACTGTCAAAATCCAAAATCTTTGCCACACTTTTCAGCATGGTTGTATTGATGCCTGATTCTAAATCAAATGAAGATGTTCCGTGACCCAGTCAACACTGGAGGACAAAAGAGAATTCGACAAGGCCGAGACAGCCCATTGAATTTATTTACACTCCCCAGTTCTCATTCAAACCTTTTTAAAATTGCAGGTGTTCAGCAATACACATTTTACATGGATGTTTTAACTGAGCAAGTCCATTTTTTTTTAAATCTTCAGTTCAGTTTTAATAAGTTTGCTAGATGGCTATGTTACACACAAAGTATTTAGCAGTCTGTGAGAAATGTAATATTCCTAGAACACAACACTCAAAAATGTTTGATCATTCAAGAAAAATCTAGATTTTTTTTAAATCTGTTAGTGTGGTGTCTGGTGTGTTGTGCTGCCGTTCTTTACCAAGGTAAAATGATGTATGTTTGATTGCAGATCCGATTATTAGATCTTTAAGTATTTTGTTGGTTTGCTAATAACTGAATTCCAAGGATATACACTTTTAGATTTCTCTCGTTCAGCCTGCTAAATAGGGTGAATGTAGGAAGCTGTCTGAATACAGAAATAATGACCAACTGATTGGATGCAGTCACTATTTGGTCAATAATTTGCCAACCGACTCATTCAGTTTTTACTTTTTTGGGTAGCTAGGTGGTGCCAACAGCTCACATTTTAACCAGTTTGGCACAAACTGGACAAATATTGAGTCATGTTTGGCAAACTTTAGCCTATGGACACCTGTAGATGTCAGCATAGTCAGATTTTGTTTTCCCTCAGAAGGATGTCTAGATTGTTTTGGTTAGTCTCCAGCAAATTGATGAATGGATGTCTGGATAGATGGATTACACTTTTTCATTTTATTATTTTTTTGGAGGGAGTTGGTTCAGGATGGAGTACTCTTAACTTACTCGGATTTTCAAAAGATGGATTGAATATTATAATTATATGCTCTTTATGACCTATGAAAACCGAAGGTGTTGGTAGCTCCAAGTGAATAGCATCAAATAAATCCATGATTTATATAATATGAAGGTTACCCATGTGTTTTGCCGTGGGTTTTTTTTTCTTTCTTCTTTTTCCACACTATGCTGAAAAAGCCTTTAGAGGACATTTCGGAGTCTATCTACTTAATGGTAACTATAGTTGCGTATTAAGCTTTAGGGGATGTTTGTAAAACAGACTCATGCCATATGGAACACCATTCAGAAGTAGGATTAATTTTCATTCTTCAGTGTGTGTCCTGTTGGCACTCTTCTGCATTTGATTATCATATCTTTTCAAGTCCTGGTTTTCATTTTGATATGTTTCACATGAGTCTAAAACTATGTATACAAGTAAAGAAATAGAAAAAGTATATTACTGATCTTGCAAATACATCTTTTGTGTGTTTATGCTCAGTGTGGCTACTGTGCATATTGTATGGATTAATTTTAGAAGGCTAATTCCTTTAACTAAGATTGGTGGGCAAGTCTCTGAGGCTTCGGTCTGTCATATGTAAAGGTACACTTTTGGCTAAAATAGAAATGTGAAACCTTGATGCATACAGGGAGGATAGCTGAGTGTAGACCGTGAAAGAGAGGTGTTCTTCCTTCAGGAAATCTAGTAAGCTTCAAGGCTAGGTTCATACTGATGCGATGCGAGTTAAATCCATTTAGCAGTGTGATTTTTTTTTTTTTAAGGAGCAGCTGCTGTGCGAGTTGATGTGCTTCAGATACAAGTGTAATCAGTTTCGGATGCAGCTGCGATTTTTCTTTCCTTGGCTCCTGCTCGAGCTCTCACTTGCGTGCTCTATGCAGTTTTGGTTTCTATGCAGAAGTGTACCAGATTTTGCACACTCAAGCTTTATTACATAAACCCCTTTGTTATATCTGTCTCTCACCCCGAAAACTTATTGGAATCCTGTTATCCTAGGACAAGTTTTTACATGCAGTTACCATTCGCACAGGACCCTTCTTAAAATTACACTGCATATGTAAACAGCCTCCATAGAAAATCTTGTAATTTCACTTGTTAGGTGTTTCCATGCGTTCTGGAATGCATCAGAAATTGCTTCAATGTTTATCCAGGGCTTGGTGATCTGCAGTAAGCTTCCATTGCTCTAAAACATTATCAGTACTAACCAGAGATGGCGGCATCTCCAGGTAAAAATAAGGAAAACCACTAATGCACAGCCAAGGGCTGGTGAACTACAATATGCTACATTTTTGTTTTTGGGTAAACTTTAGGTTAGATGATGGGGGGGGTTTAGGTCAGTGAGGATCCGAAAGGACTGAGTTCCAGGTGCTACTAGCTTTAATGACCCCCCCCCCCCCCCCCAGTTGCAGCTTTTCCATGCTGACTCTGGAGCTGGCTCGGGCACTGATGGATCACTATGTCCCTAATAAGGAAAGCCATGGGGAGGTGTACCGGGTACCGCATTTTCCCTCCAGGTGCTTCTGTGATGCCATCTACACATGCCGGCTTGGATTTTTAGTGGCTTGTTCCATCCCTGCGACCATGGAGGTCGGTGCCTCCCGATGTCTTTCCTTTGTTCCGAACACCGTGATCCATCAGTGCCCGAGCCAGCTCCAGAGTCAGCGTGGTAACGTGGTTTTTTTTTTTTTGTTTTTTTTTGGTGTAATTTTTTATTTTTTTTTATACACAAACAAGTACATAGGTATACATTCGAGCGAACATCGCTCAGATCTGAATAAAAACAGTCTTCTGGTATCCAGTCAATATACACAATGCGACATGAAAATTACATATCTAATCTGCTTGGTTCGACCCTTATGGAGTCTAGGTATATGCATACATTTAACATAATCCAGTGTTACAGCCTCATCCCATAGTAGATCAGGGGGCAGGTAGGTGGTATGGTATGATCTGAGTTAACCCAAGAATCCCAAATCTTGGAAAAAATTTTTAGGGCATCCTCTGGCTTCATATGTCAACTTATACAAGGGGATGGCATGATAACAATAGTGAGCCAAAAGGCTATACAGGCAGTCCCCGAGTTACGAACACAATAAGAACTGTAGGTGTGTTCGTAAGTCGGAAAACACTGCATTTGTAAGTGTAACTTCCACCTGTGCATGGTTGTGGGATGTTCTGGACACTTATGTTATCTGGGGCTCTTCTGGCCATGAAGTACATTTAGTACTGCAGTGTGGGATGTGTCCGGAGGTGCTCGGAGTTATCCAGGATCAGTGTGGAGCACAAGTGACCGGCATTTGAGGCTGTTCGTAAGTAGAAGTCGTTCGTAACTCGGGTGTTCGTAACTCGGGGACTGCCTGTAGTGGGTGAGGATTGACATTTCCAATGCATGGTTATTGATTTTTGGCATAAAACAGAACTATACGTAGAAAGGTTTGTACATTTGTAGACAGTCCATCATTATATCCTAATAGGATTCGCAGGGGATTACATATATTAGGTATCTGAGTTATGGAGCTATTAAAGACCGTAACCCCTGACCAGAACTTTCTAATCGGTGGACGTTCCCACATTTGATGAAAGAACGTGCCCTCAACCATGCTACCCCCGCAACACAGCAGAGGGTCGTCTGCATAAAGGGATACCTTTTTCTTCCAGACCCCAATCGTCAATGCCACAACCAACCCACTGGATTATATCAGTGCCGCAAGGGGTTCTATTGCCATTTTGAACAGCAGCTGCAACAGGATATGGAAGCATTCACTCTGTCTAACTGTAGGTTTATGATACAGTAGTTGTACCCATCTGATAAAGGCGTTGCCAAATCCAAATTTAATCAAGACTTCTAATGGATACGGCCATTCGACCGGGTCGAAAGGCCTTATGAGCGTCCAGGACGGCCCGAGAGCCCATGGTATCATGAACCACCTGCATGTTGGTAAAAAGCCTGCACAGATTAATGAAGGTTGATCGCCCTGGGAAAAATCCAGTCTGATCTGCTCCAAAAAGAGTAGTGATGACTGTATTCAATCGCCGGCCAAGCACTTTGGCTAGAATCTTTACATCTGAGTTTATTAGCGAAATCGGTCGGTATGAGTCACAAAGAAGGTGATCCTTATGGGGCTTAGGGATAAGGACAATCGGCGCCTCTGACATGGAGGGCGGCAACTGTCCTGTCTTTAGGGCAAAGTTCAGTGTGGTAACGTTGCAACTACGTTATATGGATTTTGTACTTCCTTTAAATAAATTGCCAGTGAGTTCATTTGGCATATATTGTAGATTATTACAGCCGCTTTCACTATTTATTTTGTTAGTAGTAGATCTTTTGGTTTCAAAAAATGGACTTCATATTGCCATGCTTTATAATAAAAAATAGCTTTCTCCTGTTGCATGGGAAAGTGGAGAGGAATGAATACTAATAAATCTATAAAAAGTCTAGTGCTACTAGTCAAAGTGATCTACATTAGAACTGTTGCACAATTTAAAAAAAATTCCATCAGAATTTTGGGGTCTGTCTTCTAATCATCATAAAACATGACCCCCTACTGATATTTTGCATGTATACAAGCTTGGAGAATTAAATACAGGCACACATCCACTTACAAAAGTCTCTTGTGCCTGTTCAATTTAATAGGATTGATTGTTACACTTTGGATCATTATAATTAGTCTATTCGATGTAAACCGTGTTACTTTGGGCCATCTGTGAGCTCTATACTGGCCTTTCCATTAGCATTAGAGGCGCAGCAAAGACAAAGGCCAATTCTGTGCCGCTTTTCTCACCCTTGTTTCTTGGAGTTGGAAGGAAATCTCTTTTAGAGTAAACACAAATTTGAAAAGCATGCAGTAAATGAGGTAATTTGGCACCTTCTACCCCCTGCATCCCTGTAGGCTGTCCTTCTGCATGGTGGCTAGTGGCTTTTTTCCTCCTTTGTAAAGGTTGTTAGTGGGGCAGCTCATTAGCAGAACACAGAGGAAGTAATTCTGTTATCTTCCCACATCAAAGTGTCACAGGGCTGGTTGTGCAGAAAGGTCATTAGGGCACGCACACAAAAAATGTTTTGTACTTATGTGCAGATGAATTCACTGAACTCACTCTGCATCCTGTCATGTATAGAAAAGACTGGCTATCAGATAAGCAGTGCTCTGTGCTTGTTTTTTTTTCTTCAGATAATACACAAAATGGCCAATAGCTGTAAATTCCTACCAGTCACCAATCTATTTAGGTGTACACCCCATGGGGCTTTCTCAATAGTGGCTTTTTATTGTACACTTTGTCATTTACGAGGACTGTGATGTGCTTTTTTGTAACATCTGCTCCACTGCCATGTATCTACAAAAGTCGTCCTCAGTACTTCCTTCCTAGCAAGGTCTTCACTTTCATAATTTGCCCTCCACACAAATTGCCTTTCTCCTCCAGTGTTTGGTCAGCTGCCTTGGAGGGCAGGGGAATCATCAGGGGGATAATACACCCCTTATGTCGCCATAAAGAGTACTGTTCACTGCCCTAAGCTATCATAAGGGGGCTTGTTCACCCCTTTGTGATAGCAATAAAGTTACATAAAAAAAGCAAAAAAAGTTTAACCACTTGCTGACTGCAATACGTGTAGATAGAGAGATGTATGTATATATATGTGTGTGTGTATATATGTGTGCATATAATAATAAATATATATATATATATGCACTTGTGTGGAAAAGTATTTGCCCCTTTCTGATATTTTTATTTTTTGCATATTTGTCACATTTAAATGATTCAGGTCATTAAACAAATTTTTATTACACAAAGATAACCCGAGTGAATACAAAATGCAGTTTTTAAATGGTTTCATTTATTAAGGCAAAAACGCTGTCCAAACCTGCCTGGCTTTATGTGAAAAAGTAATTGCCCCCTAAACCTAATAACTGGTTGTGCCATCCTTGGCAGCGACAACTGCAATCAAGCGTTTGCAATAACTGGCAATGAATCTTTCACATTGCTGTGGAGAAATTTTGACCCACTCTTCTTTGCAGAATTGTTTTAATTCAGCCACGTTAGAGGGTTTTCCAGCATGAATGGCCTGTGTAAGGTCATGATACAGCATCTCAATTGGGTTTAAGTCCGGGCTTTGACTAGGCCACTCCAAAACCTAAATTTTGCTTTGTTTGAACCATTTGGAGGTGAACTTGCTGCTGTGTTTCGGATCATTGTACTGCTGCACAACCCAAGTGCACTTGAGGTCACAAACTGATGGCCGGACATTCTCCTTTAGGATTTTCTGGTAGAGCTCAGAATTCATGGTTCCATCAATTATGGTAAGTCATCCAGGTCCTAAGGCTGCAAAGCAGCCCCAGACCATCACGCTACCACCACCATGTCTGACTGTTGGTATGATGTTCTTGTTATGAAATGCTGTATTAGTTTTATGCCGGATGTAACGGGACGCACAGCTTCCAAAATGTTACATTTTTGTCTCCTCAGTCCACAGAATATTTGCTTAAAAGTCTTGGGGATAATCAAGATGTTTTTTGGTAAATGTGAGATGAGCCTTTGTGTGCTTTTTGGTCAGCAGTGGCTTTGGCCTTGGAACTCTCCCATGGATGCCATTTTTGCCCAGTCTTTTTCTTATTGTTGAATCATGAACACTGATCTTACCTGAGGCAAGTGAGGCCTGCAGTTGTTCTGGGTTCTTCATGACCTCCCAGATGATGAGTCGTCATGCTCTTGGAATAGTTTTTGTAGGCCGGCCACTCCTGGGAAGATTTACCACCGTTCCAAGTTATCTCCATTTGTGGATAATGGCTCACCCTGTGGTTAACTAGTTTCAAAGCCTTAGAAATGGCTTTAAAACCCTTCCTAGACCGATACATGTTCATTATTTTGTTTCTTATCTGTTCTTGAATTTTTTTAAATTGTGGCTTTTTGTGATCCGTTAGCGTGCTTCACTTTGTCAGACAGCTTCTATTTATGTGATTTCTTGATTCAACAGGTCTGGCAGTAATCAGGCCTGGGTCTAGCAAGTGAAATTTAACTCTGCTCTCCAAAACAAAAAATTGTGGTTAATCACAATTCATTCATGATTCAGCATGGGAGGGGGCAATTACTTTTTCACATAGGGCCAGGCAGGTTTGAACAGCTTTTTTCCCTTTTAATAAATTAAATTCATTTATAAAATAAATTAATTTATAAATTAAATTTAAAAACTTCATCTTGGATTTACTCGGGTTATCTTTGTGTAATAAAATTTGTTTGATTTGAATCGTTTAAGTGTGAGAAATATGCAAAAAAATTAGGACAGGAGCAAATACTTTTTCACAACTGTGTGTGTGTTTACTGGGATTATGGCTGGACCCCGGTGATCTTTGATCTCTTCAGTGTTGTCCAGGTAGATCTCCATCTCTTAAAGGTTGCCTACCAGGGTGGATTTGATTTAAATCAACTTAATTTAAATCCTTTTTTTTTTAAAGAGCAACTGTCATCTCTGACCCGCTGTTGACTCGCCGACAGTCCCATTCACTTTAATGGGACAGCTGGTGATGTGGCAGTGACACAACAACATAAGGGGCAGCAGCAGGGGTGTGCATGCCCGCTAACAGGCGCTGCCATGATGAATCTGAAATGACAGGTTCTCTTTAACTGTAAGGACTCATTCTTGCTGGTAGTTAGAATCTTTAATATGTGCAAACAAAATGAAGGTTCCCTCTGGTTACACCAGAAATGACTCCGTGGAGCTTAACTAAGCTGCAAGGCACTATGCCCAAATTTCACAAGGTCTGGGAACCATGGGTCACAAATTTCTTGGCATCTGCGTCCTTGAATTATGACGTATACAGTCTATTTTCGCTATTATGAACTGCTGAGAATTCTCCCCAGCCAAACCCCATATCTCTATCCCCCAAATTCTCTCCTTTCCACGTCCCTGCTATCCTACATCTAAACCTTTTTAGGTTTTTATGCTTTCTATTCCTTTTATATCGGTTGCACTCTATGAAACTGCCATCATTACCCTCATGCTTTTACATGACTGTAGCGTGTGTGTGTGTGTGTGTGTAAGTTTGCCTTACAGATTTTTCTGTAAGGGCTGTTTCACACGGACGTGTCCGTGTACAGAGCCCGCTCTGCTCAGCGGGGGATCGCTCCGTCGATCCCCGCTGAGCAGGCAGATTACAGGTCTGTCTCTGCACACTGTGCAGCGACGGACCTGTCAGAGCGCCACTCTCCCCTATGCGGGATCGAATGAAAAAGTAGGTTTTTCCTCCGTTACACTTTTTCGGAGCGGGTCGGATGTCAGCGGACATGTCACCGCTGACATTCGACACTCCATAGAGGTCTATGGAGTGTCCATTCAGGTCCGCCTAAAAAACTGAAAGGCGGACCTGGACCTGATCGTGTGAAAGAGGCATAAAGGTGAACTTTCCCTTTAACTGACAATTGTGCAGTCATGTGACGCTGTACCGAAATAAAAACATACAAACAGAGCTTTCTTTTGGTAGTATTTGATCACCTCTGTTTTTTTTGTTTTTTTTTACGCGCTAAACAAAAACAACTTTTTTTTTTACTTTCTACTACTAGTACTTTCTACTAGTAATGGAGGCGATCAGCCAATTATAGCAGGACTGCGATACTGTGGCAGACAACTGACACTTTTGACTATTTTTGGGGGATCAGTGCTAAAAATATGCTCTGTCACTGTACGAATGACACTGGCTGGGAAGGGGTTAACATCAGGGGCGATCAAAGGGTTAACTGTGTTTGTGTAATGTGAGGGAGGTGCATTTACTAGGGGGTAGGCGTGGATCCATGTTTCTGCTTTGCAGGAACACAAGATCTATGCCTTCCCTTCTGACAGAATGGCAACCTGCCTTGTTTACATAGGTAGAGAACCTAACAATCGGTGGGTGCTGGTGGACATAGTCCACAGTACCTGCAGATCGGCTCCTGTTGTGTATAATCGGAGCTGGCCGGCGACGGTGTGCATGCGCGCCCCTGACCTAGAAGTGCACACATATGTACTAGGTACGTGATCCTGTGCAGCAGAGCTGCCTTGCCGCCGTACATGTAAGTGATGCGGTTGCCAACCGTTTAACTAAAAGGAGGGTTGAATTCTTCATCACGTTTGCAGGAAGCTACAAATACCTCCTAAAATGCCCCTGACATTTAAATCAATGGGCAGATGCGCTTTTAACCCTAGCGGGGGTTAAAAGCGCCGCTAAAATGACGGTAAAGCGCTGCTAAAAATAGCGGCACTTTACCGCCGACACCCCAGTGTGAAAGTGCTCTAATACATTTTCCACCCCCCATCCTCTACAAGGAAACTCTACACGGGGTTACCTTTTAAGAGCCGCCAGAGGGCGCGGTCGCGTGTGTATGTATATGTATATGTATATATATATATATATATATATATATATATATATATATATATATATATATATATATATATATATATATATCTCTCTGTATATGGGATTGAGTGGCATCTGTTAACCAGTTTGTAAAGAATAAATTTGGTTTGAGTGCGGTTTGTCTTGAGAGTCCAATGCATAGTCTGATGTACCAGCTAAGTTGTGTTTAAACAATTGTGATATTTAAAAACAAAATAAAAATTTATGATGATTAAACTTTATATATACTTTTTTTGTTTTAAATAAGTATGTTGTGTACCTACTCTGTGCTATAGAATTGTACAGAGCAGCCCCAATCCTTATCTGGGATCCTCTGGCTCCACCTCTTCTCAGTATGTCCCCATAAGAAGCCGTAGCCTATATTGGCACACCTTGCACATTCGATCGCGAGCTGCGCTACATAGACAGAGCTGTCCATAGACAGACCGTGTGGCTCAGCCTCACCCTCCACTCCCTTCTAGCAGGATTTGACTGAATGCAGCGGGGGGGGGGGGGCCTCCATAAAGCCTGTGAGAGCCGCTACAAAGAGGGGCACAGTGTTGGATCGAGTAAGGGCTGAGGTAAGTATAGGGGGGGCGGGGTGAAGGGGTGATGAAGGGAATAGAACATTTTTGGTAAAATGTTTAGGGTTTAGAACCATTTTAAGGTCTCACATTGGTCAGGTCTGTTGCAGGGCAGTGCCTCCCCAGTGCACCACAACTGGCCTAAAATATTATCAGCTACATTTGTTGTATTGCAGTGCACCATGGAACAGCAGTGTTACCATGCATTGTGGTGTGCTGCAGTGCAGGTGCAATGGGGTGCCCATCAAAATAAAGAGCCCATTCACGCTGTGCCTGCATGCTAAAAATTCCATTTTAGGGCTGCTTTTAGTTTTTCCAGGCAATTGGAAAGCCATGTGATGCGCTGTTTTTAGCACATTGCACAGAGCACATTTCAGTATATAAAAAGGTTTTTTTAAGATGCCCTTACATCATGATACAGCTAAATACACATCAGAGTTTTAAAATCGGCCGCTGCTTTCAGCGTGCTCGTGTCTCTGCCCGCCTGACATGTTTCATCCTGAGACAGACACGAGCACGCTGAGAGCTGCGGCTGATTTTAAAACTGATGTTCGTTTACCTGTATCTTGATGTAAGTGCATCTTAAACCTTTTTTATATACTGTACAGGCTTCACTATATCCTGCTTTATTCCTCCATTGGTGATGTAATCCATATGATTGGGTGGAAACGCTCCTGGATGTCCTGGCCATTTGGATGCATGTGATCAGTGGTAGATGCAAGTTTGGTTTCTGTGATTGAGCCATACAATATTCTCAGACCAGTGAGTGGAGAGTAAAGCTGGAACCATTGCAGAGTGGTTAACACACGCTTGCTTTACATTTATTTCTGGTGAGGAGATTGGATCGACACTGTGGTG
Source organism: Lithobates septentrionalis (assembly GCA_037952835.1). NCBI lineage: Eukaryota > Metazoa > Chordata > Amphibia > Anura > Ranidae > Lithobates > Lithobates septentrionalis. The sequence goes on from JBBDGP010000780.1 coordinate 2,477,904, forward strand.
TGCCTTTCCTTATACACTGAAGCTGGTGAAGGGATCTCATCTCTCCCTCCCTTTGAAGGACTGTTAAATTTTCAGTGCTGCATGTGGACTTTTATATATATTTTATTTGCTTATCAACAAATTGTGCTGGCTTCTTAGATTATTAGTACTGCATAGTAGCGTGGATATCCACCTGTTTTTTTTTTTTTTTTTTTTTATTGCCTGTTTTTTACATTTTGAAGTAGAGTTAGTCTTTTTTTTTTGGAAAGCGTAAGGGAAAACGGAAAATTGTATACTCACCTTTCCGTAATTTTCCTTTCCTGACGCCTCTCCATGGCAGCACACACTGGGTTGTGACTCCGCCCCCACAACCTGACAGGATTGGTTAGCTATAAATTTGAAGGGGAGACACCCCGCTGCATTCTCTGTAAATATATCACCATAAAACGGGGTGGGAATCTGTGTGCTGCCATGGAGAGGCGTCAGGAAAGGAAAATTATGTGCCTCCATGGCAGCACACACTGGGAAATAACTCGCCAGTCGGGTGGGTGCAAGAAAATAATATTTATTCCTTATAATGCGGAAGAATTGGCTCTAACAACGGATCTACCGAAGTCTGCCATAGCCAAGTGAGCAGAATCTACTCTATAGTGAGAAATGAAAGTAAGTCTGGAGGACCAAGTTGCTGCTTTGCAAATAGTCTCCGGTGAAACCCTGCAATACGCTGCCCAGGAGGTAGCCACTGCCCTGGTCGAGTGAGCCCTGATGCCTTCAGGAATTGCCATATGCCGCATGGAGTATGCCTTCTTGATGGACTTGACTAACCAGGAGGCGATAGTACGTGAAGTAGCCGCTTGACATCGTCTGTTTCCATGTGGAATGACCATGAGGGTATCTGTCTTCCTAAAAGAATTTGTAGCCGCCAGGTAACTAATGATGGGAGTTTTAACATCCAGAGGATGAGGTTCACCCTGATCATTAGTGAAGGATGGTAAGACAATATCTTGGTTGTAGTGGAAGGAAGTTGCTACCTTCGGGATGAAGTGGTCTGAAGGTCTTAGTACTACCTTATCAGGGAAGAATACTAAGTAAGGTTCTGATGCCATCAGTGCTTGGATTTCAGATACCCTCCTTGCTGATGTAATTGCAATGAGAAAAGACAGTTTTAGGGTCAGATCCCACAGAGATATTGATTCGGATGGAGTAAAAGGAGGATTGGTGAAGGCATCGAGAACTACTGAGAGATCCCATGATGGAAAAACTGGTTTGATTTTTAGACAGGCTCTCAGGAATTGGATAACCAGTGGATGTAATGCCCATCTGGTGCCTGTTTTGGCCGACAAGGCGGATACTTGTACCTTAAGGGTACTTGAACTTAGACCTTTGTTGACTCCTGACTGGAGGAACTCTAGGATCTGAGAAGGTTCTGGAGCAATAGGATCCCATCCCTTCTGCTGCGCCATTGTAAAGAATTTGTTCCAAATTCTTGTATAGGTGGTGTTGGTGGTACTTTTCCTTGCTTGCATCAGGGTTGATATTACTTCCTGTGAGCAGCCTTGTTCCCTTAACCTAACCCTCTCAACTTCCATGCCATCAGATGCAACTTCTCTCGAGCTGGATGTAGAAATTGGCCTTGAAATAGTAAATCCGGAGTTACCGGAAGAAGGATTGGAGGTTGAAGGCTGAGCTGCAATAGGGTCGTGAACCATGGTCTTCTCGGCCAAAGAGGGATTACCGCGATTACCGTGGCTGAAGATCTCCGAAGCCTGGATAGGAATCTTGCAATTAACGGAGTTGGAGGGAATATGTACCCCAACTTGAAGTTCCATGGGTGAATTAGACAATCTATCCCTTCGGCTGAAGGGAAAGATGCTCTGGACAGAAACCTCAGACACTTCGTATTCGCAGGAGTGGCTGCTAAGTCGATCTCTGGCACTCCCCATGTCTCCGTAAGAAGAGAAAAGGCCTGGAGACTCAGGGACCATTCGTTGTTGGAAAGAGTCTCTCGACTCAAATAATCGGCTAACATGTTCTGTGCCGCAGGAACATATATTGCTTTTAAGTCTGCTAGGTGTGCCTGTGCCCATTCCAAGATAGGACGGACTTCCTCCAACAGTGTGCGACTCTTGGTACCCCCTTGTTTCTGGATGTAGGACACTGCCACCTTGTTGTCCATCCGGATAAGCACGTTCTTCCCTCTGAGGACTGGTGCAAATGCCATGAGGGCCTGGAAGGCTGCCCTGAGTTCCAGTATATTCGATACTATATCCTGGGCCCGGAACTGCCATCGGCCCTGTGCTGCACGATCTTGACAGTGGGCTCCCCAGCCACTCTGACAGGCATCCGAAGTGATTATTATCGGATCTAGGGGAACTATCAGCTTGTATTTCCTGAGGTTGGTCAAGTGTGTCCACCACCACACTGATTGCTTCATTGGTCTGGAGATGGTAATGGTCTGACGCATCAATACTCCATCCCACTGCCTCAGAAAGGAGTTTTGCAGGACTCATGTGCCATTGTGACCAGCTAAGGACCCTAGCACACTCAAGCACACTCAAGCAGATTCTGGCTGGAAGATGCCTCACTGATAGTAATCTCCGCATCTTCTGTACTAGAGGCTGAATCTTCTCCTGAGGGAGTTGTACCCTGTTCAATTTGGTGTTCAGATCCGCTCCCAGAAATACCATGTTTTGTGTGGGTCGCAGACTGCTCTTTTTCCAGTTGATTAGCCAACCGAAGTCCTGGAGAGTCGTGAGTAAGATTCTCTGATGACATAGCAAGGTTCTTTGATCTTCTGCCAAGAGCAGGATGTCATCCAGATAATGGTGCACTCGCAGACCCTTTTCCCTGAGGAATGCAACCAAGGGTAGGAGGACCTTGGTGAATGTCCTGGGAGCCGACGAAATGCCGAAAGGAAGGCACTGGAATTGGAAGTGGCTTTTGTTGATGGCAAATCGGAGGAATTTTTGAAAGGCGGGATGAATTGGAATATGTAGATAAGCGTCCGATAAATCTACAGAGAGCATCCAGTCGCCCAGGTTCACAGCCAGAAGTATGGACTGCAGACTCTCCATTTTGAAGGCCTCTATTTTTATGTTCCTGTTGAGATTTTTTAAATCCAATACAGGACGTAAGTCTCCGGTGTTCTTCTTTACCAAAAATAGTGGGGAATAGAACCCCCTCCCCTTTTGATCTGATGGAACCTCCAGGATTGCCCCTTTCTCCTTCAATTCCACTATATATTTTAATAGTAACTTCCTCTTGATTGGAGAAGATGGCCGTCTTGTTGATTGGAAGTGATTTTTCGGAAGTTTGCCCATAAACTTCCACTTGTGTCCAAAATTGATTGTGGAAAGAGTCCACGGGTCCTTTTATATGGCTTGACCAAATCTGTACGAAGTCCTTGAGCCTGGCGCCCACCTGTACTGGGTGGGCAGGCGAACCTTCAAAAAGACTTCTGCTGCTCCCCTGCCGGGGTAGTCTTGGACTTTTGCATCCTAAGGAAGGAAGGTCTTGTGTTTTTCCAGTCTCTTCTAAACTCCCTACCGGGACGGTAGGATCTAGCTTCCCTATATTTCTCAGGAAGGTTGCGCCTGAAGGACGGACCCTTTTGGGCCTTGGGTCTCCTGTCTGAGGGAATTAATCCCGACTTCCCTCCTGTCACCTTCGAGATAGCGGTGTCCAATTTAGACCCGAACAGGTTTGAGCCATCATATGGAATTCTGCACCAGTTTGTTTTAGATGCAGTATCGGCCATCCATGGTTTCAGCCACAGGGCCCTTCTTGCCGTGACTGAGGCTAGCATTGATCTCGCCGAGGATCTTATAATATCCACTGAAGCTTCTGCCACGAAGTCACCTGCCAACTTGATCTCCTGAAGAGAAGATATTATCTTGTCTACTTCCGTACCGTCTTGCAGATCTTTCTCCACCTTGGTTGCCCAACCTGATATGGCTTTAGCCACTGCTGCTGTGGTAATTGCTGGTCTGCACGCGCCCCCAGCAGTGGAGTATGCTTTTTTTAATAACAGATCCAATTTCCGATCCAGAACATCCCGAAAGGAAACCGCGTCTTCAATAGGCAGAGTGACATGTCGTGCAAGACGCATCAAGGAGGAGTCAACTACTGGGGCGTTCATCAATGAATTGACCTTTGACTCCTTCAGAGGATACATCTTTGTCAGTCTGTTGGTGAGACTGGTCCGCTTATCAGATCTCTCCCACTCATCTTTAATTAGATCCTCCAGTTCACCTATAAAAGGAAAATTCTCTGGTTCTTTCCTTAAATTTGGGAAATATTTCCGGACTTTCTGCGGCTCCGCTTTATCTTCTTCCCAGTGTATCGCTTCTTTAACTGACTTTGCGAGAAATCAAAACCTGCTGACATGTCCTGATCCTCATCTCCTGAGGAGGGTTCTGATGCCTGGGGTTGATGGTCGTCCGCTACCGATGTGCTGGGCGTAGGCCTATCCATTAGTGGTGCCGTTGTCTCCCTTATGGATTCCCGCACAGACTCTCTTATGAGCTCCGTAGCCACTCTTGCGTCTAATTCCTTGTCCTTTGCTGCTTCATTGAAGCAGGATCTGCAGACTAGTTTCTCTGGCAAGGCCGGCGCGCCGCATACCCAGCAAGCGTTTGCTGCAGGACGGGTGTGGCGGCTCTGGCGGTGTGATGGTGACCGTCTGCGGTGTGACCGACTATGACGGGAGCGGCTACGTCTTGAGCGGCTGTGACGTGAGCGGCTATGTCTTCGGTGGCGGGAAGAAGACCTTGAACGGCTTCTGCGAGACTTCTTGCTTGACGCGTGACTTGATCTCCCTTCACGCCTGGAACTTGCGGCTCTTGACCTGGTAGGGCTGCCAAAAACGCAGCGTTAGTGGTTGGCTCTCTTTTTCTCTCCCCGTCTTCAATACTTACCAATGATGGATGGCCTCTTACCTCGTTTGCTGATGGTGGTCTGCGCGGGCAGTGGTCTCCATAGTAATAGTGACAGTAAGACTGAAGAGTAATAAGAGAAAAAAAAAATTTTTTTTTTTTTTAAATTCCATTACTTTTTTTTTTTTTTTTAAAGTCTGTAGACAGTCTAAATCAGATGATTCAACTTACCTGGGCTTGCTGAGTTGTTTTCTGCAAAGCAGTGGAACGTACGGCGAAATCCAGCTTGTTTTGTAAGAATCCTCAGCAAAAAACACAGAATTTCCTGTGTTTTTAAATTTGGCGCCGCCGTCGCGGCAAAATGACACTCCCGCGCATGCGCAGAGCGTCCCGAACACCTCGGCGCCATCTTGGAAAAGGGCATAACCCTCCCAAGGCAGCACCTAGCACTGAGGCCAATTGCAGAGCAGAGGAGGAGCGTCGGCGGCCATGACGGTGCCAGCAAGCCCCTGAGCAGGAGAAACAAATCCTACATACAGAAAGAAAGGTACAGGCAAAAAAAGAAAGGAGACCACTGCAAATATGAAGCTTCTTTAAAGCTTACTGTGCCAGATGTCCAGACGCCCCCTGAGACCACCAGACTGGGGGTTCCCTCCATAGAAGCTCCTTTAGAGACTGTACAGGAGGGACTTCCAAACAGGAGAGGCTTGAACCTGCTGGGGCGAGTGCGGTAAGAGGCTTTTTCTTAATCTTGACAACAGGAGCCAGCTTGCTTATCCCAATCTGTCAGGTGAGGATAAAAAAGAGAATGCAGCGGGGTGTCTCCCCTTCAAATTTATAGCTAACCAATCCTGTCAGGTTGTGGGGGCGGAGTCACAACCCAGTGTGTGCTGCCATGGAGGCGTCAGGAAAGTTTAATGCCCTGTTGGGTGTGATTTTTGCTACCCATGTCCTGTTAGGGAAATTTCCCCTGACTTCCTGTTTCATAGCCAAATCAGAAAGTGGGAAGAAATCTCTTCAAAATGAAGGAATCCTAGGGAACCACTGTCCCATTTTGGAAGATTTCCTATCTTTTACTTTTAGGTACTACCCAAAATTTGTGAATTTTCTTTTTTTCCCTTTCAGTCGTAATGATAAACATGACAAATTGAGAAGGTGGATTTTCCTAATCTGGGTACAGACAACTATAAAAACCAAGGGTTCAAAACCTTCTCCACTCAACTACCAAAACAAAAAAAAAAGATTTTTGCCTTAAGTTGTACTTTTAATAGCATTGTATTAGTGTCCATCTGGATCCAACCTGGCATCAGAATTCAACATTGTTAATATTTAACCAGCTTTCACTCACAGATCACAGCTTTACTTCCAACACAACGGCAATGTAGATGAATGGCTTGTTGTCAGTCCCATCATCAAGGTCCCTTTTAAGTTACTATTATTGCACTGCATAAACAATGAAGGGTTAAGGCATATAAATAAGGTCAAATTGGCTGCTTACAGTTCAATGTTAAACAATAAAACAAAATAAAAAAAATCTACTCCTATTATTTGAAGAATTCTTTTTTTTAAATTTTAATGTCAAGGAGGGGATTGTATTAGTGTTTTTTTTATGAAATTTAAAGAAATGTTTTTAATGTAATAGATTCGTTGTGCCCATATATTTTCACAGTGCCACCCAGTGGTTAAGCTTTGAATTGCACTAGTGATACAACTTTATTTAAATTATTTTATTGATACTTCTCAATAAAACTTCATTAAATCTTGATAGTGTGTGTGAATATATTTTTGCTGGTACATTTTAGCCCAATCTAAATTCTGTTTCTTTCACATTGTAACTGCATTAATACTACGTACCAACTTTCTGCAATTTACAAAAGCATCTGTTTTTCAACCTTGATTTAATTTCCAACAAAATTTACCAAAATATAGACGGTTATCAACACATCATAATGCATTTTTCTTCAACATACCGTGAAACATATATTTTATAGAAAAGTTTGTTGCAGCAGCACCTTGTGTGGGTTTTGTAAAAAATAAGTTCTTAATATATCAGAAGAATTTGGCACGTCTTGATTTTGCTCAAATCATTTTTAAAGATGGTGTTTTTTTCATACTGATGTCCTGTGATCCACTAGGAAATGAACCGAAAGTTAAGTCCAACGCTCCACATTAAATTCATTGCCAATTGCATCTGATTGTGCAGAGCTTGATGTATCGTTTCTAGTGCTGACTTTTAAGATTTTCACCGGAAAGAGTTGTAGTATAACCATTTGCTGCTTTGTGTTGTGTAGGAGAAGGGTCCTGTGAACACAGTGACCTATGTACTGGTGCCAGTGTGTGTGACATTAGGAGAGATGTGGAGCATGTAACAGAATGCACATTTTAATTGTGAACATGGTTTCTTGTTTCATTTTGCAGCTGAGTCTTGAGCAGGCCCAAGCACTGGCAGAGCAAGTTGAGATGAAAGCCAAAGTAGCGCAATCTGAGATCAAAGCAGTCACTTCCAGGCATAAGAAAGCACTCGAGGAGAGGGAATGTGAGCTGCTATGGAAGGTTGGTAACATTTTGTTCAGGTTCAACAGAACACTCACCCCTTCTTTTTTCTTCTCTGATTTTATATAAATTGTTGAGCGAGAGAGAGAGCGCCTCTATTTAAATTAATTTGCATTTATTGTTATAACAGTATTGAACCATTAACTCTGGTCTCTGTCCCAGAGAAGGCTGCATGAACCCTTGATTTGACCTTGCACTGCAACACACCAGGCTCATTTTAACCACTTGCCTACTGGGCAATTTTACCCCTCTTCCTGACCAGGCCAACTTTTAGCGCTGCCGCACTTTGACAATTGCACAGTCATGCTACACTGTCCCCAATTTACATTTTTTTTTAATTTTTAAAAATGGCTTTCTTATTTTTGCTAAGTAAACAAAATGACTAAATTTTGAAGAAAGTTTTTCATGGTTTGTAACAAAATTTGCAAACGGGTCATTTTACTCATTCACTGGTGGCCGCTGTTGGGGCTGCACTGGTAATCAGTGTAGATGTCCCTTTCACATAAGCTGGTTACCGGCTCTCCTCAACTCATGCTGGCAGAGAAAGCAATGCCAATAACCAGCTCATGTTTACATTGTGATCAGCTGTGATTGGACACTGCTGATCATGTGGTAAAGGGCCGCTGTGATTGGATCTTTACCACAATGTTATCAGTCGCCCACTCTGAACTGGCTGACCGTGCTGTAGCCGTCGTTAAGCTATAGCGTGGTTGTGAAAAGGTTAAAGGCCCCTACAACTGATTATATTTGGCTTTCCTTTCACTCCCCTGCCACCATGTTCCATTGGGTTAGGAAGGGGACTGTGTAAGCTCCAAGTTGAAACTTAGACTACAGAGGGCTGGGGACCTTCTTTCCACTCCATCAAGCACCAGTACTATTGGAAAGAAGGGAAGGGAGCTGCATATTTTTATATCTGGAAGTACCAGGTATGTTACTTTGCTAAGCTGGGCAATGGACAAAAAGGAAAAGTAATTATAAGCAGATGTGGGGACTGGCATTAAAGGGAACCTGTTGCCTTGTCCTGCATTGGAATAGCTGCACAATGATCCAGCCAGACTTGGCGACATTACAAAGTGCTGTAATTTTATTACTAGGAGATTGCTGACAAAGGCAGCATAGGGAGTAGATCATTTTATATGTGGTAATGCTCCTCTGTCCAATCAGCAAGCTGGAGGGTGAGCTGGTGACAGAGTTGTAAATTACTACTCAACGACAGGCTTGTCTTGTACTTCCCTATCCAAATTGCACTCTTTTCAAAATATGGTAAGTTTATTACCTTTTTTTATTTATTTGTTTTTTTTTTTACCTTTTCATAGGTCGAAAAGATTCGTCAAGTGAAAGCAAAGTCTCTCTACCATCAGGTTGATAAACTTCATCAGGCTCTAAACAAACTAGACAGCACAATCAACGCAGTACAGCAGGTCTTGGAAGAAGGCTGCACAATGGATATCCTTATTGCCCGCGATCGTGTATTAGCTCAAGTGCAAGATCTAAAAAATGCTAGAGGTCTGTTACAACTTCAAGAAGATGATAGGATTATGTTCACTCCACCTGACCAGGCTTTGTACCTTGCCATCAAATCAATGGGATTAGTCAGTAGTGGTGCTTTTGCAGCACTAACAAAAGCCACAGGAGAAGGCCTAAAACGAGCACTTCAGGGCAAAGTTGCATCCTTCACTGTTATTGGCTATGACCATGATAGTGAAGCACGGTTATCAGGTGGTGACCTTATAACTGTGCTGGTTATGGGCCCTGATGGGAATCTGTTTGCAGCTGATGTCACTGATCAGATGAATGGTACATATTTGGTTAGTTATAGACCGCAACTTGAAGGAGAACACCTTATCTCTGTAATGGTGTGCAATCAGCACATTGAAAACAGCCCATTTAAAGTCAGTGTGAAGTCAGGTCGTTGCTACTTGGGGATTGGGCTTCCCTCCATTTCATTTGGGGGAGAGGGTGATCATGATGGAAAGCTTTGCCGTCCCTGGGGTGTCTGTGTGGATAGGGAAGGATATATTATTGTCGCTGATAGAAGCAACAACCGCATTCAAATCTTCAAGCCCTGCGGTACTTTTCATCACAAGTTTGGCAGTTTAGGATCAAGACCTGGTCAGTTTGACCGGCCTGCTGGCGTTGACTGTGACAGTTCTCGTAGAATTGTGGTAGCAGATAAGGACAACCATCGTGTTCAAGTTTTTACTTTCGAGGGCCAGTTCTTACTTAAATTTGGTGAAAAGGGGACCAAGAATGGACAGTTTAATTACCCTTGGGATGCTGCTGTCAATTCGGAGGGGAAGATCCTTGTCTCTGACACTCGAAATCACCGTGTCCAATTATTTGGTCCAGATGGGACATTCCTGAACAAGTATGGGTTTGAAGGTGCTCTCTGGAAGCACTTTGACTCTCCCCGTGGTGTGGCATTCAGTCAAGATGGATACTTAGTTGTCACTGACTTTAATAACCATCGTGTGCTTATAATCAAGCCAGACTGCCAGTCAGCACATTTCTTGGGCTCCGAGGGCACAGGAAATGGGCAGTTCCTGCGGCCTCAGGGTGTTGCAGTAGATCAGGAAGGACGCATCATTGTGGCAGATTCTAGAAACCACAGAGTACAAATTTTTGAGCCAAATGGAAGCTTCTTATGCAAGTTTGGCACGTATGGAAATGGCTTTGGCCAGATGGACCGCCCATCTGGTATAGCTGTTACACCTGATGGCACAATTGTCATGGTCGACTTTGGTAATAATCGGATTCTTGCCTTCTAATCAGTTTTCAACACAAAACTGTCTCAGGGAAAATCTTTCAAGAAGTATATAATATACAACATTATTGAGCACCTACCTCCTTTTTATTTTTATTTTTTTTTCTTACAAACATAAACTGTAATCTGCAAAAGTAGAGCCTGTGAAGCATAAAAACAAAACTTGGGAAGGAAAATCTACCTCAAAACCTCTTAGAAGGAGAGGTGTTTTATTTTTCTTATCCTGCACAAAATATTGATTTCAACTTACCTCAGATGAACAACAAGCAAAAGGCAGACAAGACTATACCTCCTAAGAGAATGTCTCTTGTGAATAAAGCCAAAAAGGGCTATAAACTTAAAGACAAATACCAGGAATATTATTGAAACTTACTTTTTTGATTTTTTTTTTTTTTTGTTTGTGTTGCCTTTTTTTGTGGAGAAAACACTTGTGTCCTCTATAACCAAATTTTTAAATTCCTCCTTTATCTGTGCTGCTGCAACAGAGGACACTTTGTATATTACCTCAGTGCGTTTTCAGAACAGAAGATACCTCTGTATGCAAATTCATCAGTGTTTATTTTATTCTGATCAAATTTCACATACCTCAGCAACTGAGAATAATTTTCTAAAATCTGCAATGTCTATGTCCTATTTAAGTAATGTGATGGTTAGTGTAGTAGATGCTGAATGTCTGAATCCATTGCTTCTTCAAAATTGTGTTCATTTTCCAAATTCCATTTGGCACCCGACGCATGAATGTGTGAGTGTGTTACTAGGATGACATATGTTCCTGTTGATTAGCCTATAGGGGATGAATAGTAAGATGAAGCACAACTTGTAAAGGTCAAATTATTTTCTTGTCTGTACATAAGAGTTTTTAAGCAACATTTAGGCAGATCTGACCGTTGTGGTGGTATATCTTTGTAGGGGTTACACTAGTGATGGACAAAACTTATACTCTACTGAGCCTAGATGAGTCTGAAGGCTGTTTTGTAGTTCTGCTGTAATCTAGATAAACATTATACTGTATCGTACAGTATAGTTTTTTTTTTATTTTGTTTTTAAACAGTAGCTACCTGCAGTCTGTGTTTGGACAGTGCTATAGAAAACACTGACACATCGATTGACAAGACTCAAGTGTAGACAGAATGTTTATAGCTGAAACCAATGTTAATAGTTTTCACTATTAGAGAGAAGACTAAATAGATGCTTAGGTTCAAATTAGTTTGCTTTTAAATTTAGAATTTTAAGTAAAAACCATGCTGATTAAAATAAAAATAATTACACTAATATTTTTAGCAGTCAAGTGAGCGCCTTTAAATGTGTTTGTTTTTTGACACTGCCAAAAAAAAAAAAAAAAATTACCCAGTTTTACTTTCACTTTAGTTTGTTTGGGCCAAGTTGGTCCAAATGTACTATTTTATTCACTAAGGTGTGCTCACTGTATGTAGACTTGTAGACCTTCCTGTCTCGCACCCGGAACAAGATGGTGTCGGTCTGGGCGGCACTAAGCCATTCATAGGCAACTTTGTATTCAATGAATTCAAAGCTTCCTCTGATTGGTGGAGTCAGAGAGGTGGACTGATGTCACAATGATACCAATCAGAGGAATCCTTGTATTCATTGATGGGGAACACCCATGACTAGCACAATTGTGTTTCAGGTGCGAGATGAGAAGGTCATGTCTCACACCCGAAACACAGTGCTACATACTGTATGTAGCTGAGGCTACATACAGTTTATACAGAGCGCTTGGCAGGTACACATGGTGGTGCCTTTTGGCCCAGCTTGGCCAAAACCAACTATTTAAAGTGAAAGTAAACCCAGACATCAGTTTTAAGTCTACTAAGAGTTTGCAAATTATAGTCACATGGCTGACAATTTTAAGATTATCCTTGTGTAGAGCTTTGTGAATTGAGCCTTTGCGCTTTTAACACAGCTTGGTGGATCATTTAAAATAACACTGCAAGCAGCATGTTGGCACTCATGCTAATGGGAAAAGTTTTTTTTTTTTTTTTTTTTTTTTTTTTTTTGCAATTTAAAGGCAAACCTTCTAATCTTCCATTTGATATGTCCAGAAGTGTGAGGAGTTTATTTTAAACAGCATGTGTATTTTGCAAATTTCATTTTTGAATTAAAATCTTTATAAATTGATAAGCCCCCCAGCCAAAGATTTCCTTTCCTACCTTGGAAAAAATGAGTTGCATTTATATGAACTGATCTGCATTTTTGCAGGCTGTGAACATATTTTCCCAATTTTGCACTTTTTTTTTTTAATTTTAATTTGTATATTTTTAATCCTAACTAACCCTGATCTCCTTTAAGAAGGCAGATGTAAGGGTTTATCTGTTTAACAGCAGTTCTATTTTTGGAATATTAAAATTTTATATCGCTCACTCCAATTTATATTCTGGCTGCACTTCATGTTCTCTAGCCAGTAAAGAAACCTGACCCTTTATAATGGTGTGTGTGGCTTTTTTAACTTGTGTTACTAAGAGATGCAATGACACCACCTCTTTAAGGAAGAGAATAAGGTTTATAGCTACACTAAGTCAACTCTATATTTTATATTTGGGGCTGGTATTTTTTTATTTTTTTTTCTCTAAAATCAGAGGCATTGGCTTTTTTGTTTTTTGTTTTTTATCCTTCAGTTCCTGATTGGATTAATATGGCATGTATAAACAATATGTTGTGTCTACTTAGACCTGCTCACACTAAGTTTTATATATGCCATATAGTCACATATCTTCTCGTTTTTACCTCAGTAACTATGTTTTTATCAACCTAGGCCTCACACCTTGATAGCACAGCCATATCATATATGCTGTGATTATTTTCCAGCTGATATTTTTTAGCTGGCATGAAAGCTCAAATATATAGATTTTGCTCATCCATTTAATAGAGACTCAAATGTATTCCTGCCAATCTTCTTTTGGACAGGCATATGAAATACCTAGAACTTTAAATGCTGACAACACACAATCCAGTTTGGTTTTAGATTTGATATGTTAGATTAACAAAATGTATCAGCATTTAAGGATTTAAGTCCTGTAATATTGGTAGCGTGTTTAGGTGGGCCTACATAGTTTCTTGTGAATTTGAGAGGTTAAATGAGACAAAAAAAATGGACTGATTGGATTTGTTTCCCCATTCAAAAACGTTCATGTGTAATTTTTGCAGATTGCTCTATTCTTGGCACGTTAACTAAAAATACTGGGGAAGACTATAACCCCTCCTTTTTTGTGTTCATTTGACCACGTGAACATTGGCCTAAGCTTAACCCTTTTAGGCATATTTATCAAGCACTGGATCTGATAATCTCCAGACATTCACGACATTTGAATCTTCCAGGTACCTGTTTTTTTAAATGACAGTGATTGACTCACTACCAGTGAATGTTTGATGAAAGTCACATTCATGGCTTTAAAACCATTGCCCCTTTGTGTATATTGGGATAAAGCTGTAGGAATAGCTTGTGAACAGGGACAGTTGTGTAAATAGCCAATGACTGGTAGGACACTGGTGGAAAAAATTCCTGGAATTTGCAGACTATATTTCAAGCATTGGATATAGCCAAAAAAACAAATATTTCTAATCTGTTTTCAGAAACTCTGAATCCGATTTTGTGCCAAATGCTACTCTTTAAAGTGAGAAAATTGCTTTTTTCCAAATGTGCAAATCTGGCTAAAATATTAAATCAACCGAAGCATTGGAAAACTTAAAGCTTTTGCATTTAATACACTCTGGTAAGAAATTTAGATTTGATTGGTGCCGTGTAACATATGTCAATATTTTAACCTTTCCTAATTATAGAGGAGATGGGGGAATTTCCAATTTGGCATCTTATGACTGGTTAATTTTAATTTGATAGAAGAACATGCCAGCGTTGCTACACGTTTTTTAATTGCCTAAACTGATGACTTAAATTTTTTTTTTCTTTGCTCCAAAATAACCCAGCAAGTTGTTCTCGTTGTCATATTACGTTCCTTAACTTTGCTGTAAATATATGAATGTATTTTTGGGAGTGCACCTTTATCCACAGTAGAATGTTACAGCCATGTTTTACAGCATGGTTTAATGACTAACTTCTACTTGTATAAGACAGTGAATGTATGTGTCTGTATGCTTTCCTATATCTCCCCTTAGGAGTATGCTTTCTACAAAGAATTCTAAAAACCAAAGATAAAACTGCCTTGACACCCATTTATGTAAGTGCTCTTCCCTTCAGGGTGATAAGTGTAGAATAAGAAAAGGACTGGGCCCATTGGTATCAAACCATTAGAAATAGGATCTGTTCTTTGAAATGAACCCTGAACAGTTAAATGGGCTTTAAGTTCGATTGACTTTTCTGACTTGTAGTGTTGCAGTGCCAATTAAAGCTCTGCAACAATAAACCTAATATTTCAAGGGATGATCTAGTGTGTAATTATGTAAGGGGGGGGGGATAGTTCAGAAAGTTTATGAATACTATTTAAAAAACATTTTTTTATTTTCTGTAGTAGATGTTACACTAAAAATAAGTGTGGTGATTGGAGAATGTTACAAAAAAAGAAAAACATGCGATAGTCATTGCCTTTCACAGCTTCTGAGCATTTTTAGATGTTTTACCACTATCCTTTTCTAAAGTTCTGACTTGAAGATTTTTAAATTCATGTAAGTAACGTGACCCACCACATGTTTGGTCTTTGCTGGCTGGTACAAATTGCTGTTTGTTGCATGCTGCTTATGTTAAAGAATTGCCAGGATCAGGTGGTGGTCAACATATGTCTGGGCAACTAGTAGTAGTAGTCCATCTATGGTAACTGAAGGAAAAATACACTGCTGGTGTTTGCATTGCTCAGATGCTTTAACAAACCGTCCAAGCGTGTCTCAATGCAACAACATGGAAAGATGGTGATTTATTGCCTCGTGTCTGTTTTATGAATATGTACTGAGGCTTCTTCACCGCAACATTTTTTGTGTCAAAAAAACTGTCCTGTAAGCTCATTATACATGTTCAATCTGGTCTTACAAACTAATTTTCTTATATTGATTATAAAATATATTTGTGCATTGTTGCCACTCAAACAGTAATAATTCTATAGGTGACTGGTAATTACGAAAAAATGTAAATGACCCTCACGCATACACAAATTCTAACTGAACAATAATGACCGACCACCCATGTTGAAATCTGCTTGGATATACCGGTAATCAGAAAAATGTTATCCAGTCACTATTTTTGATATCCTCATTCAATTTTAGGATCTAATTGAATACTTTAGGCCAGCATATATTAAGACCTTTTTTCAATTCAACCTAAAAATTATATTATACAATCTGATTGTAACATGTGAGGCCAGGTTTACAGAGAAATGCATTAAGCACATTTTGTATCCATGCCTGCAAAGATAAGAGGTCATTTGAACCTTGACACAAATGGTTGCCTATAGCATGAATACAGGGTTTTGTTTGAGTTCTGTATCCCTAGATCATTCAGATTTGGTGTACACCAGTGTGATCCCTTTCCAATGGAAACGTTACTATCATAGTTTTTAGTTTCATTTCCCTATATGCGTTTTATTGTGTTCCAACCTGTGAGCATCTATATGCTTTACCTGTCTTGCATGTACAGGTATACTTTAAAGCTGAAGTTTATGTATAGACTAATGATGCAAGTATGTCTGTGCGATCCCTGTGGAAGCTGGGAATCACTGTAGTTGGCACTGAGCACCATTACTCAATAATTGTAAAGCAATTTTTTGATTGGATGAGGTGGAGAAGTGAGGCAATGACATCACAATCTGCAGCTCCTCAAATCGGGTCACATGCATACTTGCATTGGTTCAAGCTGGACCCATGTATCTTTGCAAAAATAGTCCATACCTAAACTTTTGGCTTAACAGTAAACTCGAGACAAGACTTTTTGGTTTTGTGTAGAGTACAGAAAGGACCTAGACAGTTCTTTATAGAAAATTGTCAAAAGGGCATGTTGTAACTGCAGTTATCTGAACCTTTTGATACCTCAGTCTTTGTAATACTCTATCTGCACAGACTTCTTAGTCATACTGAAATTGAAACTTTTTTTTTTCTTTTTTTTTTTTTTTTTAATGTCCTCTTTTAAGGGTTTTCTTTCTTGTTACCCACTTTTGCGTTACCTTTTTGTTGCCAAAGTTTTCAGCCATCTTAAAAGGTGCCAGAAATGTAATTTTACAATAATTTTAGATCTGATCTTCAAAAAACATCAAATTTCTGAAACCACCATTACATGTAGTAAATGGCGTTCTTTCTTTTTGTTTAAATAAATGAGTACACAGTCAGTATTTTATTTTTTTGAAATAAAGTATTATTCTGCTAGGTGGGAATGATTTAGTTGCAGCATTAGAGGTCCCTTTCTAAGTAGACAAGGTTCAAATGACTCCTCTTGACAGCTGGCTTAATGAACCTTTCCTGAGAGAAACTTGGGCAGGCCATAGACGCATGAAATTCGCACAATTCCCCCATCAACACAGAGTGGTGACAGGAGAATCCCTCCTGCCGAGATAGTGTCTTCTCCTGGCGGGGGCGACTCCCCCCTCCCCCCTCCCAGGAGAAGACAATGATTATTGCTAGCAACTATAACAGCCGTTGGCGATAATTCCAAGTAAAATCCGGCAGGCTGATTGTACCCAAATTGATTCAACTTGGTACATTCAGCCTGCCTATACAGGGTTCAAATTTGGGCCAGTTCAGTAAGAATTCGAAGAGTCTATGGCCAGCATTAGAGGCTACCACTGATATTTCTCATTTTATACATGCCAGTTGCCTGATTCCTTATATTACACTTATCTGTAGTGTAACACTTATCTGAAAGTGATTCAAACTTTATTGAATTGTGTGGGTCAGTGTAATAGCCTGACAACAATCATCATCAGAAGTGGGTGGGGTGGCAATGGCAGCCCCCATATTTTACTATTGAAAGCTTTACTCTAAAACTGCAATTTTGCAGCCATTTGTATTTTTTAATTGGACATGACCTTCCTAAGACTAGCTACAAGCTTAAGAAAATACAATGTTTAGTCATCTATAATCAGATAACCATTTATTTCCACTAGTCCAGCTTGTACGATCATCAAGACATTTTCCCCATTGCCCACTGCACATTTTTTGTTCAGGTTCATCCCTTAGAACCTTTAGTTGTATCTACCTCAAGTTGTCCAGTTTGTTTATGTTGTTTCCTGGCAAATGTACTCAGAACACTGAAGTGTGTATAAATTGTCTACCTCAACTCTTTCTATTAAAAACTGATCAATTCTCAGACTTTTCATATAGCAAATAAATTATCCAGGAAACAATATGACTTGTTTATCTACAAAAAAAAAAAAAAAAATCACATTCACTGTTGAATTGTGTTGCAGTGCTCCTCCCCTTTTTTTTTCTTTTTTCATTGAATGAAAGGCGTTTTGTTTAGGCTGTTTTTCTAGCCAATCTATGTACATCAGACCAAATTATTAATAGGTACTCAGGAATAGTGCAAATTTTATAGTGAAGACTCATTGTATTCATAAGGTGTGCAAATGATTAACCTTCACATATTTTTCTAGCTTTACCAGTCTACTGTTAGGACAATTTTTTGCATACAGAGCCTTTTTAATCGCAGGAGAATTCAGTTTGCATACTTTAAAATATACTTTATACAAGTTTGATATTGCAGAACCACAAGGCAACACTGTGTGAAGGGATCAAACTAATCTGACCTTTTGATTGTATTTGATTTTTATGTTTGTTTTTTGTGCCATGACCACAGTTTGCTTTTGCAACTTTATGTCCATTGTATGTCCTCCTAGTAGGAACAAAAAAAGAAAAAATAGGCAGCCGGTTAGTCCAGCCTACGGTTCTAGGGAACCTGGCAAAATGTACTTCCTTATGGAAAAAAAACCAAAATACTAAAGTCTGCAGCAACTTTTTAGTGGCTCCTTACATTGGGGGGATCCCTAAAGAGAACTGAGCTAAGTTTGCTGTTTGTATCTTTTTAATTTTGTAACATAATGTTTTTCACTCTTTCACCATGAAGACCAGTCCTTCACGGAACAATCATGTCACCTAGCCTAACCATCGAGCTGCAGGAATATTGTCATAAGTTCAATATTAAATGTTCATTCAGAGAACTTGCATTTGTGGGGCCTCATTATGTTGCAGCTTGTGTCTCATTATCTGACCATAATAAGCATTGCATAATGGGTACCTAACTATCTTTTCACTTTTCTGAGATTTGCTGTGAAAATGATGAAAGAATTCTACAATAGTACTAGAATAGTTAAACGTGTCCACAATATTTTTTGGCTTTAATTTTTTTTTTTAAATAGTGGTCATGGTACAAGGAGGGGGGTGTGGGTGTTTTTTTTTTGTTTTTTTTTTTTTGTTATTGACCTTCCGCTAAAAACCCTTAAAGGTTGTTTAGGGGAGAGAAAAATATATATACGGGTTAAAATAGCAGATTTACACATTCCATCTTAATTTTTATCAGTCCAGTGCTGGCCATGACTTTGTCACAACCAAGGCTGTCGAGATGGCCATTTAGAGGCCATCTGCGATGCATGTTAGACTAGCCTCATCTGCATGTATGCAACATATAGCCTATTTATTTACATTATAGAAGACCGCTTTGAAACTCGGTTTTCGAAACCTTAACATGCCTGCACTGAAAGGGGTAACCGCTTATGGTTCTAAAACATAAATTAAGAAGCTTTGGGTGTGTTTTTGTATCTGCATGGTCTTAGACCTTATCTTAATGATTGTATTAAAACTGCTTAAATCTCAGGTAGAATGTTTTTTTTTTTTTTATGGCATCTGCTCCTCTACTGACTGAATCCTGTGCATGAAATTGTAGAGAGGGGCTTAATAAAAGAATGTAAATTGTTAATATGGCTTTTTTTTGTTTGTCTGCTTGTAACGACAGTGTCAGGTTGCTTGTGGGTTTTGTTTTTTTCTCTCCTGGCATTGATTTTGTGGGGGGAATTATTTTTTTTTAATAAGCTTTTCTTGGCTGGTGGTAGTATGAATGTCTGACAATCCAGCCAGAAAAGTTAGCTGCCTGTTGTGCAGTTCTGCTTTTAATGTTTGTGTTTTGTTTTTTTAAATCTCGGTTTTAGATGTTGGATAATGGGGCAACAAGAAGCAGTGTTTTTGATTCGGTGCTGAATGTTTTTGAAACATGGCACCACATATTAGTGAAGTTTATTTATGATCTGTAAATGTTTGTTTACATAGATTATAACATGCATAGTTTTGAGCAGGCCACATACCAGTAGAAAATTGAAAAAATGTTCCAAAAATATTTTCAAATTGTTTGTTGGAGTCAGGGTCAAATCGATGATGGGTTTTCAACCATAGTGCCACGAAAAGGAGCAGCATGGAATTTTTTTCTCAAAATTCTAATTGTGAATGTGGTTTTAGCTTGGGTAAAATCATGTCTACTGTAATGTCAAGGATTCCATTCAAGTAGCAAGTCTGGATGAAATTTTAAGGGCCTTCAAACAAAATTATATGACGAGATCAAATGCTATGATGAACAATTATTCTGAATTTCTGTACGAATGTTCGAGCGGACATTTAACCGTGCTTAATTTCAAATCACATCACAGAAATGTAATTCAACACTAAAATACTGACCTGGACACCTGCCAATAAGTAGTCCCCTAGTCCCAAGTCCTACCTGTGATCTCAACAGTGTATACAAAGGGATACATAACCGAATTATTGCTTCGAGGGTCACTAAGGATGGGGGAGTTGGGGTGGATAGGTGAAACCCATCTCATGCTGCCTTTAGAAGGCACCACCTAAAATGCAAGGTTTTCACAAACTCACAGAAGAATGGCAATCACTACTTTTACTAAAGAGTAGCTGTCATTCTACATATTAGCAGCTACATCTAGACCAATGATGGTGAACCTTTTTGAACCCGAGTGCCCAAACTGCAACAGGTGTACACAGCGGTGTGTCAGAAGTCATGTGACTGCATCCAAAGGGGGGGGGGGGCAGAACTCTCTGCTCACCCCACCATATGTCTGATCCCCAGGAGGAGATCACACATGGCCTGCTACAGTAATGTCCCCTCTAGGAGTCCCCACCCTCCCCGGCAGGTGCAGCGCCCCCTCCCCTCTCCCCTGTACACCTCGCTCTGAGCCTCCCAGTAATTCCCATTCTCCAGGGACAGAACTAACACCCTACACTGCTCAGACTACACCGACCCGTCCAGCATCAGATTATAGAACCAAAGTCACTTACATGGTAAATCTCGGTACACCATAGAGCCGTTACTAGCGCAAACTCTCCACGAGCACAGCGCTGCCTCTTCCTTCCCGCCCACCCATTATATAGAGCTGGTGATGGCTGTCAGCTGAGTGCGGTGATGGGGATCAGCTGTAGCAAAGCTCCCGGCCAGTGGACATGGTGGAGAATCTCTCTCTATTTGCGATCACTGGACTGCACACTTTGGGGTTTTCAGTCCACTCGCTTCTGTCTCCGTGCACCAATCACAGGGGGTGACTTGGCCCACGTGCCCACAGAGAGGCCTCTGCGTGCCAGCTGTGGTAAAGGTTTGCCATTACTGATCTAGACCGATAAAAATTGGGTTCAAAGTAACTCAATGAGTTTATCTGAGTTAATATTTGTAATTATGGAATAGACCTATAATTTGATTCAGTGGCCCTTAATTTTGTATCAAAATTTGCAAAGTCTGATGCTTCATTCTTGGATTAGCTAGATACTATTGCTCTTCCTTGGAATGAGTCTTCCTTCATAGTTGTGATAGAAGCTGTGCCAACCTGCAGTGATTCAATCTATTTACACAGAAACAAGTTTCCTCCACAAGACACATTAGCTAACTGTGTTAAATATTCATCTTGTTTTGTGGTACTTTTCTGCCTGAATTAGGCTGAGCAAAAGCCTAATAGTAGAATACTGTGAATGCTTTCAGCCGCTTTATTAGCAGATTCCCCTTATGCATTACAGGAGATGTACCACTGAGTAAGTTTTGATATTGTGACCACTTTGAAACTATAAGTAAGGCCCTTTCACATGGGCGGGGACTGATCCTCTTATCAGTCTCCTCTAACGGACAATTCAATCCTGTCCACTAAAAACAGACAACTGGGGATCCGTTTGCCATTGGATTGGATGCCAGTCGGGTGTAAACACAGGCAGTCCATTTTATATCTGACTGCCCATAGAGGAGAGCAGGCTCGGTCTGTGTCCTCTATGCATAAGCAGACATGGACCAGCCATCCTCTTGCCTAGCGGTGATCAGCAGACAGATTCCCTGCTGGTGTATTAAGAAAAACAAGCAAGGCCCAAGTAAACAGTCCTCAGGTTCAGACAAGTGGAAATCTTAATGACCAGGTTCAATGCAGTTTGTTCTTTTTTAAATTGCATGCATGTGCCAGGCCTAGGCCATAGAAAATCATGGCTGTTCTGGACACGTGCCTTAAGCTTAGGACCGGGAGAGCCATTGATTTTTTTCTGGCTAGGCCTAGTACATATGTACAGTTTCAAAGGATACAATTAAGAGACTTTGGCCCTGGACAGTGAAAGCTTTGTTCTGTCTCTCACTGGGGCCCCAAAGAGTGTATACTTGTATTACTGAATATGATGCAAAGGTTGGGGGTGCAAATGTGTACTTATCCTTTTTACTATTACCTAAATTTGTTTCAAAAATGCTTTTGCTGTAGTCTTTGATTATGAGAACCATCTTTACTTGTTCCTGTCCCCCATGAATTTAAACTTTTGGAGTTATAACTGTAATTGAGCAGGAAAAGTCAACTTTATTTAAAAATAAGAAAAAGGAGTAAGTAGAACACATCTGCGGAATGTCATGAAGCGCAAACCTTTAATATAGGGCACATACATTTTTAACTCTTCTTGAAGGCTATGTATTATTGCCAGCAAAGATTAAGGCAGCCAGAACATGCTGAGATACTTCATGCAAAGATGTCTTCAAAATAATGTTTCTTAGGCAGGTGATCAGTCACTATTTCTTCATTTCAATTCATTAATGTTTCAGAAATGCTTTACAACACTAAGGAACTTCATGTTGTTTGGGTGAGAAATGTCTCCCCAATTGGTCACGATCAGTGATTTTTTTTTTTTAAGGCCTGTCACTTGCTAATGGCACCTGTGATGTATGAAGAAGCAGGTGACACATTGCTAAGCAATGCAGATAAGATTTTCCTAATTTTTTTTTTTAAGGGTCTGAAGTGACGGTGCCAAAATAAAGTTGTTTGCACAAACCTCCCACACTGTATGTAGGAAGAGCATGACTGAATGTGCCTCTGTTCCATAGGGCAAAGGTAAAAAGATGTTCTGATGGATATTTCTGAATGTATTGTCCTCCATGGTCCATGCAGAAGGCTGCTATGTAGCAAAGGGATGTTATGTCAGCTACCAGGAGCCTTAAAAGTCATTGTTTATGTGGACCTTAAATTGTTTCTATGCAGTTTACTTTTTGTTTGCTCAAATAAATGTTTCATGTTGAAAACTGATGTACTTGTCTTTTTTAATTTGTTTAAACACATGCTTTTCTCTGCATTAGTAAAAAGAAAATGGTCATTACCTGCTTCCTGCCCGGCCTATAGAGAAAAGAAGGCTGTGTGGGAGCTCTCATTCTGGGAGGACGATATATAATGTCCTTCCCAGAACGGGCCCCACGGGCTGTGCTGTGGTCCGATCTGTCACCCGCTATACCAGCCACTGCCTGTATCATGTGATCATTGTGACCAATCACAGCAGATCACTTGACAATTGCACACAATGGATGGCTTCTATTCATGCTGAAAACTTTTACACAGACTAAATAATATACATTGATTTGGGTCATTCTTAAAGAAATGTAGCAGAAAATATATTTTGGCCTACATTTTATGAAGATTTGCAAAATGTTATAACTGAAACAAAGTTTTGGTCTTTTATTTTGCAAAAATTAAAACCCAGGGGTGATTAAATATAACAAAAAGCTCCCTTTGTGTAAAAAAAAAAAAATTCATATGGGTAGTGTTGCGTGACCACACAATTGCCATTCAAAGTGTGACCGCGCTGAAAGCTGAAAATTTGGTCTGGGAAGGAAGGGGGGTGAAAGTGCCCAGTATTGAAATGGTTAAAGACAAATAATAAAAAATTTGGCGCTGCTGCAGCAGCTCCCTCAGACACTCTGGGATGGATGTCAGGAAGGGAAGTATAGACCAAAATATCAATCACTCTAAAGAGGGTGGCAGCTTCCCTAAGAACGGGTCTTGAGTAAACCTAGTACACCTAAACAGAAAAGAACACCGAGGGTGCCTCCATCTGACTGTATGGGAGGAGCATAAAAGTGTAATGCACTCACATTTGGGAAGAGAGAGTAGACCTGTCATCCATAAAAGGGTTGTTGCCTACTAGCACAGGTCGGCAGGTAAGTGGCTGAAGTTTGCAGAGATAAGCTGCTAGATTGTGGTGTCAGTCCTGGGCCGAGGTTGGCACATGGCTGAAGGAGGCTGCTGGATCGTAAAGAGCCAGACCTATGTAGCTGTTAGAGCCGGAACGGAAGCAGTCAGCTGGTACAGCTGAATCCGGGAGCCCTCAGCCCTCTCGGCAACACTTGACTGTGGTCAGGGATGACATCATTCCGTAAAGGGGGGTTGTTTTGTGTTTAAGGGCTCTGCCCCTTTGTTAAACCAAGGGAGTTGGGAGGGGAGTTGCCTGAGTGCTACTAATTTATAGGGAGAATGTGTGGGAGTTTGTGGAGTAGCTCCTCCTACCTAATAAAGATTGATTTGTATGTGGTAGTCAGCAGTAGGCGGGACTAGAGGACATGGTTCCTCTCTGATGCCTCAATGCTGACAGGTCTGTGCAAGAATGAGAGGCTGGTCAGGATGCAAGAGCTGTTGCAGGGCATCAGAACCAAATCAAATAAACAGTCATGAAAATTTATATAACTATAAAGTCTTAAGTTGCCACAAATGGGTAGATCTCTCAATAAAAAATAATTTAAATAAAAAGAAACATAGTTTACAGAGAAGCAATATTAAGCGGTCTGTGAAAATAAAGAACACTGGCCAATTGCAAGAGGAGGGGAAAAATGGGAAGAAAAACGTTTGTAGATTGCTATAAATACCGTAAGGTATTTACGGTAGAATGGTCTGGCAGATATGTTCGTTTTCTGTGTTGCTCAAACTTGCAAATTGGACAGTTTTATGAGGGTACCTAGACTGAATTGTGCATTGGTTAATGGAGAGGTCTGTGTGTGTCTGATCAATGGGCTGATAAAGTCCTGGTGTGCAAATAAGGTTGTGGATTGTATGCATTTAGCACCTGGACCCAAATCCCAGATTTAAAAAAAAAAAAACAACCAAATTTCATATAAACATAACGGCATCCACAGCTATATACAGAGGGCCCCAAAACAATGTATACACACTTTAGCATGAAATATATATGCATAAAAAGTTTACTAGATTTATATAAACATCGAAGGGTAGCTGTACGTCATGTTCGAATTATGAAATTACATTAGGTGCTCAAAGTGGTCACCATTATCATTCATACGCTTTTGATTTCGACAAACTACTGAATGAACAACATTGCCTAGAGCAGTGATGGCAAACCTTGGCACCCTAGATGTTTTAGGACTACATTTCCCATGATGCTCATGCACTCTGCAGTGTAGTTGAGCATCATGGGAAATGTAGTTCCAAAACATCTGAGGTGCCAGGGTTTGCCATCATTTGTCTAGAGTGTCCACAGGAATTGCTCTGCATGATGTGTCAATTTCTTCCTGTAGTGCAATCAGTGTAGGTGGTTTTCTATGGTACACCCCACCTCCTTTAGTTTTCCCCACAGATAGCATATGAGGGGTGTTAAGTCTGAGGAACGAGGAGGGAATTCAACAGCACTTCTACGTCCTTTCCAAAATCCTGGCAGAATGTCATCGGGGTAGGCTCTAATGTCTCGGTGGTAGTGAGGTGGTGCGCCATCTTGCTGGAAATAAAATTGCTCTAATCCGCATAAACCGCACAATAGGCTGTTAAAATTATATCAAAAATTGTGTGGCTACTGACATCTTTAGAGGAAATGTAATACTACACGTTGCTGCCATAATTCAATGAAGATCTAATATTGGATTGCTATTAACACACTTTAATGATCAAAAATAAAAGAAGTCCAATACATATATAACATAGATTTAAATTGGAAAAACCGCGCTACGGAGCCTAATTAAAAAACAGACTGATAGCCGCACTAATAACACACCAATATCTGTGTACAAACTCAAAAATAGTATAAAAAAGTGCGCTTACAAGCCATACAAACAAGTGATGTTTTGCGTAACACAAAATATATTGAAATATGGCAAACGAATGCATAAATAAAATGCAGCAAATAATTACATAAACAAAACCACATGTGGGGTGAAAATTGATCTAATCAGATATGATACGACCTGTGAAATAAATGCAAACGTGAGAAATCAACCAATACAGTTCAAAAAATTGTGTATGTTATTGGGAAAAGTGAATCTAAAAAAATTATTAAATTATATGAAAATTGTGACTCCAGTCCATAAAGTGAAACAATATAAAGAAAGTTCATTAGTGTGAGGAATGATGGTTCTTCACACTGATGAACTTTCTTTATATTGTTTCACTTTATGGACTGGAGTCACAATTTTCATATAATTTAATAATTTTTTAGATTCACTTTTCCCAATAACATACACAATTTTTTGAACTGTATTGGTTGATTTCTCACGTTTGCATTTATTTCACAGGTCGTATCATATCTGATTAGATCAATTTTCACCCCACATGTGGTTTTGTTTATGTAATTATTTGCTGCATTTTATTTATGCATTCGTTTGCCATATTTCAATATATTTTGTGTTACGCAAAACATCACTTGTTTGTATGGATTGTAAGCGCACTTTTTTTTATACTACATATATAACATAAATGTATAGGGGGGCTATAGGAGATCAAATAGAACTACCTATAAAGGGCTGACAGACACATCTAAGTGTGGAGGTCGTGGTAGGAAAGAAGTTCTGTTTTTTTTGTTTTTTTTGTACCTCAAAGGATCCCAGAAGACCAACACAGATGTGCAGTGTGGTCCAAGCGGTGAATGCTGGCTCCCTATTGAGCCTGATTTTATATTGATAGCCCAGGTAATAATCTTCTCCCCCTGGACAGGCATCTCCCTCTAGGGGAAACCAAATATTGCTATGCCTTAATGTTTACATATGTTATTGTGTTCATGTGAACTCTGATGGTTTTAGGTATAATTGTGCATAATTCTTAGCCCATTTTTTTTTTGT
The DNA here is from genome assembly GCA_037952835.1 of Lithobates septentrionalis. NCBI lineage: Eukaryota > Metazoa > Chordata > Amphibia > Anura > Ranidae > Lithobates > Lithobates septentrionalis. The sequence continues at coordinate 2,504,356 of JBBDGP010000780.1, forward strand.
GTTAAACCAGGACTTTGGGATTGGCAAAAAAAAAATCCCCCATTGGTACACCCCCCCCCCCCCCCCACTATACACTAAACCATTAAAGTGGATGTAAACCCTCACATATACCCAGTGAAGGGATCAGCTGCAAATGATACACAGGGATGAAACAAATCTCCCTACATAAGTTTTACATATATATCTGCTGTCTTCAGCTTTATATACTGTTTAGACAGTTCAGATTGTGTTAGGAGATTTTCTCATCCTGTTTAACACAGATTGTAAAGTCTGGGCATACAGCCAAGACCGCTGATTGGAGGAAAGGCACACACCCCCTCTCCCCATAGGCAAGGACTCATAGGCAAGCTGCCTGCTAAGCTATTTATAACTCCCTCTCCGGCAAAATATTCAGCCTGCTTTTATCGCATGTGTCAGAGAATTTGTCAGTAATTCTCAAGCTGATAACAGAAGAACAGAGCAGGAGAAATCCATGGGACACAGTGCTTTGCAGAGAGACAAAACGCTGCAGATATATGTGCCCAGCTCAAATTTCATGAATTCGGTTTGCATCCGCTTTAATAAATTGGTGAAATTCCATGCCATTGAAGAGAAGTCTAAGACCCCTTTCACACCGAGGGTGTTTTGCAGGCGCTATAGCATTAAAAATAGTGCCTGCAATCCGCCCTCAAACAGCTGCAGTATTGTCTCCAGTGTGAAAGCCCGAGGGCTTTCACACCGGAGTGCTGCGCTGGCAGGACGTCAGGAAAAGTCCTGCCAGCAGCTTCTTTGGAGCGGTGTGTTTACTGCTCCTCCACTGCTGCTCCCCATTGAAATCAATGGGGCAGCGCTGGGATACCGCTGGCAAAACGCCGCTATTGCGGGCGGTGTTAACCCTTTCTTGGCTGCTAGCGGGGGGGTAAAAGCGTCCTGCTAGCGGCCGAAATGCGCCGCTAATCCGACGGTAAAACGCCGCTAAAAATAGCTGCGTTTTACCACCGACGCTATGGGCGGCCCGGTGTGAAAGGGCTCCAGAGCTGGATACACGCTATACAACTTTTGTTTGATTTCCTTCAGATTTACCTTCAATTATGTAGTGGAGGGCCTGCCTGATTGCATACTAATTGGAAGTGTTTATTTAGGTTTGACCTCATTTTATATGGTTTTGGTAAATCTAAAGGGGGAAAAAAAGCTAAAGAAAATTGCATAGTGTGTATCCAGCTTAACTGCATTTCCAGAAAGTCCTCTCTGTAATTCAAAAAAAATGCAGCATCTATTCTGCCAGAGACGGTGTTACAGCAGGGATTACAGCCTATCCTCTCCTCTCCAGGAAAAGAAACAGTGAATGTGGAAGGGTCCACTAGGCTTGTACATGTTAAATGTGAACTGGCCCACTTCAACATCAATCACACCCCTCATACTTCCTTGTCAAAAGATTTTATTGAAATATATAAAAATCAGCAAAACGTATATGTTGAATAATCACATATGAACAGAGTCTAATTTTGCTATTACATAGGAAAATTAAAAATAAGTAGAGAAAAAATAAATAAACAAGAGAAAACAAATCATATGTAAAGATTACATTGTACATATAAAGGAATTAGTGTGGGGAGTCTAAAGACTGTATGTTATTGCTGAATTAATAAGCTAATCTAAAGCTTAAGATTTAAGATATACAATGAGAGCAATTCATTACATTATAAAAATAACATTTAACCTAAATAGTACTATGTTCACAGGCAATAGAGAGAAAAAAAAAAAGGGGGGGTAGGACAGAAAAGAAAAGAGTAGGGATAAACAGGAATATAGAGGAAGAGAGAGAAGAGGGGGTGAAGGAGTTCACCAGATTGGTCCGAGAGCCATATGGAGATGAGTAAAGACTAGGATCAGTCAATTTTAACCACTACCATGGCAATAGGACTTTTTCATCCATAGATGATGCAGTGAAAAATTTAATCCATGGGTTCCATATTTTCTCAAATTTTGGTATAAGATTATTTTTTATAGCAGCCATTTTAGAGTGAATCATGAAATTATTCATTCTATTTTTAGTCTCAACCACTCCTAGTGAAGGGGATTTCCAGGCTTTCGCAATTGTTTGTCTAGCGGCTGTCAGTAGCTGGCTCAACAGCTTGAATTGTATATGTGTTAGGTATACCGGTTTTAAGTTGAGCAAAGCCATGGTGGTATCAGGGTGAATTTTAAATTTGAACATTTCAGAGGCTATGCCAAAAAATTTTTTCCAAAAGATCTGGGCTACCGGGCAGGTCCACCAGACATGCAAATGTGTGCCCAGGTCTGGGCAGCCACGAAAGCAAAGAGCTGAGTAAGTTGGGACATATTTTGCGATTCTAGAAGGTACTAAGTACCAACGAGTCAGAACTTTGTAATTTGTTTCCATTGCTAAAATATTATCAGAAGATGTTTTAGTGGCCTGCCAGATACTTGACCATTACATATCTTCAAGAGTTCGTCCTAGGTCCTCCTCCCATTTCTGAACATAGGATGGTTTATCTAAATTAATATTAGTCAGTAAATGAGAGTAGATAGAAGAAATTTGTTTCTTGGCATGTGGATCTTTTAGACAAGTGGATTCAAATTTAGTAAATTGGTGTAAAGGAATGTCTGTATTTGTAAAAGGTGTGAAAAAATTTTTGATCTGAAGGTATCGGAATGTTTTTGATTGAGGTAATCCAACTGTTTCACGTAATTCTGGAAATGGGATAATGTTGGAAGGTGTGACGAATTTATGTAGTCTCGAGATTTCCATAGAGTCCCATATTTTAAACGATTTAGGGAAAACCCATGCTGGGTAAAAGGCCGGGTTTTTGAGGAAGGAGAGGAGGGGGTTATGAGGAGACTGCAACTGATGCTTAATTTTAAGCTTGTCCTAAAGGGTTATACAGTGCTTTGTGATGGGGTTGCTTAAACCTTGACGATCCTTGGAATTAAGCCACAATAAATTTGAGACCGATAGAGGGTCACATTCAGCCGCTTCTATCATTACCCACAGGGGTGTGTCATGAGTTGTATGATACTTAATTAAGCTTGCCATATGTGCAGCTTGATAGTATGCTGCAAAGTTGGGGAAGCTCAGGCCACCAGAAGATTTGGGGAGGTATAAAGTATGTATAGGAATTCGTGGTTTTGTGGATCCCCATACAAATTTTTAAATTAGTCGTAAAAAATAAGCCGGAATTGGAATCGGGAGAACTCTAAACAGATATAATAATTTAGGTAAGATCGACATTTTAATAGTATTAATCCTTCCAAACCAAGATAGTGGAAGGAAAGACCATTGTTTCATCAAATTTGTTATGTGTTTTAGGATGGGTGGATAGTTAGCTGAGAAAAGATCAGAGATGGATGCTGTTAAATGTATGCCCAGATATGGGATTGTTTTCTCTGCCCAAGTGAAAGGGAGTGCTGACCTCACTATTTCTTTGTCTCTATCAGACAGGGATATATTCAGGACTAGACATTTTTTGGGATTAATTATCAGTCCCGAAATATTGGCAAATGTATTAAGAATAGGTAATAAATTGGGGCTTGATATCTGAGGAGAAGATAAAAATAGTAAAATATCGTCTGCAGACATGCAGAGTTTGTGATTGTAACCTCCTAATTCTATACCCGTTATTGTTGGATTTAGTCTAATAAATTGGGCAAGAGGTTCTATGAGAAGGGAGAATAAAAGGGGGGATAAAGGGCATCCCTGACGCGTGCCTCTTTCAATTTTAAATGGGTCTGATTTATAGCCTGCATATTTTATGTATGCTTGAGGACTATTATAAAGTGCGGCTATCCATTTGATAAAATGAGGTTCAAAACCCCATTTCTGTAAAGTATGATAAAGATAGGTCCAAGACACTGAATCAAAGGCTTTCCTAATATCCAATGAGAGGAAACATGAGGGGATACGTCGGGTCTTAGCAATGTGTGCCAATAGAACTGCTCTCCGTACATTGTCTCCTGCTTGACGATTAGGCATAAAACCTACTTGATCTCTATGGATAAGGTTACCTATAATTTTATTAAGTCGAGTTGCCAGGATTTTTGCTAATATTTTTGTATCTAAGTTTAATAATTATTATAAGATGTGTGATCAGTATTAGGTTTAGGTATCATACAGATAATTGCCATAAGCGACTCTTGTCTAAATTATTTACCTTTTTAGTATTGTATTATAAGCTTTGGTAAGTAGTGGGGATAAGATTTCTGCAAATGTGCGGTAATATAAAGCTGAAAAGCCATCCGGGCCAGGTCTTTTATTTAACTTTAGTTCTTTGATTGTGAAGCTTACTTCTTCTGAAGAAATGGGTTCTTCAAGTAGAGCTTGTTGGGCGTGTGTTAACTCTGGGAGTTTTATTTGAGAAAAGAAGGCTTCCGCCTCTACTGGATTAAAATCATTTGTTGCCGAATATAAGGATGATAAGTGGGATCTAAGTTTAACTATTTTAACGGGGTTGCATGTGTAATTATCTTTGGATATTTTGAGTCTTATTGGTTTTGTTTGTTTAAATTGGGAGTTAAGGGCTCGTGCTAGAAATGTGTTCGGCTTGTTGGACTTCATATAAAAGGCATGTCTAGATCCGCGTAAAGATTTATCTGCATTTTCTGTGAGGAATAGGTCATATTCCAGGCGTGCTTTTTCTAGACGGGCTTTAGAAATCGAGGAGGGATTATCTTGAAAATTTAAAAGAATTATTATATTCCAATTCAAGCTTTTGTGCCATATTTTTACGTCTTGAACAATGCAGATTGTTTTTGTAGTATACCTCTTAGCACTGGTTTATGGGCTTCCCAAAGGGTTAACGGGGATATTTCAGGGCATGTATTATATAACAAATATTCTTTTAAGGCTTGTTCGACCTGGATACAGTGAGATGGATTTTTGAGCAGAATATTGGGAAGGTACCAGGTACGAGCATGGGATTTGGGAATGGCGGAGGCTATACTGGTAAAAAACGCATTGTGGTCTGACCATGGTATTGGGATTATATTTGAATTGAGAATCTCCGGAATCATGCCTATGGTTAAAAATATATGGTCAATGCGTGAAAGAGTTTGATGTGGGTTCGAATAGTATGTATAACCTCTCTTAACCGGGTTAGTTTCCCTCCAAGAGTCAATTAAGTTGTATCTCAAAAGAAGCTGTGAAAAGGATTGATTAGATGGATAACTCGTGGGCGTGTAGGGGGTTTTATCTAAGAATGGTAAAAGAACCTGATTTGAATCTCCACACATTACAATAGTCCCTATTTTGTGTGTGGATATAACCTGTAGGAGATGTGTAAAAAAAGGGTGTAGGGTTTTTATTTGGAGCATAATATGAGATTATTGTTATTTCCATATCCATAATATGACCTGTCAAAACGATGTATCTCCCCTCAGGGTCTTTGATTTCTGATATAGGAGAAAAGGGTACTGAACGATGAAAAGCTATCAGGGTGCCACGTTGTTTAGTGGATGCTGAGGCCAAATAGACCTGAGGATAGGAAGAGCTCAAATATCTGGGTGTAGAATTTATTGTAAAATGAGTTTCCTGTAGGCAAACTTTATGTGCTTTCTGCGTTTGGAAGAATCTAAATGCTTTTGAACGCTTTTGCGGTCTATTAAGTCCCTGAACATTCAGGGAAAGGATGTTCATGGGTGCCATGGTAGAAGATAAAAAAGATAATACTCACCACTTTTGTTATATTTCCGGCTGAGTGGACCAATCCAAGTGAACAGAAAAGGGGGGGGGAAGAAGAAGAGGACCTAGGGAGGTCTAGAAAAAGAGAAAAATAAGTAGCATAAATGAATAAATATACTGTTGAATAAGTTAGTCTAATATGAGATCCAAGAATTACCCGTGAGGAGGGAAAATTTTCCCCATCAAGGGATACGGGGCCATCGTTGATCGACCACATAATAATAATGGTCGGTCGAGGAAGGCACAGTGGGGCACAAGGAACTACCGTGTAAAGAGGGAAAAACCCTATAACAGAGCATCACTAAGCTGCTTTGATTCTTAGCCCACTCGGCTAATTGAATAAAGTAAATGAACAATTCATTGCAAACGTAAATGAGGACGATTGTAACATTTTAAACAAGAATAATTAATTATTAGAACTGAGGAGATAAATATCATTAATATTTTGTTCAAATATTGAGTTAATAAAGATGTAATTTAATACTATGGAAGGGGAAAAAAAGGGGATGACCTGGGATGTAGTTGCATATATAATAACTTGTAAACCTACAAATCCCATATTAATGTAACTGATGAAGGGTGGGGAAAGATAAATTCTTATTCCTTATTTAAACTCAAAGATAGCAGAAGAGCTAACTAGCGACTATTATATACGAGTAGAAGTGTTGAACATGTTAGACCATAATTAAAGCTAATAAAGAGGTGAAAGATAGCAATAGATTAGAGTTGAAAACTGGTCTATCAGGGGCTGCTTGATTGGAGGGGGTATCCTCTCATGTCATATTTATTTTTATTTTTTATTTATTTATTATTATTATTTATTTTATTTTTTATATATATATATATATATATATATATATATATATATATATTTATTTATATATATTTATTTATATATATTTATTTATATATATTTATTTATATATATATATATATATATATATATATATATTTATTTATATATATATATATATATTTATTTATATATATATATATATATATATATATATTTATTTATATATATATATATATATTTATTTATATATATATATATATATATTTATTTATATATATATATATATATATATTTATTTATATATATATATATATATATTTATTTATATATATATATATATTTATTTATATATATATATATATTTATTTATATATATATATATATATATTTATTTATATATATATATATATTTATTTATATATATATATATATATATTTATTTATATATATATATAATTTATTTATATATATATATTTATATATTTATATATATTTATATATTTATATATATTTATATATATATATATATATATATATTTATATATATTTTTATATATATATTTTTATATATATATTTTTATATATATATTTTTATATATATATTTTTATATATATATTTTTATATATATATTTTTATATATATATTTTTATATATATATATATTTATATATATATTTTTTTATATATATATATTTTTATATATATATTTATATATATATTTATATATATATTTATATATTTAAACATGTTTCTGTTTGAACTAAGATTTAACTATTAATATTGAAGGGTCCTTTAGGAAATGTTATAACTTCAGGACATAAAGGAAAATCAGTTAAATATGCCATTAATGACTATGGCTCACATATTTAGTCTTAATATTCAAAATAAATGAGAAAAGGACTATGAAGTCCAAATGGGGTCTATGTGACACTGTCTTTTAATATCAGTCCATAGAGTCTTCCTGTTCCAGCGAAGGGGAGGCAATACGGCTCCTCTTGTTAGCCTGATGGTTTCCAGGATTGTTGGATGTAGATCTTCTGCGGGTAAGGTTGGTAGATTGTGATTGTCATTGAAATTTGACAGGAACTGTTGTTTTATCCAAGGATGCCAAAGTTTTTCAAATTTTGGAATTTGATTTTGATCGATGGCTACCATCTTAGCATGGGACATTGTATTATTCATTCTGTGAATTGTTTCTGCTATTACCAATGTAGGAGATTTCCATGCCTTGGCCACTGTTTGTTTTGCAGCCGTTATTAGTTGGATCATAAGTTTGAATTGAGAGATTGTTAACCATTCCGGTTTTAGATTAAGTAAAGTTATATATGGATCTGGTTGTATTATTTTTTTAAATATTTTAGATGCAATCACGAAGACTTCCTTCCAGAAGGTTTGGATTACTGGGCACGTCCACCATATGTGTAAATGTGTGCCTATTTCTGGGCATCCTCGAAAACAAAGAGCTGAGGTATTGGGTGAATATTTTGCCACTCTAGCGGGTACAAGGTACCAGCGAGTTAGGACTTTATAATTTGTCTCCAGTGCTAAGATGTTGGGTGAAGATGACTTAGATGTGAGCCATATGTTAGACCAGTCCGTGTCTTCTAAAGTTCGTCCCAGGTCCTCCTCCCACCTCTGAACGTAAGAGGGTCTATTAAGATTTACTACTCCATATAATTGATTATAAAGTGATGAAATTGTACCTTTAGCAAATGGATCTTTTGTACAGATTGATTCAAAAATGGATAATTGGGATAATGGTGTATCCCCCTTTAGGAATGGTGTATAGAAATTTTTGATTTGGAGATATCTAAATATCTCAGAGTTTGGTAGATCATATTTTTCTCTAAGCGATGGGAATGAAAGGAATGATTTAGGTGCTATGAAGTCATTTAGTGTCTGAATGCCTGATGTTGTCCAAGCTTTAAAAGAATTTGGGTAGATCCATGCCGGATAAAAGGCCGGATTTCTGATAAAAGAAAGGAGAGGATTGTGTGGAGATTGTAACTGATATTTGGTTTTTAGTTTATCCCAGAGATATAAGAAGTGTTTAGTTATGGGATTATGAATTTTAAAGCGGTCTTTAGGATCAAGCCATAACAAGTTTGATATTAATAGAGGGTCATTTTCTGAAGCCTCTATAAATACCCATAATGGGATTTCCTGTTTTGCATGGTATTTGGACAGACTGGCCAAATGTGCTGCTCTGTAGTAGTTAGTAAAATTAGGGTATCCCAGGCCTCCTTTATTTTTGGGAAGATGTAGTGTGTGTATAGGTATACGTGGTTTAGAAGAGCCCCATATAAACAAAGTTGCTCTTTTTTGTACTATTCTCAAAAAATAGGAAGGAATTGGAATAGGGAGGACTCTGAATAGATAAAGCAATTTGGGTAGAATAGTCATTTTGATTGCATTAATCTTCCCTATCCAGGATAAAGGAAGTTGCGACCATTGTTTTATTAGATTTGTGATCTGTCTTAATACAGGAGGATAATTGGTTGAGAATAAGTCAGAATGAGATGCTGTTAAATGAATTCCAAGATATGGGATTGATTTTTCTGCCCATGTGAATGGGAGTGCAGCCCTAGCCGGGATCAATTCCGTGTTTGTGAGTGAAATATTAAGCACTAGGCATTTCTTAGGATTAATCATAAGGCCGGATAGGGCTGCAAATCCATCAAGAGCTGGTATTAAGTTAGGACCAGAGACCTGTGGTGATGATAGAAAAAGTAATATATCGTCTGCAAATATACATAATTTGTGTGTAATACCTCCTACTTCAATGCCAGTTATAGTTTGGTTTGTTCTGATGTATTGGGCCATGGGTTCGAGTATAAGGGCAAATAATAAGGGAGATAATGGGCAACCCTGTCGGGTACCTCTTTCGATATTAAAGGCATCAGATTTGTATCCAGCATATTTTATATAGGCTTTGGGTTTATTATATAATGCTTTGATCCATGTTAAAAAGTGGGGTCCAAAACCCCATTTTTGTAATGAATATTGCATATATTGCCAGGATACTGTGTCAAATGCCCTCTTAATATCGAGAGATAGAAAACATAAAGGGATTTTCCGTTTTTTAGCAATATGTGCCAATAACACTGCCCTGCGTATATTATCGCCTGCCTGTCTATTTGGCATGAAGCCTACTTGATCTCTATGTATTAATTTTCCTATAATGCTATTGAGGCGTTTTGCTATTATTTTTGCTAATAATTTAATATCAAGGTTTAACAGAGAGATAGGCCGATAATTCACACAGGAAGTATCATCAGAAAGGGGTTTTGGGATCATACAAACAATTGCCATTAGTGTTTCTTGCCGAAAAGAATGTCCTTCTAGAAGTTTGTTAAAAGTTTCAGTGAGAATGGGAGAGAGTATTTCTGAGAATGTTTTATAGTATAAAGCCGAGTAGCCGTCTGGGCCTGGTCTTTTGTTAAGTTTTTGGTCTTTTATGGCGTTAGCAACTTCATCTATAGTTATGGGCTCATCCAAACTGCTTTTTTGATTCTGAGACAACTCAGGTAAGGTTATTTTTGAGAAGAAGTATTCAGCCTCTGTAGGATTAAATTCATTGTTTGTCTTGTATAAAGTTGCGAGATGTGAGTGAAATTTATGGACTATTTTAACTGGATTACAAGTATAAACATTTTTTGATAATTTCAAACGTATTGGTTTGAAAGATTTGTTAGTTGAATTTAATGCCCGAGCCAAATATGTACCTGGTTTGTTTGTATTCATGTAGAAATTGTGTTTGGAGCGTTTGAGGGATTTATCAACTGACAGAGTGAGAAATAGATCGTATTCCAATCTAGATTTTTCCAGATGAGATTTTGTACTCTGAGATGTATTATCTTGGAATGATATGTAGGCTGCATTAAAATTGAGTTCTAGTTTTTTTGCTAGATTTTTGCGTTCCCGTTTAAATAGTGCCATTTGTCTTTGTATTGTACCACGCAAGACAGGCTTATGAGCTTCCCACAGTGTTATTGGGGAAATGTCTGTTGTGTTATTGATATGTATTCCTTTAAAGCTTGTTCAATGGCCATCTGATGTAGTGGGTGTTTGAGCATTATGTCCGGTAAGTACCACGTTGGGTCATGCGCTTTTGGTATGGCTGAGGCTATAGTAGTGTATACTGCATTATGGTCAGACCACGGATTCGGAATTATATCTGATGCAATAATTTCTGGTATCATTCCTATTGTTAGAAAAATATGATCTATTCTGGTGAAGGTTTGATGAGGGTGCGAGAAATAAGTGAATTTCTTTTTCATTGGGTTACTTTCTCTCCACGAATCTACCAGATTGTATTTGGAAAGAAGTTGAGAAAAAGGTAATCTAGAGGTTATTTTGGATGGTGTAAAAGGTGATTTATCTAGAAATGGGAGGAGGACCTGGTTCGAATCCCCGCACATTATCACTATTCCTATTTTGTGTGTATTAATCACTTGTAATATATGTGAGAGGAATGGTGTAGGTTGTTTGTTAGGAGCGTAGTAGGAAATCACCGTGATTGCTGTATCCATTATATAACCCATGTGTATCAGGTATCTACCTTCTGGGTCTTTAATTTCTGATGATAAGGTGAATGGTGTGGATCGGTGAAATGCAATTAGAGTACCCCTTTGTTTGGTACAGGCAGAAGCCGTGTAAATTTGTTGATAAAAAGGAGAAATATATTTTGGAGTAGAATCTTTGGTGAAGTGTGTTTCTTGGAGGCATACTATGTGAGCCTTCTTGTTATGGAAAGTACGGAAGGCTTTGGTCCTTTTTTGAGGGACATTTATTCCCTGAACATTCAGGGAAAGTATATTCAGTGGTGCCATGGCAACAGATCAAATAGTTTTGACTTACTTTTTGTTATGCAGAGCTGACTGCGCAGATCAACCTGTGTGGACTGAAGAGATGAAAAGATAGAAAAGAAACCAGTGAATTCTGGAGTAAAGAGTAAACAAAAAACATATGAGATTAGATGATACATTGTATAAATTATTTTTTGCAAGTAATCACAATTTACCCGTGAAAGAGAATAAATATCTCTCTCAGGGGAATAAGTGCCTTCGTCACACTCCCAAATAATATGGTTGGGAGAATGAGGAGGGCTAATGGGAGTACACGGATCTTCCGCTTACAGGAGAGAAGTGCTATCTCAAAAGACATCAAAATGATGATTCATTAATTGGAGTGCAGAATATGGTTTTTGTTGAAATTATTTATTCCAGGGTGGTTGTATATGGTTAGTCTTGCCCTAGGCTAAATAATTCAGTTAGAAAGGTACTGTTAATAACTTTGGTATTGATGAAGATAGTTTGAATTATTTTGGGATTTTAACCCTTTTAGAGTAAACAATTACATATTTTATTCATATGTAACTGTTTAGATATGTTAACTCATAAAATTGAGGTTGTATTGCTTCAGATTAGAATGAACAATAACATAGTTCTAGGAACTAGTTAGGTAATAATATATTTGTTTTAAGAAAAGAAAGAAAAAGCTTCCATTACTTCTGGATTATTGAACATATTTGTCCTAAAAAGTAATAAATCTATTATTACCTGAAAATATATAACTGAACAAGAATTTCCTTATTTCACTTATATATTCTAAGGCTATATGAATCAGAAGTAATAAGAAATATAACTAGGGGCGTGGCCTGGACATGGCGAGGTGAGGACGCTGTGCTTCTGAGCTCCCGGCTTCATCCAGGCTTGCCGAGCCTACTATGCTCTGAAACCTACCCGGAGTGCAAGGCATGTACTCGAGGAGAAGGAGGACAAAGGGGAGAGGTAGATCAGCCAGACAAAGGGACTCCGGAGGAACTATAGACCACTTTCTTACTCAACCCCGGACTCCCGCCTCAGACCCCAAGATGGCGGAACCGCGTGGAGAGACGAGCGGGACGCAAGGGAACAGATCGGCATCGCCGGCTGCCTCACTGGACTCGGACTCCTACTCAGATGTTCCAGTGGCTCTACAGCCCGGATCGGGGACCCCCCTGTTGAATTCCAGGGGCATTGGAGGAGAAGCGGAGCTATGGGCACTGCTTAAAGCCCTCCCCACTAAGATGGACATAGAATCCCTCATTGAACGCCTGGAGACACAGCACCGCAAAGACATGCAAGAAGTGAAGGGAGAGCTGAACACACTATCCACTAGATTGACGGCGGGGGAGACCTCAGTGACATCCCTGGAAAAACGGGTCTCAGAATTGGAACACCTCCAAGAAGCTCATGTGGACGCTGCCACAATGCTCCAACTGCACCAGGAAGAAATGGAGGACCGCAGCAGACGCAACAACCTTCGTCTGCGCGGCCTCCCAGAAGCAACGGGACCTGAAGATATAGCTGCCACCGCGATCGCTATATTTCGCAAGCTTCCGGGTGATTCGCTCCCCCAAAACATGGAGTTTGACCGCATCCATCGAGCGCTGGGTCCAAAATCGCAAGACCCTAACAGACCGAGGGATGTTATCTGCCGCCTGCATCACTATTCCCACAAATAAATAATCATCCGCAGAGCATGGGAAGCGGGAGATGTAGACTTTGATGGAGCGGTGGTTAAAATTCTACCTGACGTCTCCAGAGCCACCCTACAGAGGAGAGCTATGCTACGTCCAGTGTTGGAGATAGCCCGCAGACAAGGAGCCACCTACCGCTGGGGATACCCACTCTCAGTGCTTTTCAAGAAAGGACAGAGATCATTCCAGCTACGGTCCCAGAGAGACTTACCAGCCCTCTCTATATTCCTAGAGACAACCCCCATCCGGATACCGAACTGGCTGAGATTCCTTCCCCAAACTGGGGGACGACCAGGCCCACACTCATCGCAGACAAACCCCCAGCCGAGGCCGCAGAGACAACGCCGGAGATCCCGTCCACCAACACCAGATGGGACACGTGAGTCGTGAGTCATGAGGGGTCCCTGTTCTCCCCCTGAGGCAGGACGCTCAGTTTTGCTGTTTTTCCCTTTGTCAGTTGAGATACCCCCTGATAGAGACCAAAGTATGCCTCATGATTGATCCAAAAGACTGCCTGTCCCCTAACAGGAACACTTCAACAAAGCAGTAAGGATGATTTTGCCCCTCCTCTTTGGAAGAAGAGAGTTTGAGCTGTATAGGGACTGGCTCTGCCACATATATCACTGTCCACCACCGAGCTTTCGTCCTTCATCCAGACAAGAGGCGGGTGAGCCTGGAAGATTTGGGGGATTTACCCCCTAGGGGACACTGGGTGGGGGGGTTGAAGGGGTGAACGCAAGGTTTACATATGTTAAAGTTAGTAGTTTTTTACCACCCAGGTTGCAAGGGGAGATAATGAAAGCCCCCCCCCCCAACTCTCCTAGTCCACTGAGATATCCGGGGAATGGTTTTTGTTTCTCCTACTACAGGGGCTTTGTTACTGGTTTATATTGTTTTCTATTATTTATATTCTACTATAGCTAAAGGCACAGATAATTGAGGCAAAACTCTAGATGTCTTTTTACCACAGGCTGCATAGATGTATAAGATGATGAGAATACATGATGTTTTTCTGAATATTAGAGCACGGGCTTAACCTTGCCAAGTCAGCTGACCAGTTTAAATAATAACTCTAGAGTAAATGTCAAGTTAAACTAAGATAAAATGAGCATACAATACCTATATAGATTTTCAGATAACTAGTGTAAGAGGCAGTGCTGGAATTTACTGTGACAGACACTCAATTTTGATGACTAGAGGCGCTAGGCCGGGTTTATTGACAATTACAGTATTCCACACCTTTGAGTAGGCCTACACGAAACCCTGAGAGTTCTTTCGCTTAGATACATGTCATTGAAATGCATATGCAACCCGAGATCCTTGTCACACTATCTCTAAATGATCTAAACCTACCCGAGACATATATGCTCCAACTGACTAAACTAACCCACGTGAAGGACACGGGAACTACTTATATATCTCCTAGGGCCCGGGTTGGTCTGGATGGGCCGGGAGCACCCCTCTTTCGCCGTCCCCAGTCACTCCCCCACATAGGCCAGCACATCTCTCGACTGAGGTTCGTAGAGACGTGTAAAAGCAAGCTAATAGCTTGCAGTAGAGTTACCCTACCTAACTAACCCCCCCCCCCCTCCTCTCCCCCCCCCCCCCTTTTTTTTTTTTTTTTTTTTTTTTTCTTCCCCCCTCCCCATTTAGTGCTCTGGTTGAGGATGGACAGCCTGAAAGTATTTTCGATAAACGCAAAAGGCCTTAACACACCGGAGAAGCGACGTATTCTTATGAATGAGTTAAGAAGAGCCAAAGCCGACGTGGCCTTCATCCAGGAAACTCATTTTAAAGAGAACAAATTGCCAGTCCTTAAAAATAGATCCTTCCCACTGACCTATCATTCTACTAACAAGACTAAATCTAGAGGGACCTCCATTCTCCTGTCAAGTAAAATACATTGGACCCCTAAGGCCTCTATGGTGGATAGGGAGGGCAGATATACATTTATTAAGGGTCTCGTTGGAGATAAGCTCCTGACGCTGGCGACTATCTATGCTCCAAATGAAAATCAGGACATTTTTATACAACACACCATCTCTAAACTGACCAAATTTTGCGAGGGCCAACTGATACTAGGGGGAGACTTCAACACACCTTTAGCTCCTAACGTAGATACTTCCTCAGGATCGTCTTCCATATCGATTAAAGCCCGTAAACACATTACCAAAACCCTACATGAGCACCAGCTCATCGACGTGTGGCGCCTCCAACACCCGGGTGAAAAGGACTATACGTTCTACTCATCCCCCCACAAAATACACTCAAGAATAGACTTCTTCCTAATTCCCCATAGCCAACTACATGCAGTTAGGGAATCGACCATAGGCCTAAGGACATGGTCAGACCATGCTCCGATAATGTTATCCTATGCATTGTCGGACGTCTCTACACATAGGACTCCTTTCTGGCGCCTCAATGAGAGCCTCCTGCAGAGACCGGAGGTCCTAGAAGAAGTGAATAGAGAACTGACGAGTTATTTTCGCACAAACACGACAGCTGACTGCACCCCAGGCTCGATATGGGAAGCCCATAAGGCGGTTATCAGGGGGATATTCATAAAACACGGCGCACGGATAAAAAGAGAGAATGGGAAACAACTAGAGACACTTCTTAACAAACTACACATCATTGAGTCGCAACACAAAAACTCACCAGACCCCCTAATAGAAGCCGAACTAAATTCCACCCGCAGTCAAATGACCTACTTGGGTATAGGGCAAAGGCAGCGTTACAGAGATGTCGCCTCACTACGTACGAGTCGGGAGACAAATGTGGACGAATCCTAGCCAGAGCAGTTAAGGATCTTAAAACGAAAACATATATCCCCCATATCAAAACGGCAACTGATAAGAAAGTCAGCTTACCACGTCAGATAGCTAACTCCTTTAAGGAATATTACGAAACTCTCTATAGTCTACCGTCCACACCAAGGGCACAATCGAGAATGGAGGCATACGTGTCCTCCAGCCAGATTCCCACACTGACACCAGAAGATATAGCGGATTTAGACTCCCCAATCACGCAAGAAGAATTGACATTAGCACTCAAATCAGCCAAACCTGATAAAGCCCCTGGACCAGATGGCCTTACCCTCCCATATTATAAAACGCTATTCCCCTCCCTTAACACTCACATGATATCCTTTTTTAATGCAATAGGACCCCAAACTGCATTCTCAAATGATACCACACGAGCACACATTACAGTCATTCCAAAAGAGGGCAAAGACCCTCTAATATGTAGTAGTTATAGACCCATCTCCTTGTTAAATACAGACCTCAAACTATTCACTAAGATCCTTGCGTCCCGTCTAACCCATCACATGCAATCTTTAATTCATTTAGACCAGGTGGGCTTCATCCCCACCAGGGAAGCTAGAGACAGTACAACCAAAGTACTAAACCTGATACACATAGCCAGCCAGACTCATGAACCCTCAGTTTTCCTAAACACGGACGCCGAAAAGGCGTTCAATAGGGTTAACTGGGAGTATATGTTTACAGTCCTTAGACATATAGGACTGGGAGAGAAGATGTTGGGATGGATTGCCCAGATATACAATACCCCCACAGCTCAAGTCAAAGTGAATGGAATTTTATCGGACCCCTTCCAAATTAAAAACGGGACGAGACAGGGTTGCCCACTGTCCCCCCTACTATTTGACCTCACACTGGAACCGTTCTTAAGTAAAATTAGAAATAACCCAGACATCCAAGGCCTAAAGGTTGGAGGGACCCAATATAAGGTCTCTGCATATGCGGACGACCTGATGTTCTCCCTATCAAATCCAGTAATCTCTCTTCCAAATCTTCTTAGGGAATTTGAAGAATTTGGAAATATCTCCAATCTTAAAATTAACTACAATAAATCAGAGGCCATGGGTATAGAATTATCACGACCGACTCAACAAACACTGTGCTCTAGTTTTAACTTTAAATGGACATCCACAGCTCTGACATACTTGGGTGCTCTGATCCCAGCAAATCTTAATCACGCCTTTAAACTGAATTTCCCACCCTTACTAGCTAAAACAGGAAACATACTGACGTCTTGGGGTAAAGGCCTACACTCCTGGTTCGGGAGATGCAATCTCATCAAGATGTGCATCTTACCCAAATACCTTTATTTACTGCAAGCACTCCCAATCGCGATCCCCACATCATATTTTAGAAAGGTACGCAGTCAATTCCATAAATTCATCTGGGCAAACAAGAAATCGAGATTACCACGTACACTCCTATCTATGCCCAAAGCTTCCGGAGGCCTTGCTGTCCCGGATGTGAGGAAATACTACCAGGCAGTACACCTGGGCAGAATTATAGACTGGTGTCGCCACCAAGACCTTAAATTATGGACACATCTAGAACAGGCCCAGGTGCAAATACCCCTGCAGGGAGCTCTATGGTGCCACGAACACCTCCGAGCACAAGACAGAAAACATCCACTGATAGGAACGACACTCCGAGTGAGCTCACAAACTTGCCAAGCGCATTCACTATCATCGGCTAACTCCCCACTATACCCAATTATAGGGAACCCGCAATTTTCCCCAGGTCTAGACCCTCAGGTTAAAAATGCCATGTTGTACCTAAAACGCATACAAGCACGACACTTCCTGACGGGAGATTCATGGCCATCCGTGGAGACACTAAGCAACCAATCAGGCCCATTCAAGTTGTCATTTTGGACGGCTGTCCAGTTGAGACACTTCCTTGCGTCTATACCTAACTCCCAAGAGTTCTCACAACCACTAACGACATTCGAAAACTACTGCTCGGAGGAGGGTGCACTCGCAAGAACGCTGTCGATAATGTATAACCTCCTCATCACCCCGACAGACGACACACATCTAACCTTTATACGTAAATGGGAGAGAGATTTGAGTTGTACATTTACATCGGACCAGATTCAACGTGTAGTAACTTTCTCGCTAAAATCCTCTATTTGTACAAAAATACAGGAAACTAATTATAAACTCTTGACAAGGTGGTACCTAACTCCTCAAGCCCTACATACCTTCTACCCGAACACCTCGGCACTTTGTTGGAGATGTCGGACGGAAAGAGGCACGTTGCTGCACATATTCTGGTCCTGCTCAAAACTCTCACATTTCTGGTCTACCATTAGAGCAACCATCCAAAAATTTACGGAATACGATATCCCTAACGACCCAGCCTTTTTTCTGTTACACGTTAATACTATATCAACTAAAAGGTACAAAAAGTCCATTGTGCGACACTTAGTTAACGCAGCTAAATCTTGTATCCCACTATATTGGAAAAAGCAAACTCCACCAACCGTGGCGGAGTGGGTTCGGAGGGTGGAGGAGATTAGTAGAATGGAGGATCTGGTACTAACGGCGAGACACCAGCAGGAAAAATATACAAAGACATGGGCAATATGGCAACAATTTATCTTATCCTCAGAGGGCAACACCCTTAGAACCGCCTGATAAGCCCACCTTCCCAGATAATGCTAAATCTGAAGCTGTCCTGAATCAACCAGAGCCCCCCCCCCACCCCATCCCTCCCACCCCCTGCAGACTCCCCCTTTTCTTTTTCCGCCTCCTATCCCTCCCTTATTTACCCCTCTTTTTTCTTTTTTTTTTTTTTTCTTTCCTTCTTTTCTTTTTTCTTTCCCCGATGAATGTCTGTGATGTTCTCGGCTGCCCTTCCCCTCTTGGGTACTGAGATTCTGCCCAGGTGGGATAAGAGGCGAAGGGAAACCAATAGAGAGAAATGCTGATTGTGAATTTTATCTGCTGACCTTCTACTATAGGAAATATTGTAATATATAAGATTATCCAGGAAGGTAAACGAATATTCCTCTCTTTATTTTCAATGTATGTATGCATCGTACTGTATTGTAATGTCTCAGCCCAGGTTGGGCATGTATAAAAATAAATAAAATCTATATTTGAAAAAAAAAAAGAAATATAACTAGAATGTAACATGATCCCACGCAGTGTGTGACTATCAGAATGCAGTTACATTCAGTTATAAATACAGGTTTTTTTATAGAGAACCATCTCTTAGTATAATAAATGAAGAGATATCAGGAATTAGGATGTCAGTCCATTGAATCTTCTTGGTCCATGGATGATGTGGCATAACGGCCTCTTTTGTGAGAATGATGATTCCCATTTTGTTCTGAAATTTTCTGGGTGTTGCCTGAAGTTGAAGATGATGCCATTCTTCTGCGTGTGGGAGAGTTGCTGCTTGTGGGTTCTGTCAGATTTAATTTTAAAAGGGTTTGTTGTAGTTCATCTGCTGATCTGCTTCTGTAAATTGTACCTTGGTAGTTAAATCTGACTGAAAAGGGGAAGCCCCATTGATACATAATGTTGTGGCGTTGCAGTTCCATTAGTTGGGGTTACATGGATCGTCTTTTAGTAATAGTAAGTTGGGATAGGTCAGCAAAAATTTGATAATTGTGTCCTTGAAAAATAAGTTCCTTTTTTTCTCTTGCAGCAATTAGTTTTTCGTTCTGTAATATTGAAATTTTGTGATTATATCACGTGGGGGTCCATCTTTCTTTTTGGCTGTGAGGGCTCTGTGTACTCTGTCCAGTTCTAAACGTTCAATAGGGATATCTGGCTTTAGTTCTTGTAATAGAGCAGTAATAGTAGATTGCAGGTCTGTCACAGTTTCAGGTATTCCCCTTATGCGCAAGTTTGAACGTCTGGCTCTATTTTCGTAATCTTCGAGCTTAGTTTGAAGTATTAAATTCTCTTCTTTTAATTGTTCCAATTCTGTTATATTTTCTTGGGTTGTAATTTCAATTTCATCCATTTTTATTTCTAAGGCTGCGGTGCGGTTTCCCAGCTCTCTTATTTCTTTGGTTAGGCTGTTTGTTATTTGGTCTGAGGTTTGTTTTAAAGCCTTATGAAGCATCTTTTCAAATTGTAATAATATTACTGGGGATGCTGAGGAGGCTTGTGGAGAAGTTTGTGAGAGGATTTGTTCTGTATCTGACTCAAATGGAGAGTCTTGCTGTGACATTTTCTGTCTGTGAGAGCGCCCTGATGCTGTATATTGTGAGGTGACTGGAGCTGCTTTAGTTGCAGTGAGTGCCTGTGAGCTCTTTGTGAGGTGATTTTTATTTCTGCCACGGCTTCCTCCCAGTACCATATTTCCTGCCCAAACTTTCACAGTTTGTTCCCTGGGGCAAAAAGGTTCACATGGATACCTTTTGAGCCTGCAGGCTCCGCTTTGTCCTTCTCTTCTCTCCTCAGCGGTGCGGAGCTCTAACAATGCATGTCTGCTCCGCTAGGCTCCGCCCATGCCACTTGAAGTAGCATGATTTCAATATCGCATTCAGTGTGAACCAGATCTAATACAGTGATCAGTGATAATACTATACACTGTCATTGTAATAATGACACTGGCTGGGAAGGGGTAAACATCTTCTAGGGCGATTTGGTGTTTACTCTGTGCTGTTTTCTACTAAAGATTTATTTATTTTTCATGCTTGGCATGTAAAAGAAATACAGAGCTCTGTCTTTCTGTATAGAGCTCTGTATTGTTTACCAATACAGAGCTCTAGGCTGTGATTTGATACAGCTGATTGGCAGATCTACTGACATTCCAAAAGTTCTCTTACTGCGCTATCCCAAAACAATGAAAATTAATAAACCATGTTGTGATTTACATATCTGTGAATAAGCTGCAACTAACTAATGCAAGACACACGCATTACAAACAATATTCAAAATAAGCTGCGCTATATATCAAACCTGCATGAATCTTGTGAGTCATGCCAATACACATATATATGCAAAGTGTTACTGTCACCCGTGATTAGTGCACATTAAAGAAATCAGAAAATGTATCAAAACATTCAGTAAAAAATTTCCTGTATATAAGTCCGTCACAAAAACTCGTGATTCAAAAAAAGAAGCATTAGGTCCACTGATATAGACACTCTCCCAAGGGATGGATTAAAGACTTTGTCGTGGATAGTGACATGCAATTCCAACACTGGGCGTATTAAGTGTGAGGATATGTTGAACAAAAGG
Source organism: Lithobates septentrionalis (assembly GCA_037952835.1). Lineage (NCBI taxonomy): Eukaryota > Metazoa > Chordata > Amphibia > Anura > Ranidae > Lithobates > Lithobates septentrionalis. The sequence goes on from JBBDGP010000780.1 coordinate 2,525,375, forward strand.
TGCCTCCACCACAGATAATACTGCCGCTTACCAGCTCCCTAGGTCTCCTTTCACAGAGACGCAACGTGCCTTAGGCTATTACCCAGCCTCGGGTGTTGTGGTAGCTGTCAGCGCCAGAAAAGATCTCCCCCGCTTCCAATATGAGATGTCGCTAGTTTTTTTGGTCCCATACAGGGGTTAGGCTTCTCCAGAGCAAGGGTGCCAGGCAGGTCAGCCAGAGGGGGTCAGCAGTGCAGCCCGTGTCTCTGTAGGTCAAAGCGCTCACACTGGCTGCTCAGCTTGTGAGACTCTCTCTCTTCCTTGACACTCGGCACCCCTCATATTTTTGTAAATATTTTGTTATATCTTTTCATGTGACAACACTGAATAAATGACACTTTGTTACAATGTAAAGTAGTGAGTGTACAGCTTGTATAACTCAACACACAGCCATTAATGTCTAAACTGCTGGCAACAAAAGTGAGTACACCCCTAGGTGAAAATGTACAAATTGGGCCCAAAGTGTCAATATTTTGTGTGGCCACCATTATTTTTCAGCACTGCCTTAACCCTCTTGGGCATGTTGTTCTCTAGAGCAGTGTTTCTCAACTCCAGTCCTCAAGGCGCCCCAACAGGTCATGTTTTCAGGATTTCCCTCAGATGAAACAGCTGTGGTAATTGCTAAAGCAGTGAAGCTGATCAAATCACCTGTGCAAAATAATGGAAATCCTGAAAACATGACCTGTTGGGGCGCCTTGAGGACTGGAGTTGAGAAACACTGCTCTAGAGCTTCACAGGTTGCCACTGGAGTCCATCCACTCTTCCATGATGACATCACAGAGTTGGTGGATGTTAGAGACCTTGCTCTCCTCCACCTTCCGTTTGAGGATGCCCCACAGTTGCTCAATAGGGTTTAGGTCTGAAGACATGCTTGGCCAGTCCATCATCTTTACACTCAGCTTCTTTAGCAAGGCAGTGGTCATCTTGGAGGTGTGTTTGGGGTCGGTATCATGTTGGAATACTGCCCTGTGGCCCAGTCTCCGACGGGAAGGGATCATGCTCTGCTTCAGTATGTCACAGTACATGTTGGCATTCACGGTTCCCTCAATAAACTGTAGCTCCCCAGTGCCAGCAGCACTCATGCAGCCCCAGACCATGACACTCCCATCACCATGCTTGACTGTAGGCAAGACACACTTGTCTTTGTACTTCTTATTTGGTTGCCGCCACACATGCTTGACACCATCTGAACCAAATAAGTTTATCTTAGTCTCATAGGACCACAGGACATGATTCCAGTAATCCATGTACTTAGTCTGATAGCCTGCAAACAGTTTGCTGAAGACATTCTTGTACATCTTCTTTAGAAGAGGCCTCCTTCTGGGATAACAGCCAGGCAGACCAATTTGATGCAGTGTGCGGCGTATGGTCTGAGCACTGACAGGCTGACCCCCCCCCAGCCCCTCAACCTCTGCAGCAATGCTGGCAGCACTAATACGTCTATTTCCCAAAGATCACCTCTGGATATGAGGCGGAGCACGTGCAGTCAACTTCTTTAGTCGACCATGGCAAGGCCTGTTCTGAGTGGAACCTGTCCTGTTAAACCATTGTATGGTCTTGGCCACAGTGCTGCAACTCAGTTTCAGGGTCTTGGCAATCTTCCTATAGCCTAGGCCATCTTTATGTAGAGCAACAATTCTTTTTTTTCAGATCCTTAGAGAGTTCTTTGCCATGAGGTGCCATCTTGAACTTCCAGTGACCAGTATGAGAGAGTGAGAGCGATAACACCAAATTTAACACACCTGCTCCCCATTCACACCTGAGACCTTGTAACACTAGCGAGTCACATGACCTTAGGCCCAAATTGCACATTTTCACTTAGGGGTGTACTCACTTTTCTTGCCAGCGATTTAGACATTAATGGCTGTGTTGAGTAATTTGGAGAGGACAGCAAATTTACACTGTTAAACAAGCTGTACCCTCACTACTTTACATTGTAGCAAAGTGTAATTTCTACAGTGTTGTCACATGAAAAGATATAATAAAATATTTACAAAAATTTGAGAGGTGTACTCACTTTTGTAAGATACTGTATGTGCCCTTGTGTATTTCATTGATGGGTTACCCACCTTTAAAAGTCCCAGTTGTATACAATCCTTGATGTATCCAGTGCTAAATTTGCTGTTCTCAGAGCATCTAAGTCACAGGTGACCTTCTTCTCCCTTCTAGCGATCAGAAAATTTCCACAGGATAATTCAGATGCTCTAGTCCTTCAGCTGAGTGATCGATCTCAACATATCTGCTCTCCAACCTTCCCTTCACCTGGAATACTTGGGTCTAGTCCTGGATACCTTGCAAGCAAAAGTCAAGAAAAGGGGAAATCCTTCTCTAAGAGCTCGTGCTCCAGAATTGGGATCCAAGAGACATCCCACAATAAGATTCTCTGAGAATTCTATGCCTATGTTAACCTCCTTTGAGGCAGTACCATTCACCTAATTTTGTTTTACAACCCCTGGCAAAAATTATGAAATCACCAGTCCCTGAGGATGTCCTTCAGTTGTTTATTGTTGTAGAAAAAAAGCAGATAACAGACATGGCCAAAAACTAAAGGCATTTCAAATGGCAACTTTCTGAGAAATCAAGAAAAATAATTGTGGTGGCCAGTAACAGTTAGATTTATAGAACAAGCACAGGGAATAAATTATGGAATCACTCAATTCTAATGAAAAAAATTATGGAATCACCCTGTAAATTTCCATTACAAACACTAACACCTGCATCAGATTAAATCTGCTTGTTAGTATGTAGGTAAAAAGGAGTGATAACACCTTGGAGAGCTGTTGCAACAAGTGGACTGACATGAAGCATGGCTCCAACACCAGAGATGTCAATTGAAAAAAAAGAGAGGATTATCAAACTCCTTAAAGAGGGTAAATCATCACGCAGTGTTGCACAAGATGTTGGTTGTTCACAGTTGGCTGTCTAAAACATGGACCAAATACAAACATGGGAAGGTGGTTAAAGGCAAGCATACTGGTAAACCAAGGAAGACATCAAAGCTTCAAGACAGAAAACTTAAAGCAATATGCCTTGAAAACAGAAAATGTACAACAAAACAAATGAGGAACAAATGGGAGGAAACTGGAGTCAACATCTGTGACCAAACTGTAAGAAACCGCCTAAAGGAAATGGGATTTACATACAGAAAAGCTAAAAGAAAGCCATCTCTAACACCTAAACACAAAAAAACAAGGTTACAATGGGCTAAGGAAAGGCAATCGTGGACTGTGGATGATTGGATGAAAGTCATATTCGGTGATGAATCTCGAATCTGCATTGGACAAGGTGATGATGCTGGAACTTTTGTTTGGTGCCGTTCCAATGAGATTTATGCAGACGATTGTCTGAAGAAAACATGCAAATTTCCACAGTCAATTATGATATGGGGCTGCATGTCAGGTAAAGGCACTGGGGAGATGTCTGTCATTAAATCTTCAATAAATGCACAGGTTTACATTGAAATTTTGGACACTTTTCTTATCCCATCTATTGAAAGGATGTTTGGGGATGATGAAATCATTTATCAACATGATAATGCATCTTGCCATAGAGCAAAAACTGTGAAAAAATTCCTTGAAGAAAGACACGTAAGGTCAATGTCATGGCCTGCAAACAGTCCGGATCTCAATCCAATTGAAAATCTGTGGTGGAAGTTAAAGAAAATGGTCCATGACAAGGCTCCAACCTGCAAAGATGATTTGGCAACAGCAATCAGAGAAGGCTGGAGCCAGATTGATGAAGAGTACTGTTTATCACTCATTAAGTGAATGCCTCAGAGACTGCAAGCAGTTATAAAAGCCAGAGGTGGTGCAACAAAGTACTAGTGATGTGTTGGAGTGTTATTTTGTTTGTTTTTCATGATTCCATAATTTTCTCCTCAGAGTTGAGTGATTCCATAATTTATTCCCTGTGCTTGTTCTATAAATCTAACTGTTACTGGCCACCACAATTATTTTTCTTGATTTCTTTTACTATTTCTTAAAGCCAGAAAGTTGCCATTTGAAATGCCTTTAGTTTTTGGCCATGTCTGTGATCTGCTTTTTTTCTGCAACAATAAACAACTGAAGGAACATCCTCAGGGACTGGTGATTCCATAATTTTTGCCAGGGGTTGTAGAACTCTCCAACTCAAGATCTTGTCAATCCTTGTCTTGATTTGCCCATGCTCTTGTCCAGCCAAGCAAGGAATTCCCTATCTTGATGGATCAGCACCATAGCCCTAACAGTGGGAAGTCCTTCCTTCTCTATCACTGTAAAGTAATCACAACAGACCCAGTTTTCTCAAGCTGGGGAGGAGTGTTCCAATCTAATAGTCCAAGGAACACAGTCACTGGGGGAAACCCAAGCCTCCCATCAATATCTTGGAGCTCAGAACTGTCTGGTTGACCCTTGTGAAGGCACACCCAACCAGGGTGCAGCCAGACCGTTCCATGGCTATGACCTACATCAACCATCAAGGGGTGCATCAGGAGTCTGGCTGGCTTGAAGGAAACGAACCAGATATTCTCATGGACAAAAACACATCCAGCGATCTCTGTGGTCCACATCCCAGGAGTGGAAAACTGGAAAGTGGTCTATCTCAGCCACCATCGCCTGGATTAAGGGGAATCAGGCCCTTCATCTTCATGTCTTCAGTCTGATATACCTAAAAAGGGGGTTCTGCATGTGGACATTCTAGCCTCAGGTTCAAAAACAAATTACCTTTTGTTTCCAGAACCAGGCATCCTCTTGCTCTAGACTTGGATGCCCTAAAAACCTCTGGTCTCAGTTCAGGCTAAATTATGCCTTACCTCCAGTGCAAACTCTGCCTGATCTTTTCTGTAAAGTAGAGCAAGAGAGAAAAACCATTATCCTAATTGCACCAAACTGGCCCCAAAAGAACCTGGTACACAGAGAAAAATTAGACTTGGGAGACAACCCCGGCCTCTACCCAACAGGCCAGATCTGCTAATTCAGGGCCCTCTATTTCATCGTTCTTTTCATTCTTTGGCTTTTTCAAATGACTGTTGAAAATCAGGTCTTAAAGGTTAGAGGGGTTTCTGGATTTGTGATTTCTACCTTGCTAAAAAAAAGACAATAAATTTTCCTGAAAGAGGCTTTTCTTATCACATCTGTAAATCCTCTTTTGCCTGGTGTGGGCATTTCAGCCCCCAAAGTTACTCTGTGTATCGTATTTTGTCCTTCCTGCAAACAGGTTTTGGCCAGAACCCTTCAATGTCAGGTCTTGGACTTATCTATTCTTTTTCAAAGGCCTGTGGCTTCAGTCTTCTTTTGTTAGAACTTTTCTTCAACCGGCATCCCTTTCCTCTAAAGGACCTTTCCTCATGCTTCACAATGACAAGAGTGTTGTATGCCCAAGGCCATCCGCTTTCCCTAAGGTGGTTTCTTTAACCCACCTCAATGGGGACATTGTCCTACCATCCTTATGCCCTGTTCCTAAACATCCAAAGGAAATCTCTTTAAATTGCCTAGCCATAGTCAGCCATTAGAGTATACCTCAAAGCTAATGCTCCAATCGGACAGATTTCATGTTTATTCTGTCCTCGGGACCTTGCAAGGGACACGCTGCTCTAAAGTCCTCCATCACATTATTATTACTATTTAGGATTTACTGTATATAGCGACAGCAATTTGTGCAGCGCTTTACAACATGAGGACAGACAGTACAGTTACAATACAATTTTTAATACAGGAGGACTCAGAGGACCCTGTCCATTAGAGCTTACAATCTAGGAGGGAGGGTCAAGTGATACAAAAGGTAATAGCTGTGTGGGGGTGAACTGATGGAGAAAATACAATTGTTAGGTGGGGGTAGAATAGGGTTCTATGAAGAGAAGAGATTTCAGGGATTGGCTAAAAGCGAGTAGGGGATAGTTGGGCAGATTGGAGGTAGGGAGTTCCACATAGTAGGTACAAAATCTGACTGCAAATGCTTACATCTCTATCAGTGGGAGTTTACTGGCTGTTTTGGCACAACACCTCTCGCATAAGGCTGGCACGTGGCCTTCTGTTCATAGTTTCTCAAAGTTGTACCAGGTGTACATCCAAATTTCTGCGATTGCAGGTTTTGGCTGCAAGGTTCTGGCAGTAGCACTCTGAATTTTGGTCTTCTAATCCTTGTTGTTTTTGCGAGTTGGCACAGTTATGTTTGCCTTATCTTTGCTTAGGGACATTGCAAAGTGTAGGTATACTTTGGCTGTGTCCTGTACTATGATTAGGATAGAGGAATTTTGACTTACCTGTCAATGTCATATTAGGTGTACAGTATAGGACACGCTCCCTTCCATTCCTTGGTTTATTCTGAATTTCTTGCTACAGAACTGAGGAATTGAAGTGGGTAGGGTTATAGGGTAGGCACTAAGGGGGTGTGTCCTCTCAAGCTTTGCCTCGTACCCACGGTGTATGAATACTCAGCCTGAGTTTTGTACTGCGCATCAAGATAAGGAATTTACAGGCAAGTCAAAATGTATTATTTGTTAGGTGATGGATGTGCCTGTGATGTCTCTCTGAAGATTCTTTTTAGTGGGTTTTAGTCCTCTGGTTTCATGGAGTATTCTGTTGATGAAGGGAAAGGGCTCACCTGAATCGGTTGTTGACAGCCATAAAGCCAAGAGGTGACAGTACCTGTAGCCCATACGCAAAAGCAGGTGGCATCAGAGCCTTTCCTCTGCTGCAGCATCTTGCCTGTTGTCCAGGACTGATTGGACCTGCTTGCAAAGATTGACGTAGCATGTGGATATTGTAATACTCTTGGCAGACAAGCCATGGGTTCTTCCAGATCTGCTAGGCTAGCTGTTGCATGGTCAGCAATTCCATACTGCTTTACAGTCTCTGGCTTTGCTCTTCTATCCTGCTTTACAGCCCCTGGCTTTGATGGCTGTTTGACTCTGTAGTTTTTACACTTCTCAGGGCACTAAAGCTGACCTCCAGGAAGGCCTACCATCGTCCATGAAAAGCAGTATATTATGGTGCACATTTGGTCTTTTCTCCACTCTGGTGTGGCGATATCTCTTGCCTCAGGTACCAACAAGGGCCAGATCTTGGCCTTGATCATTTTGTTTCTATTATTCAATAAAAGTCTTTGTGCAGGGTGTCAAACGGATTGCGTCTCCTTTATCTCCCTGGGAACTTAATTTTGGTGTTGTCTGTTGTGCAAACTTCTTCGTTTGAGCCTCTTGTCTTTTGCGTATGGTTCTCTGATTGTTTGCCAATACTTTTTATAGTCTTGGAATTGGCTGCACTCTGCATGACAGTCAGCTAACACAGAGCGGTAAACAGTGCAAACTGCAACTGCTTTCCCATGAATCAACACCTTCCTTCACAGTGAATTCTCATTGTATTGAAAGACAAAAATAGTAATGTTACCAGACTTCTGAGTGCAGAGTAGAGCTACGTGCAGTTATTGCTCTTCACAACATTGACCAATCATCAAATAGCAAGTGAATGTATCTTTAACCCCTGTACACTTCAGCATAGATTTGCTACTTTCATCAGTGTCTTGGCACTACCATGCCTCTCCCAGTTCTGGCTGCCCATAGTCCGCCTCCCTTGCAGTAGCACACGTAGGACAGCATCTTTAAAATTGTCACCAGCTGAAACCTACTATTGTGGATGTTTTATTGGATTGTCTGCCTGCAATCACTGGCTCCAGCTGCTGCATTTTGGGAGAGCCTATCCTTCAGGGGCAGAGTCAGAGCTACCAGTACTGCCTGTGCTAGTAAACTACAGAATTGATCACTACTGAGCTAGCAAGCTGCTGTTCTGAGCACAGCTGGCACATAATTTGCCTTGATCCCCACTTCTCCCATTAATTTAGGTGGCTTTATTTATGGCAGAATCAATAGGACAATGAAAATGTTTACACATCACAAGTCTGCCAAGTATCCCTGTTTTTTTTCCTTTCAACAATGTTAAGGTAGCTCAAGTATGTAGACCAAATGTGTATATTTGCATGCAGTTGCAGAAATCTAAGTAGCCAGAAGCATCATCTAGGTTCAAATTCCTGCACTAAATCCTTCCCTTAGAAGTCAACCCTGTGAACTCGTTGCTGTCTTCCTCAAACCATTCTTGAATTCATCAGACCAGACCACCTTCTTCCATTGCTCTGTGGTCAGGTTTTGATGCTCATATGCCCATTATAGGCACTTTTGGCTGTGGACACAGGTCAGTATGATCAATTGGACCAGTCTGCAGCCGTCCAGCCCCATATGCAACAAACATGCGATGCACTGTGTGTTCTGACTACTTTCTATCAAAACCAGCATTAACTTTTTAAACAATTTGAGCTACACCAGCTTTTCTGGATCAGATTTACATGGGCAAGCCTTTACTCCCAACCTGCATCCTGCATCAATGAGCTTCAAGCTGCAGTTTTGGAGAACCAGACATTACAATTTGGCCCTTGTCAAAGTCACTTAAATCAAGGTGGTAAACTTCCCGTGACCTTTTTATATATATATTTTTTTATTATTATACTGACAACACATACAGACAGAGCACAGGAGCATACAGTGCCTTGCAAAAGTATTCAGCCCCCTAGTCTAAGTTGGTGAAGTAAAATTAGAAAAATATATACATAAAACTATTTTTCAGAAATAAAAAACGAATTATTGGCATGTGCGTATGTATTCACCCCCTTTGTTATGAAGCCCATAAAAAGCTCTGGTGCAACCAATTACCATCAGAAGTCACATAATTAGTGAAATGATGTCCACCTGTGTGCAATCTAAGTGTCACATGATCTGTCATTACACATACACATGCCTTTTTGAAAGGCCCCAGAGGCTGCAACACCTAAGCAAGAGGCACCACTAACCAAACACAGCCATGAAGACCAAGGAACTCTCCAAACAAGTAAGGGACAATGTTGTTGAGAAGTACAAGTCAGGTTTATGCCGCATACACACGGTCAGACTTTTCGGCTACAAAAGTCAGACGGACGCCGACAGATCCAAGTCTGGCGGACAATCCGATCGTGTGTGGGCTTCCCCGGACTTTCAGCGGACTTTTCCAGCCACAAATCTGACGGACTTTAGATTTGAAACATGCTTCAAATCTTTACGTCGTAACTCCGCCGGACCCAGAAATCCGCTCGTTTGTATGCTAGTCCGATGGACAAAAACCGACGCTAGGGCAGCTATTGGCTACTGGCTATCAACTTCCTTATTTTAGTCCGGTGTGCGTCATCACGTACGAAGCCATCGGACTTTTGTGTGATAGTGTGTAGGCAAGTCCAGTCGTTAGAAAGTCTGTTGAAAGTCTGTTGGACGGGCTATTGGACTTTTGTAGCTGAAAAGTTCGACCGTGTGTACGCGGCATTAGGTTATAACAAAATGTCCAAATCTTTGATGATCCCTAGGAGCACCATCAAATCTATCATAACCAAATGGAAAGAATATGGCACAACAGCAAACCTGCCAAGAGACGGACGCATACCAAAACTCATGGACCGGGCAAGGAGGGCATTAATCAGCGAGGCAGCACAGAGACCTAAGGTAACCCTGGAGGAGCTGCAGCGTTCCACAGCAGAGACTAGAGTATCTGTACATAGGACGACAATAAGCCGTACGCTCCATAGAGTTGGGCTTTATGGCAGAGTGACCAGAGGAAAGCCATTACTTTCAGCAAAAAACAAAATGGCACGTTTTGCATTTCCGAAAAGGCATGTGGGAGACTCCCAAAATGTATGGAGGAAGGTGCTCTGATCTGATGAGACCAAAATTGAACTAAAGAAAACGCTATGTCTGGCGCAAACCCAACATATCACATTACCCAAAGAATACCATCCCCACAGTGAAACATGGTGGTGGCAGCATCATGCTGTAGGGATCATTTTCAGCAGTCGGGACTGGGAAACTGGTCAGGGTTGAGGGAAAGATGGATGGTGCTAAATACAGGGATATTCTGGAGCAAAACCTGTACTACTCTGTGTGTGATTTGAGGCTAGGGTGGAGGTTCAGCTTCCAGCAGGACAATGACCCCAAACACACTGCTAAAGCAACACTTCAGTGGTTTAAGGGGAAACATGTAAATGTGTTGGAATGGCCTAGTCAAAGCCCAGACCTCAATGCAATAGAAAATCTGTGGTCAGACTTAGCTTGCTGTTCACAAGTGCAAACCATCCAACTTGAAGGCGCCGGAGCAGTTTTGCAAGGAGGAATGGGCAAAAATCCCAGTGGTAAGATGTGGCAAGCTCATAGAGTCTTATCCAAAGTGACTTGGAGCTGTGATAGCCACAAAAGGTGGCTCTACAAAGTATTGACTTTAGGGGGGTGAATAGTTATGCACATTGACTTTTTTCTGTTATTTTGTCCTATTTGTTGTTTGCTTCACAATAAAAAAAAATTTCAAAGTTGTGGGCATGTTCTGTAAATTAAATGATGCAAATCCTCAAAAAGTCCATGTTAATTCCAGGTTGTGAGGCAGCAAAAGATGAAAAATGCCAATACTTTTGCAAAGTACTGTAGGTGTAAACTACTATTATAAACTCAGAATCAATGTGTAAGCAGTATAAATGATATGTAAACACTAACAATACTCAGAACATTCTGCTGGCTTTACAAGGAAAAACAGAGTGACAAAATGTTCCCAATTACTGTACCACAACTGCCAGCCTCACAGATACAAATAAACCTCAGGGCAAAAGATCATTTAAAAAAAAAAAAAATTTCCATTACATATGCTTTCATGCACACATAAAGGACTGACTGACTGAGCCTACTTTAACTGTTGGGATAATAAACACCTTGGTCAGGACTATGTAATGTATAGAGTGCAGGGGTCAAGAGTAAGTAACATAAAAAAAAACATAATATAGAGTGCCGCAGTCAGGATGAACCCCGAGTTCAGATTCGAGCCTCCCATTATATAAGTCTCCAGCATTTCCCTATACATCAGGGTTCCAAGAGTCCCCCTTACATCAGAGTCCACAGACTTCCTCCTTATACAAGATTCCCCAGGGTTCCTCATTACAGTGCAAGGGGAAACTGCGGACCCTGATGTAAAAGGGTAGGAGAACTCTGATGTAAGGGGGGATGCTGTGGACAAAGGAAAACTCTGATGGAAGGGGTCTCTGGGCACCAGAGCCTGCCCCCCCTTATACAAGAGTCCCCAGAGTTCCCCCTTACAGTGTAAGGAGAAACTCTGTGGACCCTGATGTAAAGGGGAACTCTGATGTAGGGGGGTCTCTGATCCCTAGATCCCGCCTTACACAAGAGTCGAGTTTCCCTTTACATCAGAGTCCGCAGGGTTCCCCATCACAGTGTAAGGGGGAACTCTGATGTAAGGTGGTTAATTGTCAACCCTACATTAGAGCATAGTTCTGCCTTGCAGCATTGCCCTTTACATGAGAGTTTCCCCTTGCGCTTGAAATTCCCCAGCGGCTACTGACATATTCGGGTGGCCGGATTCCAGGTCTTTATCGCCAGTGCTGTCATTGGCCAGGCCGAGATGACATCACGCCCGCACATGCGTGGGAGTTCCGCCAGATTTGCCATTGCCAAATTTGTGCAATGAGCTGGGGCAGGGGTGGACAGGCAGGTAAGTAACTTTAATGCAGAAGAGACAAAGCATATCTCTTCTGCATTCAAATCCTGGCTGTCTGACAATTTTCATTCCTAGCCTAAAGTTCCATTTGAAGGGGGAACGCCAGGAACTCTGATGTGGGGGGGGGGGCGGGGATTTAGTAACCGCAGAACACCTTCCGCAGAGTAAATACACTAAGGTAAGGGGGTTACTGATATAAGAGTTACTGATATAAGGGGGAACCTTTATGTCAGTGTCCCCCTTACCTTAGTGCACTTACCCCCCCCCCCCCCCAGACTGTGGCCTGGCTGGAGCAGTCACTGACCTACATTATTCAGGTGCAGGGCAGTGGGGGCACTGAGGGACGGCTCAGTCAGACGGTCTTCTGGTGCCTCTGCTGTGATCGTCTGTTTCTCCAGTCCTCCCATCCCGGTGCTCCCACTTCTGGCTCCCCTTCCTTTATAATTCGTATAAGATGCCAAGTGGCTCCATGCCCTCGCCATGTGTCAGCCTGACCAGCTTGTCTGCAGCCATGTTTTTTATGTGCAGCGTTGCACCTCCCAGATATTTACAGACGGGGTAAAAATCAGCCAATTTTTACAAACTGGCTGTAAATTTATGGGCAGTCGGCAACCCTGGCTCAGATTCTTACACTATATTTTTCTGCTTTTAAAACATCATTTCAGGGACAACATGTTTACTTGCTGCCTATCCAACTCATTTTCAGATACCTTTGTAATGAGATCAATGTTATCCACTTTACCGGTCAGTGGTTATAATATTATGGTTGATCAGTGTATACTGTTGCTATATATTGTGACAAATTCACACAAACTTGCAAGATTACTGATAGGTCCACATTGTTGTGTATATGAGAATAAAAGGTTAGAAAATAACAGCCGTAAAAAAGAAGGCTGCCATGTTTAAAGATTTGCTATGCTGCTGTTGGTATCCCCTATAAATATTTGCACGACCCCACTAATCATAGTGCATTGCTTAGGAATACCTCTAATGTGATAAAAAGTCATAGGATCGCATGCATTTTAATATTCTAGATAAGGTTTGCATGTAAATTCTAATAAAAAGTTAAAAAGGTAAAATTATATACTGGAACACTAGGCCTTTCTGATAGATGGACAGCTAAAATATGTCGATCCTAAAAATAAATAAAAATAAAAAAAAAATGTAAAAAAAAATAGATAAAAATAAAAACATTTCATTATTTGTTACCTTCCAAAGCAACCTATACATGTTCTCTGTTAAGTATCTTCACAAAATCAAAATACGTGAGAACAAGACAGGACAACTTGTTTTTAAAACGAAAGATCAGAATCCACTGTCGTACGTACAAGTGAGCAGACATTCTCATGCCGCAAGCATTATTGAGACGTTCACTATGGGCCTCTGCATTTCTGGAAAACCTTTGAGCCCTCCAGTTGTTTTTGTTCTCTTGTGCACTCCCTCACAAGGCATTGCCTGCAGGAGGTTGAAAAACAAGGAGCAATATTAACATGTTTGCATGTGAATGCTCTGCGTTCCTGAGAAGGGATGAAGAAAGTAGGCTAGAGAACATAGGCATTCAGTTCTCCAGAGTCGGGACCACACAATCAGAGACCACTGTTGTCTGCGGCAGTGAGGATGGATCTCGCTGCAGGAAAGCAAAAAAGGGAAAATAAATGAACGGGCAAACACATTTCTCTTCAACAGGAAGAACTTAATGTGTTTTACAGATTGCTGTAGCCAGAGCAGGCTTGCAGACTTCAAAAGAAACATCACATAAGAGGATCTATCACTCCTCTGAATGATGGAAGCTACAAGAACCACAAGTCCGTCTTCTGTGTTACCTTGTGAAAATTATTTCTTCGCAAATGAAACAATCTAAGTAAATCCAGATGTCGGATATACCAAAGGGTCACTGTTTTAAAAGGTGCCATGTGAACCTTTTTTTGTGCTCTATGAAAGCTTTGATAGTAGCCCTGACTGAGCATCCTGTTAAGTTATAGAGGCTGACCTACTACTGGTATTAAAGTCCAAAAAAAAAAAAAAGGTGGGTTCATATCCAGTGTTAAGCTGGTTATAATATTTTCGCAGTGCCTCTGAGTGGGCCTGCTGCCTCCCTTCCTTGGAACCACAGCTGTCTCTATGCAGGGAGGGTGGATGATTTATTTGTGAATCAATAGGTTCCATAATGGACTGCAAAAGAAGGAGAACTGGAGGCCTTGATGTGAGCAGCTACGAGTTCCCGATTAGATGTTTGACAGTATATGCTATATATGTCCCTTGTATGTTTAAACCTTCTGCCAAAAAAGGTAAAAATGTAAATGCTGTACAATCTGGCCTTTTTTTCTTTCCATTTTGAGCAATCAGAATAACTAGAGATAATTCCAGTTTATTTAGTTATTTTGCATATTAAAGTGATTGTAAACGATCACCTTATAAAAACAACCCTTTCAGTTTAAAATATAAATATGAAAGGCAACACATTTTTTATAGATATAAAAAAAAAAGGGAAAAAGGTATTTATGTTTTTTTCATAAGTGACCACATTCCCTCTGTTCTCAGCTGCATAAGAGCTGGGGGAGGGAAAGCAGCAGCACACTGAGCTTGCCAGTGAATGGCCGTGCAGCGGAGGCATGTCAGGACAAGTCTGATTGTTGGAGCAGAGTATACTGAGTCCCCAGCATAGCTAGAGAACTGACCACAATGTGCTCTCCTGCTTAGTGTGGTCAGTTTTTTTTTTTATAGGAAAGCAGAGAAACACCAGGGATTTCACATAAAGGAAGCAATACAAAGAGAACAGGATACGTTCTCATACAAGTACATGGTACAGCAGGCACATATTAGGAATGAGAAGTGTTGGGGTAACAAATGCTTTAAAGCAGTAATAAATTGTGTAGAGCAAAAGAAGAGCTTAGTGGTTTAATTATAGTACATTCTTAAAGCTGAACTCCAGGCAATTTTTAGTACTAGTGCTACAACCCAAATGAAGTGAGGAACTATTCCAGAGTAGTCGGGTGCAGGATGAGCAGTCGCAGGCTGCAAGCATAGTATTAGGAAAAGGGATCCACAACTCTTTACTTGCTCTTAAAAAAAAATCTTCAAAGCTTATTGGTTCTCCATAAAAGACGCAATTACATGTAGCAAATGTTAACGCTTTTCAGCCTTGTCAGCCTTCTGCACAAGACTTGCTGTGAACAAGGCTGAAATGCGGTAACATTTGCTATATGTAATTGTCTTTTATGGAGAACCAATAAACTTTGAAGAATTTTTTAAGAGCAAGTAAGGAGTTTCAGATTGTTTTGAATATCTTTTTCCCTATGCAGTGGGGCTGTGCCCATACTACATGGGTTAACTGCTCATTTTTGTCTGGGGGAGAGGAGAGCAGCGATATACTTACCTAATCCTCCGATCCACCCAGTACAAAACCGGTCTCTGTGCCTCTTGCCCCTCATGGTCTAGTGGTCTTGTGCGGTGGATTGTTTCTGATGTAATCACACCTATAGATCTGCTCTGGACGTAAAGATATCAGGAACAGTCCACCACTGGATTGTGGGGAGCGCCGTTTGCAGCTGGAGCAAAGGATCAGATGAGTATACAGCAGGGATATGCAATTAGCGGACCTCCAGCTGTTGCAGAACTACAAGTCCCATGAGGCATAGCAAGATTTTGACAGCCACAAGCATGACACAGAGAGGCAGAGGCATGATGGGACTTGTAGTTTTGCAACAGCTGGAGGTCCACGAATTGCATATCCCTGGTATACAGCTTTATGGTGACCTATTTATGTAGCATGCAAAGCACATGCAAAACCAAGCATTCACAAAATGCTAGGCATGAACCTAGCCTTAAGATAAACCAGAAACAACAGCAGCACTGCCTATTTACTGCACATGCATTCATTCACTTGTCTGCCTCTTTATTCAGGAGCAACGGACGTTACCCTGTTTAACCCCTTCAATAGCAAGCACTTTCAACCCCTTCCTGCCAGGCCAATTTTCAGCTTTCAGCACTTTGAATGACAATTGTGTGGTAATGCAACACTGTACCCATAAGACATTTTTATTATTATTTTTTGACACAAATAGAGCTTTCTTTTGGTGGTATTTAACCACTTTAGCCCCGGAAGATTTCCCCCTTAACCACCCTGGCGGTATTCCCGAGTGTGGCTCAGGGTTAAATTTCTTTACCATTAGCGTTACCATTAGCGGTAACCCCGAGCCACACTCAGGATTGCATTGCAGAATCCTTGTACTTGCCTTGTCACCAGGATCCTGCGATGTCCCCCCCCGCTGTGTCCTCCACTCAATGCTCTGTGTTCCGGGCTCCGTTCCCTGCAAGCGTCGCAATGCATGGGGGTGGAGCCCGGCGGCAAATTCAAAAAGTACAAAAACACATACAGTACACTGTATTCTGTAAGATTACATTACTGTGTCAAATCATTTCACCTCCCTTTTGTCCCTAGTGCTTTGTCCAGTGCCCTGCATGCACTTTTATATTATATATATTGTTCTTTCTGCCTGAAAACTTGAGAATGTCCATAGCAACCAAAAAGTGTCCCTTTACGTCAAAAGTGGTTTTAGACCAGCTAGAAAACAGCAATAGTAAATTAGAACACTTGCAGAATTGAGCGATAGTGATTTGTGGGGAAATTTGTTTTATTATTTTTTTATAATTATTTATAGTTATCATATAATAATTTATGATTTTATGTTTCAAACTTCATCATACCCGGGATGTCTACTAGACTCTTGTTTGGACAGATTTAAGTGAGTTATTGCTAAGAATTACAGGCCTACAATATAAAACGCCAAATTTCTATGCAAAACAGTACCGCTTTGAGATTCAAACATCTGACATAATCATACCGCCAGGGAGGTTAAAGGGGTTGTAAAGGTTCAGGGTTTTTAAAAACAAACATGTCATACTTACCTTCGCTGTGCAGTTGATTTTGAACAGAGTAGCCCTGATCCTCCTCTTCTGGGATCCCTCAGCGATGCTGCTGGCTCCTCCTCTTCTCGAGTGCTCCGTCAGAGAAACGCTCTCCTTCTGGGACACCCGGTGTGGGCGCGCTCCCATGTCCTGCTTCTGCATCTATTCACGCAGAAAGGAGGACTCGGCCCCGCCCCCAGCGCTCATATCAATGGCTGCACTGCTATCAATCCATCCAATCAGGACCTGAGACACCGGCTTTTGCTGGTGTGCTCGTCCCCGGCGCGAGATAGAGGGGTAGAGGGGTAGAGGTAAGTAAAACTGGGGCTCGGGGGGGGCTGCAGTATTACAGGAGGTTTTTCACCTCAATGCATAGAATGCATTGAGGTAAAAAACTGAGGGTTTACAATCCTCTTAATGACCAGGCCATTTTTTGCGATACGGCACTGCGTCGCTTTAACTGACAATTGCATGGTCGTGCAATGCTGTACCCATACAAAATTGCCATCCTTTTCTCCTCACAAATAGAACTTTCGTTTGGTGGTATTTGATCACCTCTGCGGCTTTTATTTTTTGCGCTATAAACAAAAAAAGAGTCACAATTTTGAAAAAAAAAAACAATATTTTTTACTTTTTGCTATAATAAATATCCCACAAAAAAAAAAAATTCTTCCGCAGTTTAGGCCGATATGTATTCTTCTACAAATTTTTGATTAAAAAAAAAAATTGATTGGTTTGCGCAAAAGTTATAACGTCTACAAAAGGGATAGTTTTATAGCATTTTTTTTATTTTTTTTTTACTAGTAATGGCTTTGATCAGCGATTTTTGCGGGATTGCGGCGGACAGATCAGACACTTTTTTGGGACCATTGACATTTATACAGTGCTCAGTGCTAAAAATAGCCACCGATTACTGTATAAATGTCATTGGCAGGGAAGGGGTTAACACTAGGGGGCGATCAAGGGGTTAAATGTGTGTCCTAGAGAGTGGTTCTAACTGTGGGGGGAGGGGACTGACTGCAGGAGGAGAGAGATCGCTGTTCCTAAGCAGAAGGAAAAAAAGATCAGTCTCCTCAACCCTGACAGAACGGAGATCTGTCTGTTTACATAAACAGACTCCGTTCTGTTTCTCTCAGGAGCCCATCATATGCAGCCACTGTGCCCATCATATGCAGCCACTGGGCCCATCATATGCAGCCACTGGGCCCATCACATGCAGCCACTGGGCCCATCACATGCAGCCACTGGGCCCATCACATGCAGCCACTGGGCCCATCACATGCAGCCACTGGGCCCATCACATGCAGCCACTGGGCCCATCACATGCAGCCACTGGGCCCATCACATGCAGCCACTGTGCCCAGCAAATACAGCCACTGTGCCCAGCAAATACAGCCACTGTGCCCATTAAATTCAGCCACTGTACCCATCATATGCAGCCACTGTCCCCATCAAATACAGCCACTATGCCCCATCATATACAGCCACTGTGCCCATCAAATACAGCCACTGTGCCCATCAAAAACAGCCACCGTGCCCATCAAATGCAGACAGGTGCATCCCCCGGCAGTCACTTCACCAACCCCCCCGGCCGGTCCGGTGGCACTTACAGCTCGTGTAGCCATATGCAGCCACTATGCCCATCAAATACAGCCACTGTGCCATCATATCCAGCCACTGTGCCTAGCAAATGCAGCCACTGTGTCCGTCAAATGCAGCCACTGGGCCCATCAAATACAGCCACTGTGCCCATCAAATACTGCCACTGTGCCCATCAAATGCAGCCACTGTGCCCATCAAATACAGCCACTGTGCCCATCAAATGCAGCCAGGCACGTCCCCCGGCTGTCATTTCACCAACCTCCCCCCTGCGGCCGGTCCGGTGGCACGTATCTCTCGTGTAGCCATATGCAGCCACTGTTTCCATCAACTAAAGTCACTGTGTCATCAAATGCAGACACTGTGCCATCATATGCAGTCACTGTGCCCATCAAATGCAGCCATTGTGCCCAAATACAACCCGTGCCCATCAAATACAACCACTGTGCCCATCAAATGCAGCCACTGTGCCATCATATGCGGCTGTGCCCATCATATGCAGCCACTGTGCTCATTAAATTCAGCCACTGTGCCCATAATATGCAGCCACTGTGCCCATTTTTACTTTTTTTTTTTTTACCATAGTATTACTGTGGTATTTTTGAAAACAAAAGTAGTGGGACTTTAAATATGCCAAATGAGAACAAAGTCAGAATAAAAATCCATATCAATTTTATTACACATAAAACATTGTTATAAACACAATATTAAAAAAATAGATATGTATAAAGAAACTTTGTGTTAAATACAAAAATATTTAAATCTGAGGAATACATGTACTTGTAACTGGTCTACACGTTACGCAGGATTCCCTACTTCTTCAGGACCATACATATATTGCAAGTGTGTTATATACAGAGTTTCTTACTCCATATCATAAATCATCAAAAGAGAAGAGGAATACAGGATCTGTCTCAGATGTTTTGCCTACCAGCCCATAGGATATAGTTTGGACCTATTAAGGCAGAAGTAAACTTAAAAGTAAACTTTTAAAAAAAGTTTTAAACATAAAAAAATACTCCGAATGATGTGAATCCCAATATCTATTTAAGACAGAGGGGATAAATCCAAAATACCAAGAAAACCAGGTATCTCTGTGACAATCGCATATGCTGGTATTGTGGTAGGTACATATCCACCTCTCCTTTAGCAAACTTTGCCAGAGGAGAGGGGGATGTGTACCTACCACAATCGTTCGGAGTATATTGCTATACACCAGATATTTATTTCCCCCTTTTGGATATTTATGTTTACTTTTGCCTTAATGGGTCCAGACTATATCCTATGGGCCCGTGGGCAAAACATCTGAGACATATCCTGTATTCCTCTCCTCTGTTTTGATGATTTATGATATTGGAGTAAGAAACTCTGTATATAACAGAAAAACAAAAAAATACTGCGCTACCTATAGAAACTATCCCCCCAAAAAGCAGCAGTTAAACAGTGAGATGTGCACTAAAATAACTAATAAAAAAGAAATAACCGCGCTAAGTGAAACACGTTAAGCAATCACAAAGACCTCCGTGAGGAAGTACATATATAAATACAAAAATGTTGAAAAATATTGAAAATTAAATTCTGAAAAGTACATGGGTCAACATATGTATGTATGAATCAAACATGAGTGTCCGTATGTAATATTTGCGAATAAAAATAAGTGTCCATATATAGTAACAGAAAATAAAAATGTGAAGTAATGATCTGAAATCAGTCCAAGAAAGACCCCTTGGGTGAATCCAACCAGAGTCAATGGTGTAAAAAATATGAGTGACAACCCATACAGTATCCGCAAATACACAATAATTGCGCTTACCGCAAGGCAAGCGAACACCAGCCTGTATCACGTCTTGGTGTGGAGAATCCAGATGGTACTCTTAGATTGTATACATCGTAGCTGAAAGGATGTAATGAGGACACCAAACTTCCATCTCATAGACATGTAAATAAAAAGAAACTGGCCATAGTGTAATACTGTCAAACTAATCAAAGTTTAGAAAAGGTAGAAAACTGTATATAACACACTTGCAATGCATGTATGGTCCTGAAGAAGTAGGTAATCCTGCGTAACGCGTAGACCAGTTACAAGTACATGTATTCCTCAGATTTAAATATTTTTGTATTTATCGCAAAGATTCTTTATGCATATCTATGTTTTTAATATTGTGTTTATGACTATGTTTTATGTGCAATAAAATTTATATGGATTTTTATTCTGACTTTGATCTCATTTGGCATATTTAAAGTGCCATGGAGTTTAGATTTCAAAAACCAAATGCATCATTCCAATCACTAGGAGTCCAAACACAACATATCTGCTGTGAACAGGGCCTATAAATTGTTTAGTCAGTTCCTAGGCCCTATGCAGTACCTGCAAGTACATTAACCACTACCAAATAGCATTGTAGCCAATGGTAAAAGCAAGCTCAGCTTGGTACTGTTCTGAACAGCCAGCAAAGGCTTTCTGATAAAAGTGATCTGGATAGCGATCACTTTTTAAAAAAAATTCTGTTTTGATTGCAATTTTAGAAAAGTTGTACAACAATCTACCACCAGGAAGAGACAAAATAAAAATAAAAATACCAAACAGCTGAAGAAACGTGGCTATAGCTCCACAATTACAGTCTAGGCAATCACGTTCATGGGGCTCTCAAAGAGCATTTCCCTATCTCTCCTGTAGCGATTGACCTCAGAGTTGATGTGTATTACGTCACCGGGGTCACAGCTGTCATTCCTTGGCAAGTGGCAATCTGTGCTTGATTAGCTGCATAATTGCATTGAGGGCAGGGAAGACATTGGGGTCCTGTCAACTATTACATAGGGGGCTTGTTAGCCCCTTTGTGATAACAATAAAGTAAAAAAAAAATTATATAAAAAAATAAAAATAAATAAAACGTCAAAACACCACCGTACGCGCCCCATATAAATGTGCAGTTTTTATAAAGCACGTGTATGTAAACATCAATTGCACCATACATGTGAGGTATCGTCACAAACGTCGAAGTGAGAGCAATAACTGTAGAGTCATAATTCATGGGTAACTCTAAAACTATAGCCTGTAAAGACTTTTAAAATAGTTGTGAACATACTTTCTAATACAGTTACAACTATGCAGGTCCCATAACTGCTTATGCTTAGTTCCAGAAATGTTCTTTCTTACAAGGTGAACCTGTTGCCAACAACGTGGCGCATATATGCTGCTTCTCGGCGGGTGGGCTTGAACTCCGAGAGGCCGCATGTATGCAGCCCTATGTAAACACTTTTCTGTACGGAGAGTGCGCGTGGGAACTTTCCGATCATGTGACCGCTGTGACAGCCAATCACATGACCTAAAATGCCCGTCTCTGTCTCCTGGCATTTAGAAGCTCTTAAAGGGCTGGGAGGGGGTTTAAAAATTGTCATGTGACCATCTCTTCTTCCTAAAAGTGGGGTAGGCGGGGGTTACAAGACACATAATGTGTGTTTATTCCATAGTCTGTTCAGCCTGATACAAGATGCAGGCCGTGCTTTAGCAGGGGGTGTGTCCAGAGGTAGGCTGTAATTGGATAGGGAAAAGATAAAAACTGACCTCGCAAGAACAGATAAGCATCAGTGCTTTGTGTGGTCAGTTTACATCAAGGAAGAAAGAGCGAATTGCACAGGAACCTTGTGTGTCTTCTGGTCTGTTTCAGGTCCAAATTCAGCCAAAAATTTGGACCAAAATCGGACATGAAACTGCGAGCCGCTCCTCACGGCAGCGTGAACCCAGCCCAAAACTGGTGCACACAGAATCTGGTGCAGATGTGCATGGTAACCAATCAGATTCTAACTTCAGCTTGTTCAACTAAGCTTCGACAATAAGCCCTCCTTCACACGGAGTGCAGGTTTGAGTTCAGCTGAACTTGCACAATTTAAAACTGGCATTTCAGTCCGACTTTGAGGGCGATTTGAGAGACATCTGTGCAGGTTCATGCACAGATGTCTATTCAAATCGCCCCTGAAGTCACCAAAAGTAGTGCAGTAACTACTTTTAGAAATCGCGCAGCGCTGCAACGATTCGGACGGTTCCGCTGCAGGCAATAGGGTCCGATTTGGCATGCGATTTGACATGTCAAATCAGCCTGATGTGAACAGGGGGCTAAAACCTAGAAGCTGATTGGTTAATATGCACAGCTGCACCAGATTCTGTGTGCATTAGTTTTAGTAAATCCCCCCTATGATTTGGTAAATTCACATGTGAACAGAAAAAAAATTTTTTTTTAGGGTAACGTACACATTTTGTGGTGACTTGAGAAATGTATCATGAGTAGCAGTTATGCCGCGTACACACGGTCGGACTTTCTAGAAAGCTAGGTCCGACGTACTTGCCGCCAGACTTCCGGCGGACTACCGCCGGACTTTCTGAACGGCCGGACTTGCCTACACACGGCCGGACTTTCCGGAATCCGGTCTTCCCGACGGACTTTCAGAATGAACGGACTTTCCCACACACGGACAAGTCCGTTCATTTTGAACGTGACTCGGGTACGACGGGACTAGAAAAGGAATTCAATCTCGCCGCTTTTTTGGGCGAGATTGAAACCTTGCGAGCCCCGTCGCAGGCCCTTAGGTCTGGTATGGAACTTTAAGGGGAACCCCCTACGCCGAAAAACCGGCGTGGGGGTCCCCCCCAAAATCCATACCAGACCCCGATCCGAGCACGCAGCCCGGCCGGTCAGGAAAGGGGGTGGGGACGAGCGAGCGCCCCCCCCCTCCTGAACCGTACCAGGCCGCATGCCCTCAACATGGGGGGGTGCTTTGGGGGATGGGGCGCCTTACGGTGCCCCCCCACCACAAAGCACCTTGTCCCCATGTTGATGAGGACAAGGGCCTCTTCCCGACAACCCTGGCCGTTGGTTGTCGGGGTCTGCGGGCGGGGGGGCTTATCGGAATCCGGGAGCCCCCTATAATAAGAGGGCCCCCAGATCCCGGCCCCCCCACCCTATGTGAATGAATATGGGGTACATGGTACCCCTACCCATTCACCTAGGTAAAAAGTGTTAATAATAAAACACAACACAGGTTTTTAAAATAATTTATTAAACTGCTCCGGGGTGGGGTCTTCTTCCATCTTCGGGGGTCCCTCCGCTTCATCTTCTCCCGGCATCCGGTTGGTTCTTCTCCGCTCTCTTCTCCCGGTGTTCCAGTTCTTCGGCCGGCTCCTCTGCTGTGTTCAGGTAGCTCTCTTGCCAGCAGAGGTCCGGACTTCTGAGCTGCTGGGCTTCTTCTCTTCTCTTCTCTTCTCTTCCCCCAGATGTTGACACGACGCTCTCTCCGGCTGGACTGGTCTCCGAGGGCTGCGTTGTGACTTATATAGGCGGAGACCCCGCCCCCATATGATGTCACAGGCCCTGGGCATGCTGGGACTGTGACGTTTTAGGGGGCGTGGCCGGCCAGAAGAGAGCGGAGAAGAACCAACCGGACGCCGGGAGAAGATGAAGCGGAGGGACCCCCGAAGACGGAAGAAGACCCCACCCCGGAGCAGTTTAATAAATTATTTTAAAAACCTGTGTTGTGTTTTATTATTAACACTTTTTACCTAGGTGAATGGGTAGGGGTACCATGTACCCCATATTCATTCACATAGGGTGGGGGGGCCGGGATCTGGGGGCCCTCTTATTATAGGGGGCTCCCGGATTCCGATAAGCCCCCCCGCCCGCAGACCCCGACAACCAACGGCCAGGGTTGTCGGGAAGAGGCCCTTGTCCTCATCAACATGGGGACAAGGTGCTTTGTGGTGGGGGGGCACCGTAAGGCGCCCCATCCCCCAAAGCACCCCCCCATGTTGGGGGCATGCGGCCTGGTACGGTTCAGGAGGGGGGGGGCGCTCGCTCGTCCCCACCCCCTTTCCTGACCGGCCGGGCTGCGTGCTCGGATCGGGGTCTGGTATGGATTTTGGGGGGACCCCACGCCGTTTTTTCGGCGTAGGGGGGTTCTCCTTAAAGTTCCATACCAGACCTAAGGGCCTGGGATGCCCCCCGCGCTCGCCGCAATGGGAAAATTTGTTTTTCCTATTGCAGCGAGCGCGAGATGCAGTAACCTGCTCCTCCGTCGTATCTGGTCCTTCGGACCAGCATACAGACGAACGGGCTTTCCGTCAGGAACTGAGTCCGGCGGAGGTACGACGTAAAGATTTGAAGCAGGCTTCAAATCTAAAGTACGTCGGATTTCCGCCCGAAACGGTCCGTCGGAAGTCCGATGGAGACCACACACGGTCGGATTTTCCGCCGGACTTGGTCCGGCGGCGTCCGTCGGACTTTTGCAGGTGAAAAGTCCGACCGTGTGTACGCGGCATTAGAACTGGGGATACAAATAACATTTTCACACGTGAATGTTTCTTCCAAGCCATGGGATTAAAACTGACCCCATAAGAACAGATCAGCATGTCAGTATGTTAGCATGACTTCCAAAGCTATTGCACTTTTTTCCCCCCTTCTTTTGCAAATATCAGGTGTTGGAAATTTTCCTAGCATAGTCATACAGCAATATCCTTGAGCACAGAATGAAAATTTTTCTCCTGAACTGTGGAAGACTGGCATTCCATAGCTGTCAACATAAACTAATTAGGGGAGATCACAATAAATTGAATTTTCCGAACGTTCATTCAATTTTCCAATCATTACTGGAGTCAAATCTACAACTGTTTTTTTTTTTTTACCATAGTGACGAAATATTCAAAAGGAGCAGAATGGATTTTTTTTTTCCATAAGATCAAAATTTCTAACAATGGATGTTGATTCCATTTATTCCAAAATTGAATGTTAAAAGTAGAACGTAGTTTTGAGGTACTTTTGAATGCCATTGGTGAAGTCTCTGTTGGCATTATCAAATGTACTGAAATTTTTCATGCAAATATTTGTACAATAATATTCAAGCATATGGCCAGCTATAAATTGTGAGGCCATACAAAGAGGCAGACCGGAGTGAGGCAAAATATTGCAGCCAGACAACTAGCATTTTCAGGAGGCCAGCAATAGCAAATTCCATATCTCTCAGAAGTAGTTTACTTTAACGAAGGCAAGCAACCTATACAGCTGTTTTTTCACTTTGCTCTGTGTACGCACACATATGGGTCCAAGCAATACCTGAACAAAAATACATTTATTAAAGGAAACCTAAAATGTGCTAAATCTAGAGGCTGCCATTGTTGACAGAGAACAAAGCTGGTTACCTGGATGCCAAGGTAATAAAATGTCTTCTATTCTCTGACCTGGGACAGGGATGCAGACCAGAAGCTTGCATCAGAAAGTTGTGCAGAATATAATTAAAGTGATTGTAAAGGTTACGTTTTTTTTTAAAAATAAAATAATAAACATCTTATATTTACCTGCTCTGTGCAATGGTTTTGCACAGAGCAGCCCCAAACCTCTTCTTCTGGAATCCTGGCTCTTCCACCCTTCTGAGTGCCGCCACAGCAAGCTGCTTACTATGGAGACACTCGTGCAGGCTTACTCCCAAGCTGAACACAAGTATAGGCGCATCAACACAGAGATCATAAAAGTCCCAATACAAATCTGCTAGTAATTGACAATATAGTCCATCTGGCATACACAGGCAAATCAGCTATCTAGTAGTATTGGGAGAGTGAAAAAAACGTCCACAGGAAGCACACAAGGCTGCCATCAATTTAGGAAAGAAACCATATTCCAAAGAGCTGAAAAAAAGCACAAATGGTGAGGCGCCTCTGGGTGCAGTCGTTTTTTTAAAATCAATTTAATAGACAACGTAAGATCAACTCACATGTAGTATAAAAATGAAAAGCATGGTATCAGAAAGTCGAGATGACGTTCCCACATCCTGTGACAAGATCCGTGCTGTGTACGATGACCGGGGATCTTCCGAATGATGTAAACGCCGGCTCCGGAAGAGTGGCCTCAGAACGAGGCTTGGAACACAGTGGATGGCTGGCAGCAGGGGGACGCCGTCATCAAAAATGGTCGCGTTTAATGAGCGTGCGCACTTGGATGCTCTACAAGTTGCGCTCCTTCCCCAGGTCTGCTTTCTTTCTTTCTTTTTTGCAGTTACACTTTACAGCAGGGGTATCAAACTCAATTTCATTGCAGGCCACACCAGCAAATTGGCTGCTGTCAAAGGCCCGGTTGTATCTGTAAGAATACTGTATAAATGTATCTACTGTTTATCATATTAAATGATTGCCTCTGCATTTGATTATTACTGGTTTTACTAAGAACATAATACTTAAAGTGGGAGTCCGGCGACCAATCTTTTTTTTTTTTTTTTAGGTCATTGAGACACTTTGCTAATCCCAAGATTATACTCACAGTTTGGGTGTAATATTTCTGCCTCTGTCTGTTTTCGTACTGAAGAATAACTTTAAAAATGTGATGCTGGCTGTTTCCATCTTGCTTGTGGGCATGTGAAGCCCACAAGCATTGATTTCCTGGATGAGGTGAATGCTGTTCATTCACAGCTTGTTTACTCGCATGATCATTGTTCCCGCACTGAATCTTGGGAAGCCTGACACTAAGCTCCCAGGAGACAGTGCGGCGCCGGGGAAAGGCAATAAACACGCCTACTCCCATGGGAGGAGAGACAGGAAGTGCCACAATAAAGTACAATATAAAGGTAAATACAGCGATAAAAAAAAATGTTCATGTGGCATTTGAACATCTATGCAATTAACTGAAGGGGGTAAGATTAAGTTAAAAATTTGAGTGGAACCCCACTTTAAAGCATTTACTAGTTTTCCTTATGTTGGTATCTTTCATACTGTTCCAACTTGCACCCATTAGGAGAAATCACCTGATGTATACTTCAATGAAGTCACTGTGCATGTGCATTTTGGCCCTTATTTATGGCATGATCTGTGTGCCGTCAGTCTATTCATCCTGAGGCCGTGCCTGCATCATCAGCAGGTAATCCAGTGAAATTATGGATCCTTTGAGACTTTCCCAATACACCACATGTGACTTGCTATGGCATCGGAACATCGGAGCTCAGCATTAATGGAGTGAGCAGGTCTACTGCGCATGTACGAAATGACACAGAGGAAAGGGCGGAAGTATTCTGCGGGGAGAAAGCGACAGACAAGAGCTAAGATGGTGCCGGGATACAAACAAATGAAAATACACAGGCAAAGAAATAATAAACATGGTAGGGGGGTAAATTGAATTGCGATGCGTTTTAAAAGGTATAAATTAGTGGCCTTTTAGTTGCAAATGATTTGTGAGCTGGAGTCTACTAATGCTTTAGACTGTGAAGGGCAGGTGCAGACAGACACAGAGCCACTCATACTCCTGTAGCAGATGATGCAAGAGTTAAAAGGAACATGGTTCTGCCACGGTGTTCCTTCTCAGCAGTCTCCAATAAAGTTTCTTGTGGATGATACCAGTCATGTGTGACCCTCCTTTTCAACTGCCATTGATTTGTATTATTCGCATAATAAATACATGTCCAGAGAACCCCCCACGTGAGATGTCAACAGCCCCCCCAACCATCATAGGTCAAGAGTTCCCCATCATCCCTTATATCATAGTGCACCCCTCTTACCTCGTGCTGTTGCCAGGACAAAGCTGGAGGTGGAGCTGGGAATCTGCAGTTTCTGGAGGAAGACCAGAGGAGGACTGAATGCTGAGACCAGGGGAGGTGGAGACAAGGGGGTGCGGAGGCGGCAGAGAGACACAGGATCTGTAGGAGGAGTTCGGTCTTCTCTGTTGCTGAGTGCTGAGACAAGGTGGGGGCAGAGATGGGGTTCCGCAGCTGCAGGAGAGGTGCGAGAGCCACATGAAACGACCTCACGGGCTGGTTTGGCCTGCAGGCATTTTGTTTGACACGTGCTTTACAGTATATTGTAGTCCTCCCTGCTCATCTTAAACGGAACAGTGCAATCTGCAAATACGTCAGATACATTTTTATGCTTGTTTCATTGGTGTAATTTTTATTTCTATTTTATTAGAGCTGTGTGTATTACATTGCATCTTCTCCATCTTTAGAATCATATTGATGTGGTTCCAAAATGTTGTACTGTTGTAAATAAACCTTACCTGGCAAGAATAATCAGTGTTGCCAAATTAGTGCAAGTATGTGGTCATCACAACATGTTCCTTTGTCTCAGAACCTTGAAAAAGAGCATGTGAATATTTCAGCAGCCCATACCAACCCGATTTGTGCTTACTTTAGGCAGTTGTTTAATGCTATGTCTGGGTACTATGGGTTACTGCACTTTCCTTTCAATTAACTGCTTGATGTAGCCACCAAGTATCTACTTTAGCAGCATTTTATACTAGATTTGAAAGAGGTACAATTGCCAGACCTTGTTACGCAGTGACTTCATTATCAAGTCTGCCTACAAATTTTAACTAGCTCTGCAAATAAATGACCATATGTATACTTTGCTAAAGTTTTCTACATGATTATTGTAAATTTAAGTCTTTTCAAATATCAAATTTGTTACACTGCATTTGCCAGAGAAATGTTCTAGGCAAATACACAGACATATACACATATCTAAAAGTGCCCACAGCTGTGAGACAAAATTCTCCTAACATGACCATTCATTCATGTCATGTCGTTTGTAGCTGAGGGCCAAGGGGAAAAAAGTATTTGATTCCCTGCTGATTATGTACATTTACCCACTGACAAAGAAATGATCGGTCTATAATTTTAATGGTAGGTTTATTTTAGCAGTGAGAGACAGATAAAACAAAGAAAAATGCATTTAAAAAAAAGTTGTAAATTGATTTGCATTTTAATGAGTGAAACAAGTATTTGAGCCCTTCGCAAAACAGTACTTGGTGGCAAAACCCTTATTGGCAATCACAGAGGTCAGCCGATTCTTGTAATTGGTCACCAGATTTTCACACATCTCAGAAGCAATTTTGTCCCACTCTTCTTTGCAGATCCTCTCCAAATCATTAAAGTTTCATAGCTGACATTTGGTAACTCGAACCTTCAGCACCCTCAACATATTTTCTATGGGATTAAGTTTTGGAGACTGGGTAGGCCGCTCCAGGACCTTAATGTGCTTCTTCTTGAGCCACTCCATACCCATCCATGACCTATTTTCAATGCCCTGTTTCCCCCATGTTTAATGGTGGAGATGGTGTTCTTGGGGTCATAGGCAACATTCCTCCCCCTCCAAACACGGCGAGTTGAGTTGATGCCAAAGAGCTTGATTTTGGTCTCATCTGACCACAACACTTTCACCCAGTTCTCCTCTGAATCATTCAGATGCTCATTAGCAAACTTCAGATGGGCCTGTACATGTGCTTTCTTGAGCAGGTTGACCTTGCGGGGCGCTGCAGGATTTCAGGGCGTAGTGCGTTACCAATTGTTTTCTCGGTGACTATGGTCCCAGCTGCCTTGAGATCATTGACAAGATTCTCCCGTGTAGTTCTGGGCTGATTCCCCACCGTTCTCATGATCATTGAAACTCCACGAGGCGAGATCTTGCATGGAGTCCCAGACCGAGGGAGATTGACAGTTATTTGTTTTTTCCATTTGCGAATAATCACACCAACTGTTGTCACCCTCTCACCAAGCTGCTTGGCGATGGTCTGGTAGCCCATTCCAGCCTTGTGTAGGTCTACAATCTTGTCCCTAACATCCTTGGAGAGCTCTTTGGTCTTGGCCATGGTGGAGAGATTGGAATCTGACTGATTGCATCTGACAGGTGTCTTTTATACAGGTAACAAGCTGAGATTAGGGGCACTCCCTTGAACCACTTAAAGTGGATTTAAACCCAAATTTTTTTTTTAATGTCATAATATAGAGTATAAGATTTCCTATCATTTGAGCCCAGTCTTGCCACAAAGAGTTAATCCATCTCTGAGCAATTCTCTTTTATTGTTCAGTGAGATAAATCTTGACAAACTGAGAAAAACTTTGTCAAATCCTCCCCCTTGCTGTGAGTGACAGGTGATTTACATATTTTGTGCACTAGCCTAAGACATGCATTATTTTTTAATTCCCTCCCACTCCTTTCTTCTGCTGCTCTGCCAGGATTGGATGTTCCACACCTCAGCATAATTGGGCATGCTGAAGTCATGTGGTTACTTTCCTGTCTTTTCACTGGATGTTAGAGATCATAGCAGAAGTTCAGTGTAAGAAATACACAGGAGAAAATGCATATTGACAAGGGGAATGTAGAGGTCGGCGGGGAGTCTACTGACATCACGACTCCACCCACCGAGCTCCAGACAACAGACCCACCCACAGAATATGCAGTTTTTCGGGTCTAATAACAGACAGAGAGGAGACATTTGACAGGTAAAGATACAACCCCTGGCAAAAATTATGGAATCACCAGTCCCTGAGGATGTTCCTTCAGTTGTTTATTGTTGTAGAAAAAATAGCAGATCACAGACATGGCCAAAAACTAAAGGCATTTCAAATGGCAACTTTCTGGCTTTAAGAAACACTAAAAGAAATCAAGAAAAATAATTGTGGTGGCCAGTAACAGTTAGATTTCTAGAACAAGCACAGGGAATAAATTATGGAATCACTCAACTCTGAGGAAAAAATTATGGAATCATGAAAAACAAACAAACAAAATAACACTCCAACACATCACTAGTACTTTGTTGCACCACCTCTGGCTTTTATAACTGCTTGCAGTCTCTGAGGCATTCACTTAATGAGTGATAAACAGTACTCTTTATCAATCTGGCACCAGCCTTCTCTGATTGCTGTTGCCAAATCATCTTTGCAGGTTGGGGCCTTGTCATGGACCATTTTCTTTAACTTCCACCACAGATTTTCAATTGGATTGAGATCCGGACTGTTTGCAGGCCATGACATTGACCTTATGTGTCTTTCTTCAAGGAATTTTTTCACAGTTTTTGCTCTATGGCAAGATGCATTATTGTCTTGATAAATGATTTCATCATCCCCAAACATCCTTTCAATAGATGGGATAAGAAAAGTGTCCAAAATTTCAATGTAAACCTGTGCATTTATTGAAGATTTAATGACAGCCATCTCCCCAGTGCCTTTACCCGACATGCAGCCCCTTATCATAATTGACTGTGGAAATTTGCATGTTTTCTTCAGACAGTTGTCTCCATAAATCTCATTGGAACGGCACCAAACAAAAGTTCCATCATCACCTTGCCCAATGCAGATTCGAGATTCATCACTGAATATGACTTTCATCCAATCATCCACAGTCCAGGATTGCCTTTCCTTAGCCCCTTGTAACCTTGTTTTTTTGTGTTTAGGTGTTAGAGATGGCTTTCTTTTAGCTTTTCTGTATGTAAATCACATTTCCTTTAGGCGGTTTCTTACAGTTCGGTCACAGATGTTGACTCTAGTTTACTCCCATTTGTTCCTCATTTGTTTTGTTGTACATTTTCTGTTTTCAAGGCATATTGCTTTAAGTTTTCTGTCTTGACGCTTTGATGTCTTCCTTGGTCTACCAGTATGCTTGCCTTTAACCACCTTCCCATGTTGTTTGTATTTGGTCCATGTTTTAGACACAGCCAACTGTGAACAACCAACATCTTGTGCAACACTGCGTGATGATTTACCCTTATTACCTACATACTAACAAGCAGATGTAATCTGATGCAGGTGTTAGTGTTTGTAATGAAAATTTACAGGGTGATTCCATAATTTTTTCCTCAGAATTGAGTGATTCCATAATTTATTCCCTGTGCTTGTTCTATAAATCTAACTGTTACTGGCCACCGCAATTATTTCTTTTGTTCTTTTTATGTTTCTTAAAGCCAGAAAGTTGCCATTTGAAATGCAGGAG
Organism: Lithobates septentrionalis; assembly: GCA_037952835.1. Classification (NCBI taxonomy): domain Eukaryota; kingdom Metazoa; phylum Chordata; class Amphibia; order Anura; family Ranidae; genus Lithobates; species Lithobates septentrionalis. Next base: position 2,557,193 of record JBBDGP010000780.1, read on the forward strand.
GCATGTATATCCTTGTAGATAACCCCTATGGCAGTAGTTTAGAAAGGATGACATTGGGTTTACATCCACTTTAAGGACCAAGCCTCTTTTTTACACTTGTTGTTTACAAGTTAAAATTATTTTTTTTGCTAGAACACCCTAGAGAATAAAATGGCTGTCGTTGCAATACTTTGTCACACCGTATTGCGCAGCGGTCTTACAAGCGCACTTTGTTTTAAAAAATAAATTTTTTGAATTAAAAAAAATAAGACAACAGTAAAGTTAGCCCAATTTTTATTCATATTGTGAAAGATAATGTTACGCTGAGTAAATTGATACCCAACATGGCTTCAAAATTGTGCCCGCTTGTGGAATGGCGAAAAACTTTTACCCTTAAAAATCTCTATAGGCGATGTTTAAAAATGTCTACAGGTTACTAGTTTTGAGTTAGAGGAGGTCTAGGGCTCGAATTATTTCTCTCGCTCTAATGATAGCGGCGATACCTCACGTGTGGTTTAAACACAGTTTTTCTATGAGGGCTCTACTCACGTATGCGTTCGCTTCTCTCAAGCTTGTCGGGACGGGGCGCTTTGTAATTTTTTTATTATTATTTACTTATTGGCAGGGGCCATCTTCCCCTTAGTCGGCAGCCAGGCATCCACGATGACCGGAGCACGGCGGGAAGGGGGTGGGTACCTCTCCCGCCGCAGATAAAAGTGATCTTGTGTGTGATTATGGATTATTCCCAATAGGGGCACTTGGAATAGAGGTCACCAAGGTAACAATTATCAAATGAGAGGAAATCCCCACAATGGAGCCCCCTATCACAGGGGTCAATATCAGGGGGGACAGTACCAACAAGGTTCTCCAAATAGAACCCCCCAACAGGGTGGACCCCCTCCATATAGGGGTCCACTGCAAGGCAAGTATTATTCCTATAGGGCACCCCTTCCTTATAGGGGCCCCTGCAGGTGGATTACCCATATTAATCACCCAAACCTCAGAGATCCAAATCAAATGGACCCCCTCAGGATACATATGAGATTGAGATGCACAACAGATAACAACCACTGCATGAATGTGACCAGGACATTATGTATGATGACTCTTTTTAGAGAAGGGTTGGGTGGATCCTGCCCATGAAGAAACATAGAAAAAGAGGGGGGAGAGCAGGCAGAAGGGTACAACATAAAAAGAAGGTGGGAAAATTAGGTTCAGGGATTTATAATCTCAGTGGGACAAATTTGACTAGGGAAGAATTGATCACTCTTGATAAGGGGATCAAATATGCTCCCAAGAAAGGTCTCAACAAGTTTGACACCTATGTAGGGATTCAGAAATGTATTAGGAAACTCAATATTAAAAAGTATTATGCTCAAAACCCTATTGAAAGAGCAATATTGGAAGGTAGTCACTTGGGACTCAGGAACAAGTCTGTGTTTAACCCCAAGATTTTAAACAATAAATATGTTGATATGTTAAAGTGCCTTGTTACGGCTGAGCTTGAGGAATTACCAATTAAAAAAAAGTATATGAACATAGAGACATTAAAAAGGCATCAGATCACTAGAGTCACGCAAGGATATTGTTGTTCGTCCAGCGGACAGGGGGGGGGGGGGATTGTAGTGCTATCAACTGACCAGTATAAACAGGAAATGAATAGGATATTGGATGATAGAGATACATATGAAATTTTAAACATAAACCCCATAAAGCAATATAAGTAAGAATTAGAAGTTAGTTCAATATGGAGCAAATATAAATATATTAAATAAGCATGAGGAAAATTATCTAATATCATCTGCATGTACACAGTCACCTACTATGTTCCAAAAATACATAAGGACAAGATAAATCCCCTGGGTAGACCCATTGTTAGTGGGATTGAGTCCCTGACCGCTAGATTGGTGGTGGGGAGGGGGGGGGGGGGGGGGGTACATTGATCTCCATTTACAACCCTTAGTAAAGGTAAGCAAAGCATTTCTGAAAGATACAAAACACATGCTACAGTTGCTTAGAGAGTGCAATGCAGGTAGCAGCATAGTATTGGCAATGGCTGATGTGGCTTCAATATATACTAATATAGACCATGGTGGGGCTGTGCAAGCAGTCAAGTGGGCATTAAAAAGGAGCCAGAAGTATACACGAAAGGAAAGAAAGTTTATTCTGAAATGTCTAAAATTTTGTTTAACACATAACTATTTTTGGTACAGTATTATTCATTATTTGCAAATAAGGGAGGTAGCAATGGGTGCCAAGTTTGCACCTAGTGTGGCTAACTTGTACATGGCAAAATGGGAAGAAGAGGGTATCCCTTTGAATCCAGACCCCAGAATTCTGTTGTATAAACGTTTTATAGATGATCTGATCATAGTCTGGGAGGGGGTAACCAATGATGTGGAATCTTTGTTAACAACAATGAATCAAAATGACCATAATATAAGACTCACATGGGAAATTAGTGATCAAAAGATACACTTCTTAGATTTAGAGATTAGGAACACACAATACAGTATGGAGACTATTACATACTTTAAGGAGACAGATTGTAATTCTTACATTCCTACGATGAGCTGCCATCACAGGCCCTGGATTGTTAATATCCCCAGGGGACAATAAATGCAGATAAAAAAAAACTGCACAAGGTTTGGAGATTTTGATAAACTAAGATGTTTATGGATAACGGATAGGATGCCAACTTCCTGGTGAGAGAAAGGTTAAAAATTAGGGACGTGGATAGAGAAAGGTTATTGGAGGATACTACAGGTAGGAATATTAATTTGGGGAATGAGACTTGTTTAGTATTGGATTACAGTTTACAGAAAAAGGATGTAGAAGGATTATTACTAAATATTGGCGTGTGCTAAAGCAGGATATATCACTGTGTGATTCTCTACCAGATAAACCAAAAAATCACTTATAAAAGGCCCCTAACCTGAGTGACAGGATTGTACACAATGGGATAGAACCTTCATTACCCAGACCAGTAATGTTTTTGGACATTAAGGGTTTTCATGGATGTGGGCGTTGTTATAGCTGCATTAGAGTGCCAAAAAACGTCAAAAAAGTAAAAACCGTAATGAATCCTAAAAACAATCAAGCATATAACATCAGAGATTTAATTTCCTGTGAGACTAAGGGTGTAGTCTATATCATTAAAATGTCCCTGCAACTTAATTTATGTCGGTAGAACAAAAAGAGCTTTCAAGGTCAGAATGGAAGAACATGTAAGAAATATAAGAAATGGATTTGACAAACACCATTTATCTATCCATTTTAGGGATAAACACAATAATAATCTGAAAGGGATGCTATTTTGGGGGATAGAGGCCCCCCAATATCACTGGAGAGGGTGTAATTATATTAGAGAAATCAGCAAATGTGAATCCTGGTGGATACACCAATTAGGGTCTTTATTGCCAGGAGGTTTAAACAAGAGTTTGATCTCCAGTGTTTTCTCAGCAATCGTTGAAAGGAGATGATTTTTTATCGTTTGTTTTTAGATATAAGGTTGTGCTCTTCAATATGTGGAAATTGATCGCCACATTAGATGGTTTCGTTATTACTGTGTGTCTCTTTTTCAAGCACTGTACCGGCCCCTTGTAGTTGTTTTGACCACATGTACGTGTCTGGTGTTTGAGGGGGGGCTACATAGTATTCATTTTTAACTAATCATTTTTATTCAAGATATGTCACTAAGTGATTTATGCTGGGTATACTTTCTTTTTTTAGTTAAAGTCTGTAGTAGTACTTATTGCATAAATACATGTTCCATCTTTTTTAATGATCTTTATGATGTTTTGGTAGTGGGTTAATTACATTGTTATGATCCAGTTAATTATTTACATGAAACCATTAGGAAGGATGATATATATACCTTATATTTGGTGTATATCAATTTAGGGGTAAGAGGGGGTTCTTACCCGATTCTGCATTTGCATTAATGGATACGTTCATAATTGTATTTTTATTTAAATATTGGGTAGTGAATGTGATATGTTTGTTATAGTTTCTCTTCCGGGGGTTTCATCCTATTGTGGTCTCCCCGTTCTGTAAATAATTATTATTTCTGTTTATAGTGATATCAACAACAAAATGGTGTCTATTATTATCTATTATTACGGCTGACAGCTACATAAACATGGCCGCGATTGTGGTATATCAGTTACATGGACCTACAACAAAATGGCGCCGATCTCGGCTCCATTTAAATGGCCACCAACACAGTATATAACCTAGTAGTCTCCACCATCCAATCAGAATCTCCTGAGGAAGACACGTGATTAGCCCTGTGTCGTCACATGTAGGGGAGGGGCCAGGACGGTGGAGGAGACAGTTTCATGCTTGTTTGAGCAGATTACTGGCACATATAGGATTTGAAGCTACCTGGAAGGTTTTTTGCTACTTTATGCTGATGTTCTTTTGTTAATTAAATCTGCAAACAAACAATAATGCACTATCCAGCCTCTTTCTTATTTTAACATTGAGGATATCCTCTGTGGATGTAACCGTGGGATCCTGCTGAAAACTTCTTAACTCTTAAGAGCCCAGTAGTGGTTCAACAGCTAACGTGGACCAAACTTAGTTGTGCGGTCACACTGCTTGAGGGGAGTGCAGTCACACGGGGGGGGGGGGGGGGGGGGGCACGTGTGCAAAGTCACCTTCTTATTGAACAGGATTTTTCTTCACAAGAGTCACCTTATGGAGTATTATTGTACGTATGCACTTTAATTATGTTGTAAAGCGCTGCGTAAACTGTCGGCGCTTTATAAATCCTGTATAATAATATCATCTGAGGATTTGAAGATTACTGAGGACATTGTTTCTTCTTTTTTTGGACACATTTTATTCAACGGAAGGATTTTTTTCACTGTGAACTTGCTTGATTAACCAATTTTGATAGCACCATATTTTATATTCATCTCTCGTTTTGTATACTGAATATTGATGTTATTGCAAGGATGGAAGGATTTTTTTCACTGTGAACTTGCTTGATTTACTAATTTTTGTTGCACCATATTTTCTATTAAATTCTCTTTTTTAGTATTGATATTGTAATAGTACTTTTATTATCATTAAGGCTATTATTGCACAGCGCTGCATTCTCTGTTCTCTGCTATTTTTATATGTTCTATTTCTTACTCGTTTCTGTTTTCAATAATTTAAGCTGAGCATTTGAACTGTATCAGACTCAACTACCTTACCAAGAGCTAAGTATTTGCCACCCATCTCTGCCACTCCCTCCACTGGCCTCCGATTGCCGAGCAAAAAAAAAAAATTGAAAGTACTAACATCACTATACAAAGCCATTCGTTCACAACTCTGCCCTGAGCTACATCACCAGTCTGGTTTCAAAAAATCCCCTAAACTGTCCTCTCCGCTCCTCTCAAACTAGTCTCTCCCACCCTCTGGGACTCTCTACCTTAACCTGTCTAGCTATCTCCTACTCTGGCCACCTTTAAATGATCCCTGAAAACGAATTTCTTCAGGGAAGCCTAATCCGCCTCCACCGAACAAATGAATTTTTAATTTGTTCATCAGCTCATCCCTCAAAGTTATTACATTTTTCTACCACTTGCCCCACCATATAACATTGTAAGCTCTTAAGAGCAGGGCCCCCTTAACCCTTCTGTATTTTATTGCATCTGTACTGTCTCCCTTTATATTGTAAAGCAAACTGTTGGTGCTATATAAATCCTGTATTATAAAAAAAAAATAATGGTAATATCCAAACAAAAAAGTTCTACAAGTAGTATGACATCACCATGCCTGTAGTTAGCATATTCCATCATGCTTCAGTGCTCCTTTAGAATATCAGGGGTATCCTTGATGGCGGCTGAATTACTGTTGCAAACTTAGCCATGTATATGCTTCCTTCTGATGACTGATCTGTCTAGCACAATTTCCTGTATTCTCCTAGGAGAGCAGATGGTTTCTAATGAAGACAATGAGCACATTTTATAGCTCTGTTCAGACACCAGGAGATGTAAACAAACACCTCAGAATAGGTAAATAAAATTAGATTTCTTGCCTAGGTTTTTTTTTTTGCTGGGAAATTGAGACATTAGGCAATCCATCACCTGATTTTGACAAAATTTTCCAGTTCTGTACAATGATCAGAATGTTTGCCATCAAGTTCAGCTCTTGTGTACAATGTCTGTTGCTCCGATTCGACTTCTGGCTGATAGATTATTGCTTCCTTAAGGTAGAAAAAGAGTGCAGGTGTCTGCTGTAGACATTTAGCTTACAACCATACATGTTTTAATAAATAGCCTCTTAGGGCAGGGGTCCCCAACTCCCAGGCTCTGGGCCGCTACCAGTCCATGGCCTGTCAGACACCGGGCTGCTTCCGGGAGCAGAGGCCGTTTGTTTCCAGATCGGCGTGCCGCTTGCATCATCGCTTTCTGTCCTTCCTTGCGTGAGCTGGGTCTGCCTCCTAGGAGATCAGCGGCACATTAGATTTTCATAGGAGGGGAACCCTACTGTCAACCGCGCATGTGCCGATTGTAGGGTTCCCATGTCTTGAGAATCTTATGCCTGTTGACTTGTCAGCTGGCTGAGGCAGTAGTGATGACGCTGCATCTGGTTGCAGGCAATAGTGGCAAATGACATGCTATATCTGGTGGCAGGCAATGGTGGCAAGTGACACTCGGGGCTCCCACTAATCCTGCATTATGGTGAGTTGAACAATTTCATAATATAATATAGACATAATGCGCTTTAATAATCCTGAAACCTTATCAACTATGGTGTTGGGATGACTGAAGTGCTAACACCAGCCATTCCTCCAACAAATCAAATCTCTCTCTCCCCCCCCCAAAATTTTTTTTTCTCTGTCATCTGTTTATACATGAGACATTTATAGCAGACCAAAAGTCTTAAAGGCACAAAGTCCCGCAAGGCCAAAAATGCAACATAATGCATAAAAGGTTTTTCATCGTGAAAAATAAAACCTAAATGCCCAGCAACCGAGGCAACTCACTGCCTTACAGAGGGTAGCTTGTAAGATTGTCAGCAGCCATTCTCAGCTGCACAGGAAGAAATAATTTTCATATAATTCTGCATCCCCTGAACTACTGCAATGCAATCATAATCCAGCAGAAAAGAGCTAAAAAAAAGAATGAGAAAAGACAAAAGCAAAGTATTTGCCATAACTAACTATTGACATGATAACCATGCCTTTTATAATTATGCATTTATGTGTTCTTTTCACTAGTATTTTTTTTAAACTCCCTACTACATTCTACAGCAATTTGAACACCTGCCAATGCTGCTTGTGCTGGGTTTCTGACCTCCTAAAACACATCTTCACAATGGGATCATATCTATTTTTGGCTACGTTGGGAAGTTTGTGCATATTACCAGTTAGGCCCCTTTCACACGAGAGACCCAATCGGGTTCAGCTGTTTTTCAGCTGGACCTGATCGGACCTCCATTCTCTGATATGGAGACGGAGGTACAGTTAGTTGAAAAAAGTATTTGATCCCCTGCTGATTTTAAACATTTGCTCACTGACAAAGATGATCAGTCTATAATTTTAATGGTAGGTTTATTTTAACAGTGAGACAGAACAAAAAAAATCTAGAAAAACACATTTCAAAAAAGTTACCAATTGATTTGCATTTTAATGAGTGAAATAAGTATTTGACCCCTTCGCAAAACATGACTTACCGAGTACTAGGTGGCAAAACCCGTGTTGGCAATGACAGAGGTCAGACTTTTCCTGTAGTTGGCCAGCAGGTTTGCACACATCTCAGGAGGGATTTTGTCCCACGCATCTTTGCAGATCCTCTCCAAGTCATTGAGGTTTCGAGGCTGACGTTTGGTAACTTGAACCTTTAGCTCCCTCAACATATTTTCTATGGGATTATGGTCTGGAGACTGGGTAGGCCACTCCAGGATCTTTGTTGCCCTGGCCGTGTGTTTTGGTTCCTCGTCATGCTGGAATACCCATACACCCACCCTTGGGTTCTCACCCAAGATTTTACGGTACATGGCCCCCTGTACATTGTCCCTTTGATGCGTTGATGTTGTCCTGTCCCCTTAGCAGAAAAACACCCCCAAAGCATAATGTTTGCACCTCCATGTTTGACGGTGGGGATGGTGTTCTTGGGGTCATAGGCAGCATTCCTTCTCCAAACACGGAGAGTTGAGTTGATGCCAAAGAGCTTGATTTTGGTCTCATCTGACCACAACACTTTCACCCAGTTCTCCTCTGAATCATTCAGATGTTCATTAGCAAACTTCAGACAGGCCTGTACATGTGCTTTCTTGAGCAGGGGGACCTTGTGGGCGCTGCAGGATTTCAGTCCTTCACGGTGTTGTGCGATACCAATTGTTTTCTTGGTGACTATGGCCCCAGCTGCCTTGAGATCATTGACAAAACTCTCCCGAGTTCTGGGCTGATTCCTCACGATCATTGAAACGCCACGAGGCAAGATCTTGCATGGAGCCCCAGACAGAGATTGAGTGTTATTTTGTGTTTCTTCCATTTGCAAATAATCCCACTGACTGTTGTCACCCGCTCACCAAACTGCTTGGCGATGGTCTTGTAGCCCATTCCAGCCTTGTGTAGGTCTACAATCTTGTCCCTGACATCCTTGGACAGCTCTTTGGTCTTAGCCATGGTGGAGAGATTAGAGTCTGATTGATTCTGTGGACAGGTGTCTTTTATACAGGTAACAAGCCGAGATTAGGAGCACTCCCTTTTAGCGAGTGCTCCTAATCTCAGCTCTTTCCCTATATAGAAGACACCTGGGAGCCAAAAATCTTGCTGATTGATAAGGGATCAAATACTTATTTCATTCAAAATGCAAATCAATTGATAACTTTTTTGAAATGCGTTTTCCTGGATATTTTTGTTATTCTGTCTCTCACTGTTAAAATAAATCTACCATTAAAGCTATAGACTGATCATTTCTTCGTCAGTGGAAATACAAAATCAACAGGGGATCAAATACTTTTTTCCCTCACTGTAAATGGACTTGTGTCCATTTACACTCTGCTACCTCAAGGTCCTATCTGATCTGGCAAAAAAAAAACCAACAGGTGGCCAGATCGGATGGCAGCCGGGTGTAAACGGACAGCAAGTTCGATTACATCTGGTTGCCCATAGAGCACAGCAGGCTGTGTCTGCTCTGCATAAGACATGTCATCTGCCGGATCCGCTCAGCAGAGGATGAGTAGACAGAGCCCCTGCTGAGCAAAAACAGATCTGGCCGATGTGAAAGGGGCCATAGACTTGAGGTCCATTTAAATGTTCGCTAGTAGTAATTTTAATGTGATATGGACATCTCCAGAACCTGTTAGACAATGTTTTCACTTACAGATAAGTTAGCTTACTGGATACATGAACACAAAGCAAACAAGACCACATGTATTAGGGACACATGCTCCTGCACTTGAAAATATTTATTTTCCCTATTAGTGTTCCTGTCACTCACTCAAAATATACACCATACACTTTTAACTGTATAGAATTAGTTTCTCTGATTTCTTCATTACAGCTTAAAAAAAAAGATGATTACAATTCTGTGTTATTTGCTGAGCTCTTTTGTAGATCATCAAAATGATGGCCAGCAGAAGACTGGGACCAGAGTGATAAAACTCATGTACCCATCCCCTGCAATGTTTATATTACCGATGATTATTCATTATGCAGGAGGGATTAAAAAATAGACTAGGAAAAAAACATTGCTCAGTTATGTCTGGACTAAATCCATGTTCATAAAACCTCATTCCTCAGAATATCATAAAAAAAGCCAATCTAGATCACAAAAAGTCCAATATGCCATTTATTGATGTACTGGTTAAATTGTGCTGTTCTGCCACATCTGTCCAATGGCAAACATGCATCATTTTCTTTGCACTGTGGTGAAAGCTGGCATCTGAATTGGTTGCATTGGCTGATGGATGGGCTGGAATAATGGCTTTTTTCGGAGATCCGACAGCATTTTGATTGACGGCAGAAGCTGGTTTCTTTTGATAATCTGCAAGGCCAGCTGGGTGTTGCCTGTAACAGAAGATCAGAGGACTTCATAAGTGGCACTAGGATGGTTCAGTTCAATACAAACTAATATGTGTACAATGAGTCCCCCTGCCAGAGTGTTCTATGCAAATTAGCTATTCTCTCCAGGGACCCCAAATCACAATGACCACTGCTGCAGGTGTTTTAAAATGTATTTACGTAGGGCTTGAAAGCTTTTAATATGAAGGCAAACTGTGTGCAGCTGCATGTTGATAATAAACTGTGTAAGTGTAGACTAAACACTCATTTACAAAATCCCCAAAACTCTGTTGCCTTTACCATAATCCCGCTAATAGGGATCCGAAATAAATCTATAACATTTACTGTTAATTTCTCTGTGGCTATGACCACAACTCTAGACCGGAACTACAAATTGACGTTTAATAATACAACAGTCCTGTCAACAAAAGAGATTAAAAATACACCCTCCTTGGAAGATTCGAAAGGAATGTACCTTATATACAGTACTGAAAAATGTGTGTCATTGTTAGTGCAAAGCAAATAATCAATTTCACAGTAGCGCAAACAACCACATATTAGTGCTAGAGGAGTTCACATATGTATATACAAAGTGAAATCAGAGATTCGATAAAAAAAAAAAAAATTGTGTGTGTATATATATATATATATATATATATATATATATATATATATATATATATATATATATATACACATACACATATATATACACACACACACATTATATATATATATATATATATATATATAAACACAATCTAGACCGTACAACAAAAGTCCATGGTGAAAAAAAAAAAGTCCATGGTGAAAAAAAAGTCCAAAGTGAAACAGGAATAATATTGCACCTTGAATCCACCACCAATGTGATCAAAAAGCACCGTCTCCCTATGTGCCATTAACCCATTGCATGTCAAAGGGTGGGTAATATTAACCCCTCCAGGTTAACAGCCTGGATGGACAAACATCTTACTTCTGGTATAAAGTTCTGCGCAAACTATTGGCGCTATATATATCTTGTATAATAATAATCATCAGGCACTGCTGTGCGAGTGTGTCTAAGAATGAAGAGACCCGAAGGAGTTACTGATTTGGAGGAGGTGACCAGAAAAGCCAAGATACCGTGACATGTAGCCACCCCTATGTTGAAGAAGAAAATGACGAAACGCGCAGGGACCGTGGCAACGCGGAACTCGGTTGCTGCTGTGATTTTGGGAAGGACGGGAGGCGATTCCACTGACAGTTGAAACCAGCGTGGAGGTGGTGAGACTGAGATGAGCTATATCCTACCTAAACCAACCCATTTAAATGCTCAGCACAAGAGGTTTTAAATGTGAATGGTATACTTTTTAATGGAAGTAACGCACTATTGGAAGCCTCCTTTTTTTTCTCACACATGCAATGAGAGGAGTTGATCGGGAGGTGATACTACCAAGAGGAGATTGATTAAATACTCAAGCGTATATGCCTTTTCCTGAGAATGAAAGGCAATTCGATCTGGTGAGTATTTCCACAGACGGGGCTTTTTAATCACATTGGTGGTAGATTGAAGGTGCAATATTATTCCTGTTTCACTCACACAGGGGTGAATATGTGGTGATTGATTATTGGCTTTGCACCAATATTAATTTTTTGGAATTTTTCAGTTTTAAAGTAGCGCCACTTATTTTAATATAATTTTGCTCCATGTCTTTAGCGCAGTGACACACACAAATTTTATATACAGTACTGGTTCAGCTTTACAGCTGAATACTCTTGCAACCTGACAAGATACTTTAAAGTAACTTCTCAGCTCATAAGTCTGATCTTGCATGTTATGGCTTTAAGCCCCATACACATGGGCCGAAGCTTCGATTGAAGAGGCATGACCAGAAAAGGTCTACGGATCGACATCCAATCAGCAAACAAATGTCTGAGAACGCGGATGGGCGTGTTCTGGCGGAGGAGGTGGGGGGCTGTCCCCCTGTGAGAACACAATAGCTCAGTGGGGGAGATTGCTGTACTAACATCGGATTGTTAGTATAGGGGCTCCTCTCGTGCTCTTCAGTTTTTTATGTTCAGCCCGCTGGGTTGAACGAAAGAAACCTGCTAGTGTGTACCAGGGTTTAGGGCAGGGGTAGCAAACCTTGGCACTCCAGCTGTGTTGAAACCACAAATCCCATCATTGCCCTTCTCTTGGGAGTCAAGCCTGTGGCTGTCAGTCTTGCAGTGCCTCTTGGGACTTGTAGTTCCCCAACTGGAGCTCCAAGGTTTCCTACCCCTGCTTTAGGACTTATTCAAACAATGTGCAGTAACAGGGTTTTTTCCACATTGAATAATTGGATACACAACAGCCACTGCAGGGGCACATAGAAAAGAATTGGTGTGATGTGCAGTGAAGTGCAGACATGTACCATTTTCTTAAATGAAGTATCATGTAAAAAAACAAAAAAAACTAAACAAAAACGCAACACAAAACCGTGTAAGGTGCTGATACATGGACTGCACCATTCCATCGGACCTCGCAATGACTGCTGCCCGTGAGATAAAACACTGCATTGTACCACACTGAACGAGCCCTTAAAGTGCATCTACATATCAAAAAACGTTTTTTTTTTTCTTTTTCACTTTTGGATGTAATTTGGACTGTAAATTCCTGATCTTTAAATACAGTACAGGATATAGACTGAATACTCAAACCCTGGGTTATAGGCTGCTACCTTCAGATGTTTGGACACATGCAAACTTTTGGAGGACATGTCCCCTGGTTGCCCCCTAAAACCCTACCCCACTGAGTCCTCAGTTTTAAAGCAAGCAATGTAACACAGGAAAAGTAGTAACACAAAAATAGGAGGGAGGGTGGCCTGTCCTACACTATTCTCCAAGATATGGAACAGGCAAGTCAAAATTCATTTTATCTTAACTGTACAGGACACAGGCTGAATATTCATAGACTCTGGGACGTCCCACTATAAGAAGGGTGGGCAACAACTAAGTATAAAAACTGCCAGCAAACCTAACAGGCCAGGCCAAATGTTGCATCCGCAGAGGATTGGTCATCCACATTCTAAAGAATGACTTTTTACAAGACGCTAGCTCTGAGAGACGTCTGACAGATGTGACAGGAACCAAGAAAGCCACTTTGCAGGATACATCTAAGGGGACTGCAAAGGCTAGTTTTTGCAGTGTAGAGAACCAGATTGAGGTCCCAAGGAAGCACAGGTTGTTTGTAAGGGGGGCCTGCTCTGAGATACAACTTGCATAAAGGTTTTCATAAGGTTGAGTGAGGCCAGAGATTTTTGGAAAAGAATGGACAAGGCCAAAACCTGTCTTTTCAGAGTGCTTAGGGCCACGTCCTGGTCAAGTCCTGTTGTAGGAAGGCCAAAATACGAGGCACAGAGTAATCTCTTGAAATGAAGGACCTTTTTTTCAAACCAGGAATAAAAGGATTTCCAGGTACGAAAGTAGATCTTTCATCCTTTTGGAAGTGGCTTTTCTTGCTTTTAACAATATTAGAATGACAGACTTTAAGACCCCCCAATCCCCATAAGACTTGGATTCAACAGCCAAGACAAAGACTGAGAAGCAGGATAGAGTAGGGGGACTTGTGACAGCAGGTCTAACCTGTTGGTAAAAGGTCAGGGGTCGTCGCCTAGCAGTCCAAGTATGTCGGGGCTAGTTTGGTGCAATGAGAATCACTGGTTTTTATTTCTTGCTCTATTTTGCGTAACAGGCGAGGCACACTTTACACTGGTGAAAATGCAAAGATTAGCCTGAATTGAGATCAGGGAATTATCACAGAATCTGGCGCCAATGCTAGAGGATTCTTGGTCCGGACCACAAACGGAGGTCATTTGTTAAAGCATAAACATCACTCAAGGTCCGTCTCCATCTGTCCCACCTCCACTGTACACTAGCAGGCGCTGGCCCTGTAATTCCGCGTACACAGGAGCGGACTTTACGGCAGACTTGGTCCGGAGGACCGGAGTCCGTCGGATAATTCGATCGTGTGTGGGCTCCAGCGGACTTTTTTCCCCAAAAGTTCGACGGACCTAGACATAAAATATGTTTCAAATATTTCCGACGGACTCGAGTCCGGTCGAAAAGTCCGCTCGTCTGTATGCTAGTCCGACGGACAAAAACCGACGTTAGGGCAGCTATCGGCTACTTCCTTGTTTTAGTCCGGTCGTACATCATCATGTACGAATCCGTCGGACTTTGGTTGATCGTGTGTAGGCAAGTCCGTTCATTCGCAAAGTCCGTTGGAAAGTCCGTTGAAAAGTCCGCCAGACCTACTCTGTCAAAAAGTCCGCCCGTGTGTACGTACGCGGCATTAGTTGCAGACTTCACAATGTAAGGAAAATAATCTGGTTGGCCACACATCCGATAAAACCACCTTTCTTTTGACACATTCCAAGGATACAATCCACAATACAATTGTATTACTGTTATTAACAAATATATCACAACAGCTAAAGTGTTTCATGTCTACATCAGCGCTTAATCATAGCTATGATTAAGCACGGATGATGACGTTTCAAAATAAAAGGTGGTTTTATCGGATGTGCAGCCAACCAGATTATTTTCCTTACGTTAAGAGGTAATTTGTTGTTCAGCCTGGAAGCCAGGTTACATCCAGGACCACCCCCAATCTGTGACATATTAGATTAAAGATGTTGGGGTAAGGTGCCCATCCCCTTGTTTCAGGCAGTGACAGCTCAGGTAAACTACATGCCAATTGTCAACTCCTGAGATGTGGGCACCAGTGATCACTGGCCAAGGTTTTTCAGTCCATGAGATGATCAGGTTTGCTTCCTTAAAGACTGCATAACTCCTGGTACCCCCTTGGGCATTGAAAACAGAGGAGTCCTTCAAGAGAAACTGCAGTCTGCTCACATAATTTGAAATAAAAACATCTTTGCCATTCTGAAGCTTCCCTCCAACCACTTTGCATATTATTTTATATTTACTGTGATTCTGTACTTGCCAAATATGCTGCAGAACTCTCCCTCCACTGAGTCTGGCTGCAACCATTTTAACTGTGTGCAGCTGAATCTGCTTCCTGTTCACTTCCTGGATTTACATAGATACAGAGGCACACCTCCAGCTCTGAAGCTCTCATTGTCCCTCTTGTGACTCATCCCCCCTCCCTTCCTGTCAATCTCTCTCTCTCTCTCAATCTCTCTCAGAGAGCTGTGCATGTCATAAGCCTAGGCTTTTTACCAGACAAGAAACAGGAAGTGGGCTGTATAAGGTACTTACTAGCAGAAAAAAAAAATGTTTTACTATCCAAAGTTAAAACAAGGGCAGAAGATTTAATAAATGGAAAGTTAAAAAATGACTGAAGTTCTGCTTTCAGAAGATGGTCATCTAGATAACCTGGATTCCCAGAGTTCCTAAAAGGGCAAGAAGAGGTACAAGGAACTTTGTGAATACTCTGGGAGCAAAGCATACGCCAAATGGCAGTGCAGCAAACTGGAACTTATCTTCCACTACAATATGTAGTAAGCTTTTGCCATGGTTACCTTTTGCCGGATTTCCACCATTGCTATGACAAATGGGATAATCACAGTGTAGGGTAAGCATGAGATTTGAGATAAGCATGTCAGAGAAGGAAAACTTAGGACCCTGTAGCTAAGTACACGCATTGCATAAAGTGCCAAGAAGAGCACCCAAGCAGGATCCAGTGCACAGCGCAACATTAGGGGCAGTCCCCGCAGTGTGGAGCCCGACTCCAAAAGGTTTTTTAGCAAGGTTGCACCAGTCTAGATGCACTGCTTCTATTGTGTTAGAAGACAGTAAGGCTACTTTCACACTGGGGCGGGGGGGGGGGGGCGTTAGCAGGCTTTTCGACCATTAGCGGGGTGCTTTTAAACCTGCTAGCAGCCAATTAAAGGGTTAAAAGCGCCCGCAAAGCGTTGCTGCCCATTGATTTCAAGGGCGGTGGAGGAGCGATATATACACAGATTCCGCACCGCCCCAAAAAAGCTGCTTGCAGGACTTTTTTCCTGTCCTGCAAGTGCACCGCCCAGTGTGAAAGCACTTGGGCTTTCACACTGGGGTGGCTTGAGAGGCGCTTTTCAGGCATTATTTTTAGTGCAAAAATGCCTGAAAAGCACCCCAGTGCGAAAGGGGTCTAAGGAGTTAAAGAGCCGACTGAATAATCTGAAGGAAAAAACAAAACAAAATTAGTTAAGCAAAAGTGATTTCTCTGTAAGGGAGAAAAGGTCCATCACCTTAGAACACTAACATAAAAATGAGGACTCACAGAGTGGGGAAGAGTTATAGGAGGGATGCCCAGAGGGCGTCCTTAAAAGCTTGCCAGAGTCCAATCACCTGAAGTTCTGAAGGTAACAGCCTACCTATATAACCTGGGTTTATGTACATTAAGCCTGTGCCCTGTACTGTACATTAATATAACCATTTTGTCTGTTTTTGTTAGAGAGACTCACCATCACATCCTGTCCTGGGGAAACCTTTTTACCCAACAGAAAGGGAAAGCATCTCTCCAACAAAGCATCCAACACTAGTAAAACCTGACAGGAGTTTTAATTCTGCCCCAATCTAACAAAAAAAAAAAAAAACCCACTAAAAAAAAATAAAAAAAAAGGTTTTGGGTATAAATACACATTAGGCTTCTTGCATACTACTGCCAAACAACTTTCCAAAAAAAGTTGTGACACTTTGTAAAATCTACATAAAAACAGAATGCAATGATTTTAAAATCTCATAAACCAATATTTCATTCACAATAAAAAATAGAAAACATTAAATGATTAGACTGATAAAAAGTATCATTTTGAGTAAAAAAATAAGGTACTATTGAAATTGATGGCAGCAACACATCTTAAAAAAAAAAGGTTAGGACAGGGCAATGTTTACCATGATGTAGCATTCCCTCTTCTTTTAATACTCTGCAAACGCCAGGGAACAGAGGACCCAGTTTCTTTTGTCCTATTCTTGCCCGATGTAGGATTCTAACTGCTCAACAGTCCTGGTTCTTCTTGGTCATATTTGTCGTTTCAACATGTGCCAAATATTTACAATTGGTGAAAGGTGTGGACTGCAGGCAGGCCAATCAAGAACCTGGACTCTTCTACTATAAAGCCACGCTGTTGTCAAAGATACAGTATGTGTTTTAGCATTGTCCTGCTGAAATATGCAAGGCCTAACTTGAAAAAAAAGATATTGGGGTTTATTTACTAAAGCTGGAGAGTGCAAAATCAGTCAAACTTCTGCACAGAAACCAATCAGCTTCTAACCCCAGCTTGTTCAATTAAGCTTTGGCAAGAACACCTGGAAGCCGATTGGTTTCTATGCAGAAGTGAGCCTGATTTTGCACTTTCCAGCTTTAGTAAATAAACCAATGTCTGGATGAGAGCATATGCTGCTCTAAAACCTGGATATATCTTTTATTATTGATGGTACCTTGCCAGATGTGCAAGCTGCCCATTTCATACGCACTCATGCGCCCCCATACCATCAGAGACATAGGCTTTTTGACAGAGCACTAACAAGAAGGTCCCTCTTCTCTTAAGTCCAGTGGATGCAGCACGCATGGTTGCCAAAAAGAATGTAAAATTTTGATTCTTCCAAGTACAGAACAGTTTTTCACCTTGCAACAGACCATTTAAAATGAGCTGTGGCCCAGACAATGGTGTTTCTAGATTATATTCAAATATGGCTCCTTTGCATGATAGAGCTTTACCATGCATTATTGGATGAAATAGTGAACTGTGTTCACAGTGATTTTTAGAAATATTCCTGAACCCATACAGTGATGTCCATCACAAAATCATGCCAGTTTTCCAGATTCTCCGAATCCTTTGATATTATGTGTTGTCGAGGATGATATATTTAAAGTCTTTGCTAGTTACTACTGAGGAACATTATTCTGAAATTGTTTGACAATTTTTAGATGCAGCTTTTCACAGACTGGTGAACCTCTGCCCATCTTTACTTCTGAGATATTCTGACTCTCTAAGATGCTCATTTAATACCCAATTATGTGACTGACCTGTGGCCAAATAACCTAATTGGTTGCAAAATGTTCCTCCAGGTCTTTCTAGTACCACTTGTCCTGCTTGTTGCAGCCCTGTCCCAGTTTTTTTGAGACCTGTTGCTGCCATCAATTTTGAAATCTTATTTTTTTCTTAAAATGGTACATTTTCTCAGTTTAAACATTTTATATGTTTTCTATTTTCTAGTGTGAATAAAATATGGGTTTATGAGATTTGCAAATCATTGCATTCTATTTTTATGTAGATTTTACAGAGCAACCAAACTTTTGGAACTGGGGGATGTAAATGCAGCCCATTGTCTTTGATGTGTCTGTACACACAAAAGTGTAAATGTGCGCTGCATATAGATATGAAAAATTGTTTTTTAAAAATACAAAAATCAAATTTGTCAGTCAGTATTTCATGTACGTAACATGTTAATTTGAAAAGGTTAAAATTGCATTCTGGGAGCTAGAATTTTACTTATGTACACACAAATACACATAAAATAAATACAAGAAACATCAGTACAGTGTGCAGGTACCCTTAAAGAGGAATTGCAACTCTGAAAGCAGTGCCCAAAAAAGGCAGACAGAGAGCAGAGAACTATTTATTAGTATCGTCTGTTGTCTCCCTGCAGCTGATGATCTCCTCATTACTGATTTATCATGCCTTATTCTGCACTGTCTCTATAAGGAGGTGACCTCTGACAGAAGAAGGACTTTGCCTCCTTATGTCAAAGCCTCCAGCAAAGAAAACAGTGTGCAGCAGACCGACATCTTAAAATTATGCGCCAAATCCAAAAGAGACTAGCAGGCAAGGATGCCTCATATCTCAGGCTACAGATCTAAAGCTTTGGGGCTGTAGCCACACTGACATACTAAGGAAGAGCACTGCTATTTTTCAGGAGGAATTCAGGTTCAGGGCACTGCTTAGACACAATAAACATTTCTAGATGTTCCCTATAACATGCAAATATAAACATTTCGAGTTCAAGTTCACATTAATCCATTCTGACCAGAATTAAGTCCTAAAGACACAAAACATTCTTTGTCATGAAGCGGTTAATTTGTAGTTCCCACATGAGTTGGAAAAGCCACACCTTTACCTGTTTTACTTAATTTTATGTGCATGTTATGCAAGAGAGGAAAAAAAAAAAAACACCCCATTGGTATAGATTTATACGAGATTTATACGAGACATACAGTGCCTTTTGTCATGTTACAACCAAAAACTTAATTGTGCATAATTGGGATTTTATGTGACAGACCAACACAAAGCGGCAGGAAAATAAGTTTTCTATTTTTCTTACAAATGTCCGCAAAGTGTGGCGTGTATTTGAATTCAGCCCCCCTGAGTCAATACTTTGTAGAACCACCTTTCACTGCAATTACAGCTGCAAGTCTTTTTGGGTATGTCTACCAGCTTTGCAAACCTAGAGTGACATTTTTGTCAATTCTTCTTTGCTAAATAGCTCAAGCTCAGTCAGATTGGATGGAGAGCGTCTGAACAGCAATTTTCAAGTCTTGTAACAGATTCTCAATTGTATTTAGGTCTGGACTTTGACTGACCCATTCTAACATATGAATATGCTTTGATCTAAACCATTCCATTGTAGCTCTGGCTGTATGTTTAGGGTCGTTGTCCTGCTGTTGTCCTGCTGGAAGGTGAACCTCCGGCCCCAGTTTCAAGTCTTTTGCAGACTAACAGGTTTTCTTCTAAGATTGCCCTGTATTTGGCTCCATCCATCTTCCCATCAACTCTGACCAGCTTCCCTGTCCCTGCTAAAGAAAGCATCCCCACAACAGGATACTGCTACCGCCATGTTTCACGGTGGGGATAGTGTGTTCAGGGTGATGAACAGTGTTAGTTTTCAGCCACACATAGCGCTTTGCTTTTAGGCCAAAAAGTTCAATTTTGGTCTCATCTGACCAAAGCACCTTCCACTGTTTGCTGTGGCCCCCACATGGCTTTTTGCAAATGGGACTTCTCATGGCTTTCTTTCAACAATGGCTTTCTTCTTGCCACTCTTCCATAAAGGCCAGATTTGTGGAGTGCATGACTAATCGTGGTCCTATGGACAGATTCTTCCACCTGAGCTGTGGATCTCTGCAGCTCCTCCAGGAGTTACCATGGGCCTCTTTGCCTTGCCTGTCAGTTTAGGTGGACGACCATGTCTTGGTAGGCTTGCCGTTGCGCAATACTCTTTCCATTTTCGTATGATGAATTGAATAGTGCTCTAAGATGTTCAAATCTTGGAATTTCTTTATAACCTAATCCTGCTTTAAACTTCTCCACAACTTTATCCCTGCTGTCTGGTGTGTTCTTTGGCCTTCATGATGCAGTTTGTTCACTAAGGTTCTCTAACAAACCTCTCAAGGCTTCACAGAACAGCTGTGTTTATACTGAGATTAAATTACACAGGTGGACCCTATTACTAATTAAGTGACTTCTGAAGGCAATTGATTCCACTAGATTTATTTAGAGGTATAAGAGTAAAGGGGGCTGAATACAAATTCACGCCACACTTTTCAGATATTTGTAAAAAAATTAGAAAAAAAAATGTATAATTTTCCTTCCACTTCACAATTATGTGCCCCTTTGGGTTGGTCTATCACATAAAATCCCAATAAAATACATTTAAGTTTTTGGTTGTAACGTGACAAAATGTGGACAATTTCAAGGGGTATGAATACTTTTTCAAGGCACTGCATGAGAATAGAAAACCCATCTGATGTGAAAAAAAGTCTTCTGACAAAGGCCCCTCAAACAAGTTTGTTGATACCATCTTGCAGCTTCTTCATTAGACATTTCATCTACCCATCTTTGTGCCTTAGAACAAAATCTTTAGTCCATGCAAGCAGGTTACATCTGTTCTGTATGTAATGCCAGCTGTAGCCACATCTCAGTTCTAGATTATGCAACAGATATCTTTATAGAAATAATAGGAAATGTGCTCAGGCGCTATATGTACTGTAAATCTACTTTAATAAACAGATTTCAACTATTTCAATGCACATTTGATAAAAAAATTGGGCATTATTGGTATTGGTTGACTACATAACAATCAGTGCAGGTAACTAACTGCTTCGGTATTGGTGCTTTCTCAGATTCAAAGAAAACACAAATGCCCCTGAAAGCCAAAGGGTTAAGTGTTAATGCTGGTAATATTAGAGTGCCTGCCCCAGGCAGAAGAACCTGATCGCATGGTAATGCCATTTGTCAGAGAAGAGATCACAACGGAGCATTTCTAAAATTGATTTTGCTGGACAGAAAAAAAAACCCACAGTAAATGCTCCTTGCTAAGGAAGATGAATAAAGTGTGGCACCAGGCAATGCCCTGGGGAAGAGTGAAATGAGGTAAGCAGAATATTCACTTCAATGATGTATAGTAGATTTCACACACAAAGAAAAAAAAAAAATGATGTGATGTGGGTCCTTTACACTGTAACCACTTCATACTCTTATTAGACACCAATTCACACAGCAGAAGGGAAATCCAGCAGCTCAAAAGGACTCCTCCACTAATAAAGGTTCTGTTATCAATCCCTCCAAAGTACTACTCAAGTCACAGGTTTTTAAAATATTTGTATTTAAAAGGGGTTAACTTTTTTTGCATGCAGACTTAAAGCTCTTGTCAAGAGACAATCTGACCGAGGGAGGTGTCCATTGCTAGAAGCCTAGTTTTCCTAATCTGCTATGGCGGGCAGACTGGGAAATATGAGGGAGTAAGGTTTAGGGCTGAAACAACTAATCAATTAATCGACAACTAATCGATTATGAAATTAAATCGATTACTATTTTCATAATGGGGTTAAAAAACAAACTAAAATGAGCCCTTTATAGTACAAAAAGAGCAAATAATTGCCACTGTAAATATTACTTTTACAGTTCTACAGTAAAAAAATAGTGATTATCTGCTTTTTTTTGTACTATAAAGAGCTAATTTTAGTTTAACCCCATTATGTTACTAAACGTCTTAGACCTGGTTCACAGCTTTGTTTTTTGGTGCTTTTTGCAGAAACACACTACAGTTCATTTACATGGTTTCCTATGGGACACGTTCACATCTATGCTTTTTTCAGCAGCTGCTGAAAAAGCACATCGATGCTTTTTTGGTTCAATATATATCAACGTAAAAGCTGCAGAAAAGCATGTAATGCGTTTTTTGCAGCAATTTCTGTTTTTTAATCTGCCCAACAACAAATTGGCCAAAAATAATGCAAAAACACAAATCGCAGCAAAATCACGTGCGCAAAAATCAAAACGCACAGCAAAAAGCACTGCAGAAACAGATCAAAAACAAATTGCCTAGGTGTGTACTGAGCCTTATGCTGGCCACACCGATCAATTTTCAGATGAGAATATTCAGATGAAAAATCTTTGTACATTCGATGAATGAAAGAATGTTGTTTGAAATTTTCACTTGTTTTTAAGCTTCTGTTTTTAAAATTAATGTAATTTCAATGAAAACCACATACGCTGTCTGAAAATTCCTTTGACCAAGAAGTTTTCTATTTTTATTATTTCCAAATTTTCCCATCACTGTGGTTGAAAATTAACGTCGATTTGATCCCACTAATGATTAGAAAATCAAACGAACGTTCTTAAAATGAAATTTTTTTGAAGGAAGTCATTGTTTGTTTTTTTTAAATAATAAAAAAAAAAATGATCTCCGAGTATGATATTTACCAGATTCACCCTTTAGTAGTACATACAGTATATATCCTCTAATAGTATATACAGTATTTTTGTTCTGTCTGTTATTCTCTGAGTGGATTAGATATTTTGCTCCCTAACCATATAGTTGGTTATTTATATTTACCCCTGCATAAAGATATTTAATAACACTTAAAACTTTCTTTAAGGTTATTAACCAATTAATCGAAACAATAATCGGCAAACTAATCGATTATGAAAATAATCGTTAGTTGCAGCCCTAGTAAGGTTTAAAGTTCCCAAGCCATCTGTGGGTCTTTTTATCAATGTTTACTATTGAAATAATACTAAAATACAGCAACAAGGTGTTAACACATAGAAAAAGCTGAAAACTGTAGGCAAATGATTACATTGCTGACATTGCCAGGATATAGAAACACATTAAAGCCCAACACCAGCCAAAACTTCTGGATTTAAGTCTACTGCTAACCAAAATTTTTTTTATTTAATTTCTGTCTGTGTCCCTACTGGGGAGATTTCCATTCTCTTCCTGTCAGGATAGTTAGACTTCAGCCTAGTACACATAGGCCGCATGTCGGACTGCATCGGCTGGTTCAATAGAAGTTGGTGCGACAGAAACCAGCCGGCTTCTAACGATAGGGCATGACCGAAAAAGGTCTGCTGATCGGCTCCGGATCAGTGTTCTCAGCCAGTGGCTGAGAGCGCTGACGGAGTGTTCTGCGCGGGGGGAATTGGGATTTGTGGGCATTAGAACACAATAGAGAAGCAGGGGAGATCGCTGTACTAACGTCAGATCGTTTGTATAGCGGCTACTCCTGAGCTGCCAGTTTTTTTGTTCAGCCCTGCTCCGTTGAATGAGAAAAAACTACTGGTTTGCACAAGGCTAGTATTTAGATCTTCTGCACGGAATGAGAAAAGGGTATTGCAACTCCTCGCCATTCTTTTATGCAGTATCTATTGTATATATCTGTTATTCCACTGGCCAACACCCAGCAAACTCCTTTGCAAGCTTTCCACCCTCCAGCTTCTTATACAAACAGGACCCAAAAGAATTTTCATCCTAGAGTGTTTCCGAAGCCGCCATCGTGTCTAAAGCACACACTTATTTTTCTTTTTTGTTCAGCAAAAAAATATTGGTGTCCTGCATCCACACAAACTGGATGGATGGAGGAACCTCTCCGCTGGTACAATGTATTCTGATAGCGGTACCCGCAGCTGTCACAATACACCAATTAGTGTCCGTAGCCGATTTTCTGAAAGGTCCAATCAACAGTAGTTCATTCAATGAATTTGGTCAGTACCTGTTGAACCAGCCGAATTTGAATCAGTTTATGGCCAACTTAAGCCTGAAGTAATATATTTATTGGTATGAGAGGGAAAGAGGTGGGAATATGCCCTGGCAAAAAAAGATATGAGGAGCTGGGAGGTGGTGCTATTTAACTAGAAAGATATACCTTGAACATTTTGGACTGCAGTAACCCTTTCACAATCAATATGTAGCGCTGGTAGATTTGCGATCTACCATATGTTAGGTAAATTTAGTAACTTGTTTGTTAGGAAGGTTAGGTTTGCCTCTGTTCTAGCTTGGCTGACGTTGTGTGTGTTTTCAGTCTGACCGGTGGGTGTTGCTGTTATCGCTGGTCAGTGTTGGAAAGGAAACGTGTCGAAGCGTTTGGATGCTCTTCTGTCCCGGAGACAACTCGGTGGAGGTGGTCCTCCGAGTTGCATTCTGGGCGAGGGTATTTATGGGACAGATGCCATATTGTGGGGTTTTTGTACAGCCACCTGCTGGCCCTCCGTTCCGGAGGCCCACGTTGCAGCGGCGCATGGGTGGGCCCAGAAGCTTGTCTGGGGCCTACCACAGCAGCCGAGGAATGGTCCTGAGCTATCTATCCAGAGTGAAGAAGCTGGACAACCGAGGAGATGCCGTCATGGAAGGATCACGCGGCGTGCTGGTCTGGAGAGGGGCCTGGTGACTTGGTTGGAGGATGTATCCTAAAGTAACTATACAGCATAGTGTTGCCGGGTTGGCTTAAAGGTTCAAGCACTGTGATCGACGTTCATTGCAGAAAGACCAATACATCCTGTGGCAGAGGATTGTACAGGTTTATCCCAAAACAAGTCTGTGGCAGAGACTTTTGTTCGTGCTACGTACTGACTGCTAGGCAAGTGAGAGAGGCCTATCCAGGCGAGCAAAGAGTGTGTCCCACGAGGGAAGCGCATTCTATTGTAATATCTAAATTCTACCAGGACTTTTGTTACAAGAAGATTTGAGTTTCTTCTGCAGTTTCCCTTCTGCCTCTTTCCTGTTAATTCCTTACTAAATTGTTTAATAAAGCATTGAAAACTTACTCAAGTGTTGGTGCGTGTATCGTCCAGAGGTAAACTCAACGGAACCCTAGACCCGGTGCCGGTAAAACAGAGGGAAGGAGAGTGAAGGTAACAGGCCCGCTTAAACCAGCAGCTCCACCGAGAGTTATTGCTACAAATATATACAGTAAGGTGAAAAAAGTATTAAATCCCCTGCTGATTTTGTATGTTTGCCCACTGACAAAGAAATGATCAGTCTATAATCTTAATGGTAGGTTTATATTAACAGTGAGAGACAGAACAACAAAGAAAATCCAGAAAAACGCATTTCAAAAAAGTTATAAATTGATTTGCATTTTAAACGAGTGAAGTAAATATTTGACCTCTTCTCAAAACATGACTCAGTACCTGGTGGCAAAACCCTTGTTGGCAATCACAGAGGTCAGACGTTTCCTGTAGTTGGCCACCAGGTTTGCACACATCTCAGGAGGGATTGTGTCCCACTCCTCTTTGGGATTGTGTCCTCTCCAAGTCATTGAGGTTTCGAGACTGACGTTTGGTAACTCGAACCTTCAGCTCACTCCACATATTTTCTATGGGATTTCTATGGGCTAGGCCACTCCAGGACCTTAACCACTTCAGCCCCGGAAGGATTTACCCCCTTCCTGACCAGAGCACTTATTACAATTCGGCACTGCGTCGCTTTAACTGCTAATTGCGCGGTCATGCAATGCTCTACCCAAACGAAATTTGCGTCCTTTTCTTCCCACAAATAGAGCTTTCTTTTGATGGTATTTGATCACCTCTGCCGTTTTTATTTTTTGCGCTATAAACGGAAAAAGACTGAAAATTTTGAAAAAAAATGATATTTTTGTTATAAAAAAAATCCAATAAACTAAATTTTAGTCATACATTTAGGCCAAAATGTATTCGGCCACATGTCTTTGGTAAAAAAAATGTCAATAAGCGTATATTTATTGGTTTGCGCAAAAGTTATAGCGTCTACAAACTAGGGTACATTTTCTGGAATTTACACAGCTTTTAGTTTATGACTGCCTATGTCATTTCTTGAGGTGCTAAAATGGCAGGGCAGTACAAAACCCCCCCAAATGACCCCATTTTGGAAAGTAGACACCCCAAGGAAATTGCTGAGAGGCATGTTGAGCCCATTGAATATTTATTTTTTTTGTCCCAAGTGATTGAATAATGACAAAAAAAAAAAAAAAATTTTACAAAAAGTTGTCACTAAATGATATATTGCTCACACAGGCCATGGGCATATGTGGAATTGCACCCCAAAATACATTCAGCTGCTTCTCCTGAGTACGGGGATACCACATGTGTGGCACTTTTTGGGAGCCTAGCCGCGTACGGGGCCCCGAAAACCCAGCACCACCTTCAGGATTTCTAAGGGCATACATTTTTGATTTTACTCCTCACTACCTATCACAGTTTTGAAGGCCATAAAATGCCAAGATGGCACAAACCCCCCCAAATGACCCCATTTTGGAAAGTAGACACCCCAAGCTATTTGCTGAGAGGCATGGTGAGTATTTTGCAGCTCTCATTTGTTTTTGAAAATGAAGAAAGACCAGAAAGAAAAAATTTTTTTTTCTTTTTTAAATTTTCAAAACTTTGTGACAAAAAGTGAGGTCTGCAAAATACTCACTATACCTCTCAGCAAATAGCTTGGGGTGTCTACTTTCCAAAATGGGGTCATTTGGGGGGGGGGGTTTGTGCCACCTGGGCATTCCATGGCCTCCGAAACTGTGATAGGCAGTGAAGAGTGAAATCAAAAATTTACGGCCTTAGAAAGCCTGAAGGCGGTGCTTGGTTTTCGGGGTCCCGTGCGCGGCTAGGCTCCCAAAAAGTCTCACACATGTGGTATCCCCGTACTCAGGAGAAGCAACAGAATTTATTTTGGGGTGTAATTTCACATATTCCCATGGCATGTTTGAGCAATATAACATTTAGTGACAACTTTGTGCAAAAAAAAAAAAAAATAAAATAAAAATTTGTCTCTTTCCCGCTACTTGTGTCACAATATAAAATATTCCATGGACTCGACATGCCTCTCAGCAAATAGCTTGGGGTGTCTACTTTCCAAAATGGGGTCATTTGGGGGGGGTTTGAACTGTCCTGGCATTTTATGCACAACAT
The DNA here is from genome assembly GCA_037952835.1 of Lithobates septentrionalis. Lineage (NCBI taxonomy): Eukaryota > Metazoa > Chordata > Amphibia > Anura > Ranidae > Lithobates > Lithobates septentrionalis. The sequence goes on from JBBDGP010000780.1 coordinate 2,584,307, forward strand.
TTAGAAGCTTATGTCACACATCACCCACTCTTCTAACCACTTGAAGACAAAGCCCTTTCTGACACTTTTTGATTACATGAAAAAATTATTTTTTTTGCAAGAAAATTACTTTGAACCCCCAAACATTATATATTATTTTAAAGCAAATGCCCTACAGATTAAAATGGTGGGTGTTTCATTTTTTTTTTCACACAGTATTTGCGCAGCGATTTTCAAACGCATTTTTTGGGGAAAAAACACACTTTTTTAAATTTTAATGCACTAAAACACACTATATTGCCCAAATGTTTGATGAAATAAAAAAGATGATCTTAGGCCGAGTACATGGATACCAAACATGACATGCTTTAAAATTGCGCACAAACGTGCAGTGGCAACAAAATTAATACATTTTTAAAAGCCTTTAAAAGCCTTTACAGGTTACCACTTTAGATTTACAGAGGAGGTCTACTGCTAAAATTACTGCCCTCGATCTGACCTTCGCGGTGATACCTCACATGCATGGTGCAATTGCTGTTTACATTTGACGCCAGACCGCCGCTTGCGTTCGCCTTAGCGCGAGAGCAGGGGGGACAGGGGTGCTTTTTATTTATTTATTTTTTTCTTTATTATTTTTTTGCTTTTTTATCTTATTTTTAAACTGTTCCTTTCATTTTTTTTTTTTAATCATTTTTATTGTTATCTCAGGGAATGTAAATATCCCCTATGATAGCAATAGGTAGTGACAGGTACTCTTTTTTGAAAAAATTGGGGTCCATTAGACCCTAGATCTCTCCTCTGCCCTCAAAGCATCTGACCACACCAAGATCGGTGTGATAAAATGCTTCCCCAATTTCCCAATGGCGCTGTTTACATCCGGCGAAATCTAAGTCATAAAATGCTCGTAGCTTCCGGTTTCTTAGGCCATAGAGATGTTTGGAGCCACTCTGGTCTATGATCAGCTCTATGGTCAGCTGGCTGAATCACCGGCTGCATTCTCAGGTTCCCTGTTGAGACAGGAGAGCCAGAGAAAAACACGGAAGATGGTGGGGGGGGGGCATTCCCTCCCACTGCTTGTAAAAGCAGTCTAGAGGCTAATTAGCCGCTAGGATTGCTTTTACATGAAAGCCGACCGCTGGCTAAAAAGAATGATACCAAGATGATACCTAAACCTGCAGGCATCATTCTGGTATAACCACTCGAAGTCGTGAATGGCGTACCTGAAGACAAAAAAATGGTTAACAATAAAGCACAGTAAACGGTAAAGTATAAAAAATTGCATACCTGAAAAGCAAACATGATAAAACATAATAACAATAAAACATTGCAGAATAGAATACAGTAAAAAAGAGCAGAACAATAGAGAGAGAATAGAGAGAGAGAGAACAATAAAACGACAACTATTTTTTTTAATTTTTGTTTGTGTTTTTTTTTTTTTTACACTTTTTTTTTGTAACTGTAACTTTTATAACTGTAACCGGTTCCAGGTTCGGGTCTCTCAAAATGCGATGGCATCTTGGGAGACCCTGTGAAAGTGTGTCCTAGTCTGTGGAATGCTGTACCCTACGCTAATACTCAACTAGTGAATGGTAGCGTTCAAAACATTCACCAATGCAAAGACCAGGATTGTCAGGACAGGAGGGACAATAATAGCTGGTGTCATGCCTATATCCGTGCTTGCTGCAGACACATCTTTTTGGGGGGGGGGGGTTCGTTGGGTAGGGGTACTCGGGAGGACATAAAGAAAATGCTTCTCATGCAGCCGACTGCATTTGGTTGGGGATGTGAATGGGGGAAGTACGGGCGCTGCAGAAGCGGTGGGTTCCCAATTAGGATTGGCGAATGCAGCAGGAAGGGCATTATGGGCACGACGGGCCTGTGTTTGTCTTTTTGGTGGCAGCGGGACACTACTTGTGCTTGCCACCTCACCAGCTTGAACTGCACTTATGGGACTCGCCACGTCACCAAGTGTTACTGCAGTGCTGGTTTGACTACGACCGGGGTGTACTAGGCCGCTGGCGCTTGCCAGTTCACCAAAACGCTACAAAAAAAAGTGACAGTGATCGATCGATACTGCACTTGGGTGGGCTGGACTGGGCTGGGCCGGGCGGAGGGGCAAAACGCAGGTGCTAGCAGGTATCTGGGCTGATCCCGCTAACACTGCATTTTTGGGAACCCTAAACTGCTGGGGACGCTAGTATAGATCTGATCGGATCAGATATTGATGCGTTCAGATACTATACCACTAAGGGAGGTGTACGGTGCGTGTACGGTGCGTGCATGGGTGTTCGCGGTACTGGCGCTAATCTGACGCTGCCTAGGGCGACGCATATCACCGCCGGGCGATCAGGGGGCTAAACCTTTTTTCGGTAATAAACGGCGGGTGCCCTGACACTATAAAAAATAAACAAACTAACCAGCGTCACCCGTAACGGTTATACGGTGATCAGTGGTGAAAGGGTTAACTAGGGGGCCATCAAGGGGTTAAAACATTTATTAGATAGTATATGGGGGTCCCTGTCGCTATAAAACACTGACGACGAACCTAAATATTTACGTCCCTAACTAGCGTCACCAGCGACACTAATACAGCGATCAGAAAAATGATCGCTTAGTGACACTGGTGACAGGGGGTGATCAAGGGGTTAAAACTTTATTAGGGGGGGTAAGGGGGGTACCCTAGACCTACAGGGGGCTAAACCTTTATTCGGTAATAAACGGCGGGTGCCCTGACACTATAAAAAATAAACGAACTAACCAGCGTCACCCGTAACGGTTATATGGTGATCAGTGGTGAAAGGGTTAACTAGGGGGCAATCAAGGGGTTAAAACATTTATTAGGTAGTATATGGGGGTCCCTGTCGCTATAAAACGCTGACGGCGAACCTAAATATTTACGTCCCTAACTAGCATCACCAGCGACACTAATACAGCGATCAGAAAAATGATCGCTTAGTTACACTGGTGAGGGGGGGTGATCAAGGGGTTAAAACTTTATTAGGGGGGGTAAGGGGGGTACCCTAGACCTACAGGGGGGTAACAGTAACTGTGCTAACACTGCTAACTGTCACAAACTGACACTATGCAGTAATCAGGAAAAAAAAAAAAAAAAAAAAAAAAAAAAACCTGCTTGGTGTCAGTTTGTGACAGGGGGGGGGGGGGGGGGGGGGGGCGATTGGGGGGCGATCGGGGGGGGGGGGATCGGGGGTGTAATGTATGCCTGGCATGTTCTACTGTGTGTGTGTGTGTTTGGTGCACTTACATGTCATCTCTCCTCGGCGCTGGAACGGAAACTGGCCAGCCAAGGAGAGATGACATCACATCCTCTGCCTCTGTGTACTATACAGAGGCAGGGGATGTTTCTCATTGGCTGGGAGCGATCGCGAGGGGGGGGCCACGATCGGATGGCCTCCCCCTCGTCTCTCAATGCTCCCAGCCAAATGCCGACCGCAGCTGGCACCGGGGGGGGGGTCCGATCGGACCCCCCACCCGCGGGAAGGCAATCACGTTTCAGGTACGTGATTTTGCCTGCCCGTGCCGCTCTGCTCACGTATATAGGCGTGAGGCGGTCGGCAAGTGGTTAATGTGCTTCTTCTTAAGCCACTCCTTTGTTGCCTTGGCCGTGTGTTTTGGGTCATTGTCATGCTGGAACACCTATCCATGACCCATTTTTCAAGGCCTTGGCTGAGAGAAGGTTTACACCCAAGATTTGATGGTGCAGGGCCCCATCCATCGCCCCTTTGATGCGGTGAAATTGTCCTGTCCCCCTTTCCACCTCCTTGTTTGGCGATGAAGATGGTGTTCTTGGGGTCATAGGCAGCATTCCTCCTCCTCCAAACATGGCGAGTTGAGTTGATGTCAAAGAGCTTGAATTTGGTCTTATCTGACCACAACACGTTCACCCAGTTCTCCTCTGAATCATTCAGATGTTCATTAGAAAAACTTCAGATGGGCCTGTACATGTGCTTTTTTGAGCAGAGGGACCTTGCGGGCGTTGCAACATTTCAGTCCTTCACGGCATAGTGTGTTACCAATTGTTTTCTTGGTGACTGTGTTCCCAGCTGTCTTGAGATCATTGACCAGATTCTCTCGTGTAGTTCTGGGCCGATTCCTCACCATTCTTATGATCACTGAAACTCTACGAGGTGAGATCTTGCATGGAACCCCAGACCGAGGGAGATTGACATTTATTTTGTGTTTCTTCCATATGCAAAAAAACCCCCCCCAAAAAAACGTACCAACTGTTCTCACCTGCTCACCAAGCTGCTTGGCGATGGTCTTGTAACCCATTCCAGTATTCTGTAGGTCTATAATCTTGTCCCTGACATCCTTGGACAGCTCTTTGGTCTTGGCCATGGTAGAGAGATTGGAATATGTATGATTGATTGCTGCTGTGGACAGGTGCCTTTTACAAAGGTAACAAGCCAAGATTAGGAGCACTCCCGTTCAAGAGAGTGCTCCTAATCTTAGCTCCTTACCTGTATAGAAGACACCTGGGAGCCAGGAATCTTGCTGATTGATAGAAGATCAAATACTTATTTCACTTATTAAAATGCAAATCAATTTATAACTTTTTTGAAATGCGTTTTTCTGGATATTTTTTTTGTTATTCCGTTTCTCACTGTTAAAATAAACCAACCATTAAAATTATAGACTGATCATTTCTTTGACAGTGGGCAAACGTACAAAATCAGCAGGGGATCAAACACTTTTTTCCCCTCACTGTACTTTAGTGCTCCCTAGCTGGGAAGGTGTTCACAGACCCATTTAAATCCATCTCAGTGTTTCACCCTCCAATTCACAACTGTTAGGACACAGATAGGGATAGGTGGCGTTGTATGTAGTGAACGTGGAGGGATTGTTACCATTCTGTAGTTCTAGGTAAACTGCCAGCAGAATTGCCTCTGGTGGGATTTCTTTTGGATGAATCATAGAAGAAGCCTGAAAAAAAAAGTAAAAAGAAAAAGAAAAAAAAAATACGTAAAAAAACAAGAAAAACAAAAAACAAACAAACAGTGCAATCCAATAATAACTTATTAGGGTCAAAAGGTGCTCCCCAGATACAACTCCCAGATGTACAGCTGAAAGCTGATCCTTGGTAAGACTCATCTCAAGGCATAATTCTATTGCTTTTAGCTCTAATTGCTGGGGCAACTCCCTCTAGGCGCAACACCATTCCATGATGCCTGTATTTCTACACAGCATTTAAACTTGCCTGGCAGGGACAAAGCATTGCCTCTATTAAACAGGCAGAAACAAAGAATGCTGTGGAGAGAATGAAGCAGGAGGAAAAAACACCAGAGTATGAATTATGCTGCACTGCACGCATTAAAAACTTACATACCATAACTGAGATGACATTACAGTGATAGAGAACATGTTACCTACTGAGTGCAGTTTCCTTAAAGGCAGTGTTGTTGCTAAGGAGACACACTAACATTAAAGTGTTACTAAAATGAATAATTCATCAAAGGTGGACCACAGTGTTGCTACCATCCCTTGTACAGAATTGTAAAGTAGGGGTCTCCCACAAAAGGGGACTTTACAATTAAAGTGTTACTAAACCCACAACAGTAAAATCAGTCTGTATATGCAGTAAAACATGCTTGTTATACTCACTGTGGAACCTAAGGGGTTAAGCCTCTGCATTGTGTAAAAAGGCTGTTTGATCCGGTCTTCTCTGATCCTCCCCTTCTTCCACTGTCCCCCAAACCATCTCCTGATAGAACAGAGGCTAGGGGACAAGCTGCACATGCTCAGTTTGGTGTGTATTGCTAGAGATTTTTTTTTTTCTTGGGAGAGTGCATGTCGTCAGCACGGGGGTTAATCAGCACTGTCCAGACAGAGGGTCAGGGATCCTGCAGCCTTATAGGACAGTCAGAGCAGAATGAAAACTCCTCCTAGCAGCTTTCACCAGACACTGATAGAAGTCATAAGACTGCTATATACTGTTGATGAGAAACGTTATTTAGCAGTTTATATTTACTAAAACTATTGCATTTCCATGTTCTGTGTACTGTGGGAGACCAGATATAGTGAATGCAGGGCCCTGGGTTTAGTAACACTTTAAAGTGGTTGTAAAGGCAGGAGGTTTTTTATATTAATGCATTAGATAAAAAGCCTTCAGTGTGCAGCAGCAGCCCCCCCCCCACTTACCTGAGTCCCATCTCAATCCAACGATGTCCACAAGTGCCTCAGCCATCTGGGACTCTCCCTCCTGACTGGCTGAGAGACAGCAGCGGCGCCATTGGCTCCCGCTGCTGTCAATCAAACTCAGTTAGCTAAAGAGGAGAGAGAGGGAGTGGGGCCAAACCGTGGTTCCGTATCTGAATGGATACCGTGGCTAGGTTTGGGTGCCCTATAGCAAGCTGCTTGCTGTGGGGGCACTCAACAGGAGAGGGGGGCCAGGAGCTCCAGCCAGGGACCCGAGAAGAAGAGGATCCGAGCTGCTCCGTGTAAAATCACTACATAGAGCAGGTAAGTATAACATGTTTGTGGGCGATCTAGAAGAGAAAGTTGCATTATATGCAGACGACCTCCTGCTGTTTCTTGGAGACACGCAGGACTCCCTTCGGCCAGCCATGAATATTAATAGATTCGGCCAAATCCCTGGATTAAAAATAAATTGGGCAAAGTCCAGCTTGCTCCCTGTGGACTCTCTGGTAGGTCCCTTACCTGAGGAGGTAGCCCAGATCCCAGTTGTGAGTAAACTTAAATACTTCGGTATAAATATCCCTAAAGACCCTCAACAATTCACCTTAGATAATATTGATCCCTTGCTGACTAAATTCAGGGGAAAAATAAAAATCTGGAAACGCCTGCCATTATCTGTGGCAGGCCGGTGTAACCTGATTAAAATGATTTGGATGCCCCAGCTCCTCTATGTATTACAAAATTCACCAATCTGGCTGTATAAAAATGGTTTCAAAAGATAGAGATTCTGTTTAGGGAAATGATTTGGAATGGTGGTCCAGCTAGAACCCGGTTAAGTACTCTGCAACTCTGCAACAGAAACAGGAAGGAGGAGTAGCGCTCCCACAACCCTTTAGCTACTTCTTGGCGTCACAACTCCAGTACTTAGGGGGGAGTAATGTAGACGGCCAAGTAGTAGGAAGAAAGATGCTCCTACAAACTACCCCACATGAATCTATACCTGAAGCCCTGGAGGCAGGATCCTTCCATCTAAAACTCCCAACTTTAAATCTGATGAAGGTTTGGGACACAGTGAAAATAATACTGGATTATAGAGGTTTTACGGACCTTACTCCACTGTGGGAAAACAGTAAACTAGGAGAGTTTCAGAAGATAGGGATAATAAGGGAATGGGAGAGATGTGGAATAAAATTTATCTCACAATTATACAAAGGCACCTTGAAAACTTTCCAGGAATTGAGAGCTCATTATGCCTTGCCGAATAAATCCTTTTTTAAATACTTACAGGTCAGGCACGCATTAGAGATTCAGTTTAGAGGAAGGACCCTAGAATGGAGCACAATTCCTGTACTCCAAAAATGAATTAATGCAGATTCAGCGAAAGGCCTAATTTCAAAAGTATATCCACATATTAATAATGGGAGATTGAATAGGCTAGATTCTCCTCTGTGTAAGAGGAAATGGGAAAAAAATATAGGCATTATTTCTGATAGCCAGTGGAATAGAATACTTGAAGTGGCCCCCTTGGTCTCATTATCCCCCTCGCAGAGGATGTCACATTTATTTTTATTATATAGAACTTATCATACTCCCTACAGACTTTATCGCTACGGCCGTCGGCCAGACTCTAGCTGCCCCAGATGCGGGGATTTAGAGGGGGACCTACTCCACATGTTTTGGAGGTGCCCGAAGCTATTCCGCTATCGGACAGAGGTGGTGAAAATCACTGATGGGGTGTTCAGAACCTCCACTGAGTTAGAGCCGAAAAAATGCCCACTGGGACTAGTGGAAGGTGAGGAGAAACCAGAAAACACCCAAGTGGCAGTGATGAGATGTCTATTTCAAGCAAGGATCCTGATTGCCTGAAGATGGCAGTCAGCACTACCCCCGTCCAGTGAGGAATGGTCTAATAGTATGAACGGAGTAATTCTCAAAGAGAAAGCGGTATATATAAAGAAAGGTGTGCCTAGGAAATATGATATGATTTGGAAGCCCTGGTGGAAAGCAAGAGGGATTAACATGTAAACCTCAACAAATACAGAAATAATTTTGCAAACGATAAATGGCGATCCTAGAGGATCCAAATGTAGAGAGAGAGTGGAAGTTGAAGAAATGAGTGAGTAGAATGAAGTTGTGCAAGAGTTGGAAGTGTGTGAGAATTTTTTTTTTTAGCATATAATAATATTAGATAACCCTACTAGATGCACCCCCAGGCTCCACCCTAAACCCACATAGGATATGCTAGGCTTATTAACTTTATGGTGAGGAACTGGGATGGAGATTCGGGACATCTTGGGGAAGAATGCATCTGTTTGCCTTTTATTCTTCTTGTTATCTTTCTTTTTCTTGTTTAATATAAAACAAAATTTTCAATAAAGAAATAAAGTTTAAAAAAAGGTATAACATGTTTGTTATTTTAATAGGCTTAAAGTGATTGTAAGGTCTCTTTTTTTTTTTCCCCCTTTCTCCTCAGTTCCACAACAAAAGAAATACTCAGAACCCACAAAGCGATGTATAGAATGCACAAAAAGAATCTAGGTTTTTAGTAGTAACCCAAGAGGACTTCACTACAGCACAGTCCACACCCAGGTTGCGACACACTCCTACCTATATAGGGTCCAGGCTTTGCTTGTCAAGGTGAGCAAATCACAGAACGGGCTGTCAGGGACTGGATTTCATAGGAATGGACCGAGTATAGCACCCTGCGGTTGACTACACGCACTGAAACAAAGTGCCGAGGTAAGCGGCTATGCAGGATTCAGTGACTGAAGCAACAATACAGGCCATCCCTACAGTGTGGGAACTGGGTACAGCTCCCAACATTTTACTGAGGTTGCACCAATTTGAATGCACTGCTTCTATAGTGGTAATAAGAGACAGTGAAAAGTTGACTGAAGAAAACAAAGATAAAATAATAAACAAATTACCGTATATACTCGAGTAGAAGTCGAATTTTTCAGCACATTTTTTTGTGCTGAAAGTGCCCCCCTCGACTTACACTCGAGTCAAGCACTTTTCTGCAGCAAAATATTTCATTTTCCAAACCGACTTTGGGGCCCCGTATCTCAGGGCCACTTGATGCTAGGAACCCCAAATTTGGTGTGCACAACATATCCAAAGCTGAAGTTCCTAGCACTAAGTGGCCCCGAGATACGGGGCCCCAAAATCTGTTGGGAAAATGTCATTCTCTGCTGCAGAAAAGTGCTTGACATTTTCTGAACCGATTTTGGGGCCCCATATCTCAGGGCCACTAGGTGCTAGGAATCCCAAATTTGGTGTGCAAACCCACTGGAACTGGTACCATAACATATCCAAAGCTGGGGTTCCAACACTAAGTGGCCCTAAGATACGGGGCCCCAAAACCGGTTCGGAAAATGTCATTCTCTGCTGCAGAAAAGTGCTTGACATTTTCTGAACTGATGTTTGGGGCCCTGTATCTTGGGGCCACTTGGTGCTAGAAACCCCAGCTTTGGAAATTTTATGCTGCTAGTTCCACTGGGTTTGCACACCAAATTTGGGGTTCTTAGCACTAAGTGGCCCCAAGATACGGGGCCCCAAATTTGGTCAACTGTGTCCATCTGCAGCAATGTCATTTCGGGACCCTTTGGGTTCAGAGACCCCAAATTTTTGCTGCAGCTAGGGGGCATCTAGGAACCCTTAACTACCGAGTTTGAAGTTCAGGGGACCTATGGCTGCAAATGGGCACAGTGATGCTGCAAATGGGCATTGTTGACTCTCTTTTCCACTTACAGTAGCTGTGCATTTCTCACCCTCGTCTTATACTCGGGTCAATACGTTTTTCCCATTTTTTTTTGTGGTAAATTAGGGCCTCGACTTATACTCGGAACGACTTATACTCGAGTATATATGGTAAGCTAAGAGTGATTCTCTGTGAGGTCAATCACCCTAGAACACTACCAAAAATCTGAGGATTCATGGAATGAGGTAGGGTTATAGGGAAGGTACCCTGGGGCATGTCCTCAGCTTTGCCAGCATCCAATCACCGGAAGCTATGAGCCTATAACCAAGGGTCTATGAATACGCTGCCTATGTCCTGCACTGTATGAGTCAGATAGTCCAGTAACATATACAGACCTATGGTTATGTGCAAAGTACAGTAGCCCAGGGAAACCCAAAAAGTTATCTTTGCAACGGTTATTATAGGACATATTTAGCAAGCAATAAAAAAAACAAACAGTCCATTACCTGGTGGAGACATTTTCTTGCCTTATCATATTCGCTACGTAAGCAGTAAGCACTTCCCAGATTGAAGAGCATCATTGTACGGGCTGAAGTAACTGAACTTGGGTAGCACTGAGGCATTGGCTTTCCTACTGAAATACAAATATCAGGATAGAAATAATAATAAAAAAAAATAAAAATTATATATATATATATATATATATATATATATATATATATATATATATATATATATATATACACACACACACACACACACACAAGTAATCTGATAATATTCAGACTAACACACATCTAGGCTCCAGGCACACTAGCATTTTTTTTTCTGCTCCTAGAAGCTAAAGTGTTATCCTATGTGTCCATGCACACTACTTTAGGCTATTAGCGTTTTTTGAGCTTCAGCGTCTAGGAGCAGAAAAAAAAAAGTTTTTGTAGCGTTCCTTGGAGTGTTTTTCCAGCAGAAACACTGCTAAACGCTCTAAACCCTTCTAATAGGGTTTTTCTTCAAAAACGCTAATACGCCAACGCTCCTAACATGCTACTACAAATACTTATTACCAGCGTTTTTTATCCAGCGCTTTTTCTGCTATATTTTACATAACATATTTTGCCATATTTTACGTAACATACTTTACATATGGTGAAATTATATCATTCCCTTTTGTAAAGCCAAAACTTTATTTTAGTATTCAATAATGTAGGTAAGGATTTAAAAACCAATTCAATTATTTTTCTGCTGCCTCTCCCTCTGGGTAGATTTCCCATCACTTTCTGTTCTGGGGCTGCAACAGGAAAAAAATTGCTCTCCAAAGTGAAGAAAATCTCTGGAACAGGTGACCCCACTGGAAGATTTTCCCCTCACTTCTGGTGCCAACTCTAATGCCCCGTACACACGGTCGGACATTGATCGGACATTCCGAGAACAAAATCCTAGGATTTTTTTCGACGGATGTTCGCTCAAACTTGTCTTGCATACACATGGTCACACAAAGTTGTCGGAAAATCTGATCGTTCTGAACGTGGTGACGTAAAACACGTACGTCGGGACTATAAACGGGGCAGTAGCCAATAGCTTTCATCTCTTTATTTATTCTGAGCATGCGTGGCACTTTGTCCGTCGGATTTGTGAACACATGATCGAAATTTCCGACAACGGATTTTGTTGTCGGAAAATTTTATATCCTGCTCTCAAACTTTGTGTGTCGGAAAATCCGATGGAAAATGTGTGATGGAGCCTACACACGGTCGGAATTTCCGACAACAAGGTCCTATCACACATTTTCCGTCTAAAAATCCGACCGTGTGTACGGGGCATAAGACTTAAGATTTCCCATCACTTTCTATGTTAGCGACTTTTGTCACCAGTACAAATAGAGGGGTTAATCTTCTTAGCGGGGACCCAGGCAGCCATAAAAAAGAATGACAGAGGGTCTAATCCTTCCCTACATTATCCAAAATTAAAAACTGCCGCTTTGAACTAGCTGCCCACGGAAGCATTCTGGATGACCCTTAAAGCATTTCTTTACCAAAAACCTTCTTTAGATTTTGATAAAGTGAGGAAGGTTGTCCCCAGCAAAAAGGATGTGAGGGGAAATCTCTCCAACATCAACACAGGCAGATATAAAAATGCATTTAAGTAGGTGATGCTAAAACATCCGCTTTTTATTGTTGTACGTTACCCCGGTACAGATTTCCTTTCACTTCTTGCCTGACAAAATATTGTCCCCAGAACAGAGGAGAGAAATCATTCTAAATGAGTCCCTGAATAGCAGTAGAACCTGATATGGGTTCCAACCTTTTCCCATTCTATCCAAATAAAAAATAAATAAAAAAGGTCAGCAATGAAAAAGTTTACTAAAAAACAAATCAGTTGCCAGTAAGCGCTGGAAATTCACATACAATCATTGCAAATTGTGCTTACCAGTTTCCATAGGCTCATTTTCTCCTTTATCATTTCCTGTTGCACAAGAAAATGATGAGAAATGGGTCAATTAATAGCAAAAAAAATGATTTAAAACCAATCCAATGTTAGACTTAATTTTCTAACCTGCACTGGCAAAATTACAGCTTGAATTTAAATGACTTTTACAGACAATGCTCGTGTTCATTGCTTCAAAATGAACACTTCGATATCTGCCTGGCCTAAATTTGATAACTCATAGCGAGTCAAAAAGATATTGCTGAAGTAGTATGAAATATCTACTTGAAGTTACCAATCGACCCTCTTTGGAAAAATTATTTAAGGCTGACGAAGTACTATAATAATAAAAATGAATAAAAAAAAAAAAAAAAAAAAAAAAAAAGGAAGAGGAAGGAATAATGCAGTTTTGTCATTCACATGCTGTAGAGCTGCCTCGTCACTTTTTACAGTACCAAGAACTGCCAACATAATAACTTAAATTAATGACCTGTGAAGGCTCTTAACCACTTCAATACCAGGCACTTTCGCCCCTTCCTGCCCAGGACAATTTGGAGCTTTCAGCGCTGTCGCACTTTGAATGACAATTGCGTGGTCATACAACACTGTACTCGCACTAAATTTTTATCATTTACTTCCCACAAATAGAGCTTTCTTTTGGTGGTATTTGATCACCTCTGCGGTTTTTATTTTTTGCTAAACTAAAAAAGACAGACATTTTTGAAATAAAAAAAAAGTTTTTCTTTGCTTCTGTTATAAAATTTAGTTTTCTCCTTCACTGACGGGCACTGATATGTAGAATTGATGGGCACTGATAGGCGGCACTGATATACAGCACTGATGGGCATCGATAGGTGGCACTGATGGGCACTGACAGGTGAAACTGATGGGCACTGACTGGCGGCACTCATAGGTGGTACTAATTGGCACTGGCAGGTGGCATTGATGGACACTAATAGATGGCACTGATGGGCAGCACTGATTGGGCAGGTACTGACAGGTGTTAATTCTTGACACTGATTGGCACTGTGATGGACACCGATTGGCACTATGGTGAGCACTGGCAGGGGGTTATGATGGGGCACTGCCTGGGTACCGATTGGCAGCTTATGGGTACATTTGATGGGGGCTGTGCTGATTATCAGCACAGCCCCCCCCGAAGGGAGAGCCGCCGTTCGGCTCTCCCCGTCATCGCGAACCGTGGAATGCAGTTTACCGCCATTCCTGGTTCTCACGATGATCAGCTGTGATTGGTCACAGCTGATCACGTGATAAGAAGCCTCTGTCAGAGGCTTCTTATGATTGGAGATGCGACGTGTCAGACTGACACATCGCGATCGCCGCGCTATGCGCCGGCATGTTATCCTGCAGGACGTCATATGACGCCCAGTCAGGATAACAGAACCACTTCCCGGCCGTCATTCTGTTATAGGCCGGGCGGGAAGTAGTTAAACCATTGCCTATGGAAAGTTTTGGGCACCAACATTTTTTTGCCATTTTATGGGCAAAATTAAATAATTGGTTTGAAATGTTTGATATCCATTTACTTGCTTAAACTGTGTCTGATCCTCTGTCCTCCTCCCCCCCTCCCCGACTCTGTCTCTCCCCCTGATGTCAGCGGGACGGCTCGGCTCCGCCCACTGCAGCTGTGAGCGGAGGAGGAGGAGAGGAATCAGCTGTGCACCTGGAGCGGAGCTTATATCAGTACAGATCGGCGGATGTTTTACAGAACAAAGGCACAGGGACACATCTTATTAAGGTACAGAGGGGAGAAGATGATTTTATAGAAGTGGGTTAACAACCACTTTAACTCCTGTTACATGCTGCTGTGAGGTTTAGACCATCGGAAGATGGAATATATTCGTTTTGTTCTTGGGCTTAGATACATTTTAGGGCGCCTACAAACAACATTCAACTAATTAGGCCATTTACAGTCAGCGTAAAAAATGTTTGTGCTTGTAGGCCTTATGGCTGAGCCTCCAGGTGATTTTCCAGGCCAATCGTCATCCTGTTACCCAATCACTTGCAATGCTTACTCTCTCTACAAACACTTCGAACCTGCATGTTTCTATAACAATCATTGATAAAACTATAATTTGGCAGAGGTGTGTGTTAATGTAATAAAACCCCTGCTTGTGTGTATAGATTGTAATTATCTATATATAAGTGGGCAGACTTATACTGACCATACACTATACGAAAAATTGGCCGAACCCATTTTTAAAAAACAAACTTTCGGCCGTGAGCGCAAATGATAGTGCCATCATGTGAAGACAGATAAATCGTTCAGTGGACATAAATGAATGCATTTTTTGTTTGCTTTTTTACATATACCTAGTGCAGACCGTTCGGACGGGAAACACATTAACCTTTCAATTTCATTAGAAAATTTCCAAACTTGTCCTTAGTTTTTTCGGCTCAAAAACATCCCAACGATTATCGATTTTCTGCCCATTAACTGGCCAAAAAAACTAAATGACCGAATTTCGGATGATTTTTCGTATAGTGTATGGCCAGCATTAGTTTGTGTCACTGATAACTGAAAGAATTAGAGTCTGCAGTAAGTGAATAAATCAGAAACCATGGGACCTTGTCAATTAGGGCTCCTTTCAATCACATGAGTTGTCATGTATGTCAATATATTTTACAGCACAAGCAAAATGCATGAACATAAGAAAATGTATTATATTTATCTGTTTGTTCTTGCCAATGCGTGACAAGGGGAAAAAAAAAGTACTGCATTCTGCATTTTTGTTAGCTGATCAGCAGTCAACTATTTAAAAACTGAATAAATTGTTAGGGCGCCGATTCATGTGAAGGGTAAACTTTTATGAAAGAGCCAGTTTTAATACCTTTTAAAGTGAACCTTAAGTTTTAAACATTGTAAAGTACAAATTTTAGCTAAGAGCATGCATCAAATGCCTGCTCTTATATTTTATATTATTCAGAAAAGCATCTTCTAAGCCCTTCTCCAATTTCGTTTTACTTTGTTACTGGGGCCAAGCTTTCCCTAAGTTGATGGCTAAGCTTCACCGACTGCTATCCTGCTGGCAGGGACAGACTGGATAGTGGAATGGCAGTGGGTAAGGCTTACCCATGAAGTGAGGTTTCAGTAAGAAAATTAAAACGAAACAAAATGTTTCTGAGTAAAAAAGGTAATAGCAGGCATTTTGTACTAGCCTTTCAAGTTGGCCACGCATTATACAATTTTATTTATATTCAACTATGTAGTGCAAGGGCCAATCTGATTGCACACAGATGAAAAGTGTTTAGGTTTCGGTAAATCTAAAGGAGAATTGTACAAGAAAATTGTATAATGTATGGTCAACCAAAAGTGTAGGAAAGTTTGAGCTGTGGATGGAATGTGCAAACACCACCCAGCTCGACAACAGTTGATTTAAAAATCCACTGAACTTGGTGGAAAATATTGGACAACCAGTGACTGCATCAGATGGAGCCACTGTTCATCAGCTCCTCTGTATTTAGGCAGCTGTGGGTGCAAATAGCTCTAAGGAATTAAAGCGGGGTTCCACTTAAATTTTTAACTTAATCTTACCCCCTTCAGTTAATTGCATAGATGTTCAAATGCCGCATAAAAATTTTTTTTTATCGCTGTAATTACCTTTATATTGTTTCACTTCCTGTCTCTCCTCCCATGAGAGTAGGCGTGTTTATTGCCTTTCCCCGGCGCCGCACTGTCTCCTGGGAGCTTAGTGTCAGGCTTCCCAAGATTCAGTGCGGGAACAATGATCATGCTTGTGAACAAGCTGTGAATGAACAGCATTCACCGCATCCAGGAAATCAATGCTTGTGGGCTTCACATGCCCACAAGCAAGATGGAAACAGCCAGCATCACATTTTTAAAGTTATTCTTCAGTACGAAAACAGACAGAGGCGGAAATATTACACCCATCTGAGTATTATTTTGGGATTAGAAAATGTCTCAATGACCTAAAAAAAAAAAAAAAAAAAAAAAAAAAAAAAAAAGATTGGTCGCCGGACTCCCACTTTAAGGATTTATAGATTTCTATTGAACACAATAGCAGCACAGTGGCTAAGTGGTTAGAACTTCCACCCAGAAGCACTGGGGTCATTGGTTTGAATCCCAACCATAGCACTACCTGCCTGGAGTGTGCATGTTCTCCCTTCTCCCTGTGCCTGCGTGGATTTCCTCTGGGTACTTCAGTTTCCTCCCACAGTTCAAAGACATATTAGTAGGTTAACTGACTCCTGTGCAAATTTGCCCTAGTATGTGCAAATGGGAATTGGGGACCTTACATTATAAGCAGAGAAGTATAATAAATATGTAACGCGCTGTGTAAACTGATGGCGCTATATAAGTACCTGTAATAAATAGTTGGCAGTGGAGATTCCTGCACCCACACTGTTTTATGACTAGCTTGACACTTTTACATCAAAACTTCATTGAATAGAAGTATTCTATGTTCACTTTGTTTTCTGTCAAAACAATCTTAGTATAACTTCAGATAAGCTAGTGCTTCCCTGAAAACAAAAGTTGGAAAGAAATTTGCCCCTCTTAAGACACTGCTGGGACCCACCACAATTTGACCCGAATCAGCTGATCAGAAAATGCTGCAAATTCATAAAATAGCTTCATTCCCTTATTTGCATACAAATGGCAAGTCTGCATACTGCTTGCAGAGATTTTTTAAAGTACTGAAACCAAAAATGAACACTTTCTGGAATAACAACCTCTTTGAATGACCTAAAGACCAACTGTCACAAGCAATGCTTCAATTCGTTGTATTGCCTGTCTTTATCAGGTCACATACAGCTAAGCTAAGACTTGGTAATTACCACTCCTTTCTGACCTATCATCCCAAATCCTGTTCATCTAGTAAATAATATGCATTAACCCTCTATGTATGAAACTGAGTCTCCTGTCATAATCTGTGTTCTTCAAGCCTAATGAGTGGAATCATGAGCAGAACCATTTAAAGGTTATGCTACAAACGAATGAGTCACTGCATGCAGTATTCATGGACTGTACAGACATACTCTGCAAATAAATTATGAAGCATGGGGGCTGGAGATGTGTGCATGTGTATGAGTACATGTGTGCATTACCACTTCCATCAGAGAAGCAGATAAAAGCATGGCTTAGTCAAGTGTGGTTTCATTAACCTTGCTCCTGTTCATTTGATGAAACCCCAAGGGACACATCTGTGACATTCTCTGGGTTCAAATGAGTGATGGCATCCGAGATCCTGTCCAGGGAGATAAGTGCTTCTGCAGCATACAAATGGCCCAGAAACCTGCAGAAACAAAAGAAGAGCTTAAAGTGGACCAATTAAAATACAATATATATATATATATATATATATATATATATATATATATATATATATATATATATATATATATATATATATATATATATATATATATATATATATATATATATATATATATATATATATATATATATACACATACACACACACATATACATACCATGAATTAATAGGGTACATCAGCATTGCAAAATCACATTGTTTTTATGTAGCTCTGTTTTGCCATGGAAAAAAAAAAAAACCCAAAAAGGTTTCATATATAACCATTATAGACGCTAAACTCTGTTTTACCTGATCAGACAGACCTTGTGTTGTAGACTCACAGCCAGATCAGAGGCACCAGTTTGTGTGAAGTAAGACACAGTAAGGTGAAGTTCACACATTGCAATGTGTTTTGAGCACGTTCAGGAAGCATTTGTAAATTGCTGTCTAAAACGTACAGCTTAGTTCACCTTTTGCACCATGTTACCCCATCCCTCATTCCTGTAGGGGCTTTCAGATGCAGAGCTGGAGGAAGTGTTTGCAGCAGGAGCCTGATACACTGATCGTGGGTGCATACTTTGCAGCCTCCAATTAAAAAAAAATAAATAAAAAAAATAAATGCACATTTTTTTTCCCAGCAAAAATTTATTTCATCTTGTTTAAATGTGAATTTAGCCTTTACGTTTTTTGGACGAAAATTCATTTAAAGCAAAAGCTTCCTTAACACCTTAAAAGATGAGTTTGGGTCATTTTGCCATAAATGCTCATTAGGACATTTGGCAAACTTTACAAGTTGTTAATGTCTGGCTAAAGTTGCTAGCGAGATCACAAAAAATGTAACATAAAAAAGCGATGGCAGAAAAACACTGAGTAGTCCATCAAGTCTGCCCTTATTTTTTACTGGGGGGGGGATTTGTTAACTTTTTTGTCCGAGTATAGATGTAGGTTTGTCCCAAGCTTGTTTGAAGCCATTTACTGTTGACTGTCTCACTAACTCTGCTGGAAGCTTATTTCAAGCATTAACTACCCTTTCAGTAAAATAATACATTGTAAGATTAGTTGTGAACGTCCCTCCAGTCAGTTTGAGGTCATGTCCCTGTGTTCTTGATTTTGGTTTCACATTAAAAAAAAACTGCCTTCCTGAACCTCATTCACCCCCCTAGTGTATTTAAAGGTTTTAATCACGTCTCCCCTCTCCCGTCTTTCCTCCAGACTGTACATATTAAGTTCTTGAGGTCGTTCGATAGGTTTTATCCCCCAAACCTTTCACCATTTTTGTTACCCATCTCTGGACTCGTTCTATCTTATCAATATCTTTTTGAAAGTGAGGTCTCCAGAACTGAACACTGTATTCTAACTAAGGTCTCACTAAAGATCTATATAGGGGAATCAGAACCTCCTTCCTTCTGCTGGTGATGCATCCTAGAATTCTATTCACCCACTGCCTGGTCACGCTATTTGCTCATTTTGCAATCATCTGAAATAAGTACCCCCAAATCTTTTTCTTCTGTAGTGCTGACCAACACTGTACCCCCAATGTTGTACTCTCTCACGGGATTCTTTTTCCCTAGGTGCATTATTTTACATTTAGAAATATTGAACTGCAGTCTCCACTGTTTTGACCAAACACACACAAATATTAAAAGGGACTATAGTTCCACTTGAAATTATATATGGTTTCTGGCTATAATACCCATGAGTGACACAACACAGGTAATTCCTGTTCCCACAACTTAAAACCAGCATTGCAGGGTTCTGAAATGTAACAATGTGCTGACCTTTAACCCATTCCGGGTCACAGGGGTCAGATAGCTCTCATTTCTTCTAAATTTTTGGAATTCTTGTATAGAAGGTACTGACATCAGTGGAGAGAAATTTAATTCTTGTACACAACTGGTTATGGTGAATTTCACTATATATAAATATATATATATAGATATATCTATATCTATATATATCTATATATATATCTATATAGATATATATATATCTATGTTCAGCATTTAGAAATCTGAGTGTAAAAGTTTCCGAAACCTATCAGTTTCCTAAGGCTAGGGTGACACACATGCAGGTTGCGGTTGATGCGTGTTTCCAGTGCGTTTTTTGACACGCGTTTTTCATTTTTGGGAAACTGCACCAGAAACATGAAAAACGCAAGCACTGCGTTTTGATGCATTTCCACTGCGTTTAAATTGAAGCCTATTGAAACAAAAACCCAACCTGCTGCAGGCAAAATGTCCCTTGCCCTTTCCAAAAGACCCACTGGTTGAAAATGCACAGATATGAACATGACCCATAAGAAATCATGTTAAATGGACTGTAGTGCGTTTCTACAAAACTGAAAATGCACTGCAAAATGCATAGGTGTGAAATAACTATCCAACAGTTTTAAGACCACTCACCTCTGGCTCTCCCCCCTCCCATTCCATAGCCCTCTCCCTGCCTTCAGATAGATCGAAATTAGGCCATTTTTCAATCTGTCTTTGGGCAGGCTGGTTGTACTTCGATTGACTTCTGTACAACCAGCCTGTCTTTTTTTTGTGCAATCATTGCCGGCGGCTATAGCTTCCAGCGGTGATCAATGTATTCTGAAGGCTGGGAAACATCCCGCTGTCAGAATACAACAGCACCGGTGGTTAAAGGAAAGTAAACAATTGTTTAATGTATGTTTTTTGTTTAACTATCCATGTTTAATTACCACTGCTGTGCATGTATTTTCTTCCTCAGAGATGGTCTAACTATCATCTGCTAAAACTTTGTGCATTAGTACTGCTTGGACCTTAAGGAAGGAGGTACACCCCGAAAGCTTGCCCTGAAAATCTGGATGTTATTGCAAATTAGGGGGTCGACCGATATCATTTTTTCAGGGCCGATACCGATTTTTCAGCTGCCTTTCAGGCCGATATCAGTTGCCAATATGCTGTAGATTTAAAGTTTTTATTTTAACACTGTCCTTTTAATTATTTCTTTTAATCACTTTTATTGCTGTCACAAGGAATGTAAACATCCCTTGTGACAGAAATAGACAGTGACCGGTACTCTTTATGGAGGGATCTAGGGTCTAATTATCCCGGTTCACACTTGTGCGATGCTGGTTCCCGCATCGCACCTGACTCGCAAGGCAGTTCACACTGCCATATACGAACTGCTGGGAGTATCAATACAATGTTAACCACTTAGGCTCGGTTAACACTGGGGCGACTTGGGATCCGACTTGTACGCCCTCAAGTCGCCCCAGAAATAGTTTAGATGGGAGTGAACGCTAGCGTCTTAATAGACGCTACTGAAGTCGCTCCAACTTCAGAGCGTACTCCCTGTACTACTTTGATCCGACTTGGTAGGCGACCTGTACCATAGAAATCAATGGAAGTCGCCTCCAAGTCGGATCTCTCTGTAAAGTCAAGCGACTTTGCAGGGAAAACCCCTCCCTCCCCCCCTCCCTCCCAGAGAGCTGATTGGCCACAGGCGAAGTCGCCTGTCATGGAGGCGACTTCAAGTCGCCTTGTAATTTGCTAAAGTCGCGTCGAGGTCGCGTCGAAGTCGCGTCGAAGCCGCCGTGCAAAGTCGCGCTGAAGTCGTGTTGCCCCAGTGTGAACCGACCCTTAAGGACCGAGCCTCTTTTTGAGATTTGTTGTTTACAAGTTAAAAAGTTTTTTTTTTGCTAGGAAATTACTTAGAACCCCCAAAACATACATTTATTTTATAACACCCTAGAGAATTAAATGGCTGTCGTTGCAATACTTTCTATCACACCGTATTTGCGCAGCGGTCTTACAAGCGCACTTTTTTTTGGAAATACACTTTTTTGAATTAAAAAAATAAGACAACAATAAAGTTAGCACAATATTTTTTTGCGCTCGCTCTACCGATCGCGCGATACCTCACGTGTGGTTTGAACACAGTTTCAATATGCGGGCGCTACTCACGTATGCGTTCGCTTCTGCACGCGAGCTCGGCGGGATTTATTTATTTTACCTTTTATTTTTACACTGTTCTTTTGTAAAAATGTAAACATCCCTTGGAATAAATAAAAAAGCATGACAGGACCTCTTAAATATGAGATCTAGGGTCAAAAAGACCTTAGATCTCATATTTACCCTAAAATGCAATAGGAAAAAAAAAAAATGACCCTTTAAGAGCTATGGGCGGAAGTGACGTTTTGACGTCGCTTCCGCCCTGCAATGTTATGGAGATGGTGGCCATCTTCCCCTCACTCGTCTCCATGTCAAGCAAGGGGAAACTTTTGATTGCCTCTGCCACTGCCGATGGCTCCGGTAAGCAACGGAGAGCACCGGAGCGCAGTGTGAGGATCCCTTTCCCGCCGACGATAAAAGTGATCTTACGGCGAATCCACCGCAGAGACCACTCTTATCAGAAAGCGGACCACCGGACGAAGAAGGGGATACCGGGGTTATGGCAGCCAGTTGCTGCCATAACAACGATATTCCTCTTCAAACTTAAGACGTATATCGGCGGTCCTTAAGTGGTTAATGACACCCCCATTTTAGTTCGCCTATCGCACTGCAAACCAGAAAAGGGTCCTATGCGAGTTTGGTCCAAATGCGATTCAAATTCAGCCATACTATCTATATGGCGGAAATCGCATCGCTCGGACATCGCATGCGATCTCGCACCACACACTGGTGTGAACCGAGCCCCTCCTCTGCACTTGAAAGTATTCACAATGCCAAAATCTGCGTGTTTGATTACTTTCTATTTTTTAAAACTGGCGCCTTTAGGATGCCAGTAATCCGGTAGTGATGTCATGACATCGCTTGCCGGTTACTAGATCCGAGACCCAAACAAAGTTGATTCTGGCTTTGTTCGGGTCTTCGGACAGCCAGCTGGTCGCTCGGGCCTCCCGGTGGGACGTCTTTTACCGCTGCTTGTAATAACAGCCGAGCAGCTGCTGAGCCGCATTGGTTTTTATTATAAGAAAGCTGATTGTCCACTCTAAAGTATGGTACCGTGGTGATGCCTGCAGCTGCAGGCATCTCCCGGTTCAACCCCTTGAAGCAATATCAGTAAGTTTGTGACCGATACCAATTCTTCCAAAAAAGTGAATATCCGCCTCCGAGATAAATCGGTCGACCCCTATTGCAAATTAAAAAAAAGTATCACGAACAGTGCTCAATTGTTTTTGTTGCAAGTGCACTAATACGGCTACAATCACCTCAAGCAGGAATTTATCAGCACTGAAGACGAGGGAAAAGATGTCTGGTTATTTTTCTACACAATTTCTGTTAAGTAATCCTATTGGAGAATGTAATCCTTATGGTGCGAGACTCCTTTAAATTTTAATAGATATTCAAACACTCAGAGCTCATGAAAAATCAGCAAGCCACTCGAGAACAAGGTCTGCAGCCTGGAAGCAACGCTGTATTTATGTTCATTTTGATGTGACACAAAGCAAACACTTTGCTAAGTGCCTTTTTGAACTAAGCCACTAAACACATTAACAATCTTATAAGCAAGTGCTAAAGAGTCCTTGGCACATTTCGAAATGCACACCAAGCATTCCTTTAGGAGCTTGTGTGAGCAGTGCCATTACTTGGGCAATCGCACAGAGATCAGGCAACCTGACAGATCTCCCCAGCGGAGGATGGGTAAAGTTGCCGCATGTTAAGTCATCCTGGACGATTAACAGATGTGGATGCTCAGCATGTTAAAAAGTTAGCAGCAAACACATGCTAATTACTAGCAGGTTAAACACAAAATAAAATTACACAATAAAAAAGGCACAATTTTCTTTAGACCCCTTACACACTGGGGCGCTTTGCAGGCGATACAGCGCTAAAAATAGCACCTGCAAAGCACCCTGCAAGAGCCGCTCCTCACACTCGAGCTTTCACACTGGAGCGGTGCGCTGGCAGGATGGTGAAAAAAGTCCTGCTAGCAGCATCTTTGGAGCGGTGAAGGAGCGGTGTGTATACCGCTCCTGCCCATTGAAATGAATGGGGCAGCGCGGATATATCCCTGGCAAAGCGCCGTTGCAGCAGCGCTTTGAGGTGGTTTTAACCCTTTCTCTGCCGCTAGCGGGGCGGTTCTACCGCCGCTAAAACGACGGTAAAGCGGCGCTAAAAATAGCACCATTTTACCGCCGCCACCGCCCCCACCCCAGTGTGAAAGGGGCCTTATAGTCAGGGTCCTTTCCCATCAGTCCACGTGCAGACATTATTATAATACTGAATGTGACAGCAGGCATTTTTTCCATGACATATTCAGAGTGTGGGAGGGGCATTCCATGATGAAATTACGCTAAACACACACAAACCGTTGTATTGTGTATTCATCATTCATTTCACTAGGACTGGTCAAAGCTTAAACTGTGCCATTTTGCCCCCACTAAAAAGTGTACAAGGGTTAGAACCTCTGGAACATTTTTACTGCTGTCTGTGTCCGCAGTGGGGAGATTTCCAGTCACAAGGACACAAAGAGACATCAATTCTTTAAAATTGGTAAACAGGCAGCAACACAACACTTTTTGAGTGTGGCAACATTACAAAGATCTGGCAGGTTTAAACGGCTGTCCTCAACCTCACAGATCCCTGCATCCATACAAGCAAGGTGTATGCAGGCATCTCTCCTGCTGCACCATTGTATTTTCACAGGGGGGACTCCCCCTCTGTCAGAATACACAGATCAGTGCACCAACCCTTGGGTGCAGCGGTACACATGTACTGAAATTCGACTAATTCAAAATAAACACGTGTACAAGGCTTTACTCTTACTGGCTATATGTAAAATGTAAGGCCTAACTCCAGACATTTTTGTTTTGGATAGAGTGGAGAAGAGTGAAAGCTTGGGTGCTCAACTTGTGGCGCTCCAGAACTACAAGTCCCATGACGCATTGTAAGGCTGACAGTTACAAGTATGACTACCATAAGCAGAGGCATGATGGGACTTGTAGTCCTGCAACAGCTGAAGGGCCACAGGTTGAGCACCCATAAGTTCACCTTTTAAAAAACAAAAAATGCAGGTTAAAAAAAAGGAAAAAAAGCAGATTGCAAAAAAAAACTCTCATTATAATTGTCTGCCTATACCTCTTATATGGGCAGACAGTTACTAGAGGGCAGGAAGATCAATATATTACGTGAACGCTCATCAGCGCCCTCACAGTTCGTTCAGAACTATAAGCCATCTGCCAAGGTGGGAGACAGTAGTTGTAGTTCATTCATTCACAGAACGCTGAGAATGAATGACGAGGCTGTGTGGGTGGAGCAGGTGCAGGAAGAAGACCCCGACCAACCCCCCCAAAAGCCACCCCCCCCCCAAATGTCATAGCAGTGGGATCGGAGGGATGCAGGCAGGTGCTCTTAGGGTAACATGTTACACACTAAATACGGGTGTAACATGTAACATTTTGCCAAAGGTGAATTTATCCTTGAAAATTTCAGCCAGGTTTTTTTTTAGGTCTGTGACCCCCTTGTTGAGAACAGTATATTGTAGTCACCCTAGAGGGAGGAAAGGGTTGAGTTGAGTGTCTCTGTCGAATGTTCAAAAATGTTTTGCATGTAGGATTGGAAGCAGTGCGTTTTATGTTCACAACAAAAACTGAGTTTTGTCAGCAACACAAACATTTTAGAAGTTCTAACCCTCCCTACCCAACAAAAATTGTGTCACCATTGGAGATTTTCAGTCGCTTCCATTCTTGACAGCAAGTGAGGGTAAAACTCCCCAAATGGACACAGAAAGCAAATAAAACAGACTATTAAACTTCCCCAGGCTACCAAAAATACATTAACAATTCAACTATCAGTGGGCTTTTAAAAATGGTTTGGGATGGATATGGGATTTAATGTAAATGCTACAAGTCCTTAAGAAAAAATAAAGCAATGCCAAAACGGGCCCAGTAGCAATGCCAAACTAATGTGAATTGCTCAAATAACAAACAGCTTTTTTTTTCTTTTTTTAAAGATCTCTCTCTTTATCTCTCCCCATCAAAAAAAAAAAAAAAAAAAAAAAAGAACCAGAAAAAATTGAACATTTGCATGCACATATATTATATCTTACGTGATCACTGTCAAAAAAAAGCAATACATTTTAAAAGGTTGGAAGCACATTTTGCTTGTGACGAAAAAAAACCTTTTCCATCAAAAATAAAATCTGGTGAAGGAACATCAGAAGCAAAACAAAAAACACAA